>OZ026521.1:93603949-94030736 GCA_964019695.1 Loripinus fragilis | reverse complement strand
AACAACTTTGAAAAAGTCAAACGAAAAGCAGCTAGATTTATAACAGGTGACTGTAGCTCACAGGACCATGAATGTTTCAAGACCTGGCCCTACCATCACTACAGGACAGAAGGAAGATGAACAGGCCATTCTTCTTCTATAGGGTGGTCGACGGGCTGGTACCAGCTTTGCAATGCCATGATATTCTAACTCATTGATGTGGAAAACGTCATAGTAAATAATAGTAAGTGAGTATGATCAGGAAATACCACAACCACAAACCACAGACAACCCTATGGCACCGCGAGGAAGAGCTGCTCAACCATCACGAGACACCAGGAAGACAAATTAAGCAAAGCAACCAGCTCTCTCTTCCCCACCAAAATGATTGCAATACTAGAATGCACATAAAGTAACGTACAACAAAACATAGAACAATTACAGACTCCCACAATGGGAGTAACAATAAACAAAAAGTCAACAATAACAGAACCACCGCCTTAAAACGGACAGCAGCCTAAGCCACCGGGGGGGGGGGGGGCGGGGGGGGGGGTAAGTAAGGGTGCAAAGATTAGGAATCGATACAATCAAGTACCACACCTGACCCAGGATACCAAAGGGAAAGTGACAAACTCACAGTTAGACACCACAAACAAGAGCCAATAGGTCAGCCCTTTCCCAGCAGGTGACCACAAGGCACGCACAAAGGCATAGCAAACACAAGACAGAAAAAACAGGCAAAATATACTGATTGTATAACATCACATTCAAATGATAGTCACTCAACAAACAATTCAAAGTGTTTTTAACCCGTGCAGTGTAATACAGAATTTTTCAGGAACTGGTTTTTCCAAAGGACAGTTAATGCCCTGCAACGTATTCAGCCAGATCTAGACACGTGTTGTCTCTTAAGCAAATTTAGGGGGCTTGTTTCATTGAAAAATTGCAGTTAATATTATTAAATAATTTTAGGATAAGTATATCTATGATCATCTAGATCATGTAGTGTGCAGAAGAGTAGCGTCGTGCAGGCACTCTATATGTGACTCACTACAAAATTTCATTTTAGCATATATGGATACCAGATATGGAGCATTGTGTGCATAAGGTCACATCACTTGGCGATATTTCTGGAAAGGATGACGTTTCCACTTTTGTTAAAAGTAACTAAGGGTGCATAGATCAGGAATCGATACAATCAAGTATCACACCTGACCCAGGATACCAATGGGAAAGTGACAAACTCACAGTTAGACACCACAAACAAGAGCCAATTTAGGTCAGCCCTTTCCCAGCAGGTGACCACAAGGCACGCACGCACAAAGGCATTGCAAACACAAGACAGAAAAAGACATAAAAGATCCACAAAAGAAGTACCACCTTGCAACGTTCAGTAAAATATTTTACTGGAGGGCTTATACCGGTTTCATGGCGCCAACCTCACCCTTAATTCAGATGAGGATCAAGACACATAGATATTTGGTTTGCAAGAAAGACCCCTAACTTATCGATGCATCATCTCCCAGAAAATATAAATCAAGATATAACAAGGAGATAAAGCAAAGATAAGGAATCAACAGTAAATAAAATTGAATATGGGAGCAAAAGAAATCCAACAGGTATTTCAACTCTGGTGGGCCCGATTAACAGCCAAAACATCAGGCCCCTACCATCTCATCAATAGATAAGTTTTTAAGTCCCATCGGCGTGCAATTAAAGAGGAAAGCAAAGTTGCCAACCATGATTGGGTTGACCACCAAGCATATAGTCTGTTGCAATACATAAATGTTATAGCCAATCTTTTTTATAATGGGAAATTATTTTAATGAACTGCGCTGAAAAATTATTAGAGCCAACAATCTTCTATAATTTACACACCAAGTCACCATAGAATCCAGGTTGCGCAAGAGAGATTTAAGTCCAACTTGGAATTTAGATATTAAATCATAGTATAGTCTATAAAATTTAGATAGGTTTTGTCAAGTTTATGATACCGATAGCGTTGTTTATGAGTTTCTGAGTTAACAATTTATTGTGAGTGGTGAAGTCAGTAACATAGCTAAATGCTCTAGCAAAACGAAAGGGTTGAGAGGTATAGATTCCATAGGATGTAGAGCAAGGAACATTATCATCTAAAAATGGGAAATTGACAATTTCAAAATCAAAGTCGTCATGTTTATCATAAATTTTGGTAGAAACAATAACATTAGAAATTGACAAATGCATGTCTAAAAATGCAGCTTCAGTATCAAAGGTATTGGCTTTACTAAGTTGGACCGGGTCCCATAGGGTAATCGATAAAGTGTCTGGCAACAGATGCGAGTCTGACTGCAGATCCAGGGATCGCGAGTTGGATCCTGGCCCCGTCCCATACTTTCGTGGAGATTGATTGTGAAATGATTTCTACTGTCATTCTCCTCCCTTCCCCTGAATCATTCAAGAAGGATTGTCAGTTACAAGCGAAAGTATGTGCACGAAGTACTGGTTAACTGCTTGTTCAAGCTTGCCCAGGAAAAAGTGTGGTTAGGTGAACTGACCGTCCCGCCATGACCATAGCAGTTGACTTGGGACGTAAAGCAACAAACAAACAAACATTACTAAGTTGGAGCTCTGAAGGGTATATTTGACTTACCATATTGTCAAAATAAACATTATTAATGTTTAAAATATCGTCCAAACATCTGGATGTAGTTTTAAACGCATCAATAACATCCGCCTGCTTATCATCAGAAAGAGACATCATAAAGTCCCTCTCATAACAAAACAGGATTAAATCAGCAACTAAAGGAGCACAATTAGTGCCCATAGGAATCCCAACTACTTGCCTATACAGCTTGGTGGCAAATCGAATAAAAATGTGGCCAAACAAAAAGGCATCTTTTTAGAAAATTGGCAAACTTCACATAATACTCGTAAGAGGGTGATGCAGGATGAAAAGATAGATTGCTATCCATGTTAACCACTGGTGACTGGGGTGCCCCTTCCCAGTGCACCGAAAAGCCCAAATCAAAGTAAGTAAGAAAGCAAAGATCAGGAATATATACTACCACACTTGACCCAGGACACCACATGGGAAAGTGATAAAAAAAAAACACAAGAAAACATCACATACAAGAGAGCCAGCAGGTGACCACAAGGCTGCAATGAACAGACAAGAAAGCATGACAAACATGACACATATAATAACAAACATGTTCCACAAAAGAAGCATCACCTTGGAAGGGTCAGTAAAAATAGTTTTATGGTACCAACCTCACCCTTATTTCAGATGTGGATAAAGACAAATAGATGTTTGGTTCACATGAAAGACCTCTAACTTATCGATGAATCATCTCCTATTAAATACTAATCGAGATATAAAAAGGGAGATAAAACAAAGATAAGGACTCGCCAGTATATACAACTGAATACCACAGTAAAATAAATTTAACAGTTAAACCCCATGGGCCCGACTACTGACACAACATCAGGCCCTAACCCTCTCATCTATAGATAAGTCTTTAAGTCGGAATCATAGAATCTGAGGTCCGACCCGCTGGCCTGCAATTAAAGAGGAAAGCAAAGTTGCCAACCATGATTTGGTTGACCAAGTTGTGAAACAGGCCCATCTCAACCTTTACCCCCACCCCCTCCCAAAAACACAATGCCTTAACATCCCCAAAGCTCACAGTATTTTATTAATATTATGAGCCATGGGCATGCAAGGCACTATACTAACGAACCCCTGTCAATAATATCAGGCCCATCCTGTCCACACATAGACACCTTGGCAGTAGATATACGAAGCTGAAAAAAGGTGTTCACCGCATGGAAAAAATGTGGGGTACACTGCATGGGCGATCAGGGTACACTGCGTAGACGATCGATCAGGGTACATTGCATAGATAATATGGGCAACGTTGATAAATACTTGAAGCAGTGTACATAGTTCAGAAATAACCTACAATCTGAATTTGAAAAGTTAAACATACTGTAATCGAAAGGGAGTTCAGTTAATGTAGCTCACTCAGCAGCCATCAGGGATTATGTGTGTACTGAGGAAAGGTACTTGAGTAAGTAATGAGTACTGACAGTTTTGAAAGTACATGAGTATATAATGAGTATACCTTTATAAATGTATATAAGATAGTTTACGTACACTTCTATAAATGTATGCAACTACAGGAGACCAACAAAGCTTAACATAGGCAGCACCCTATCCTGGACTCCTCGCGTTGCAGCCGTAGCAAAGAAGGCCAACAACACTGTTTCATTCTTAAGAAGAAACTTGTCAACATGCCCTAAAGACGTTAAAGCAACTTGTTACAAGCAACAGCTCGAGTACGCAGCTTCCATTTGGGATCCCCCTATAAAGTCCAGCATCAACTAGCTAGAAGCTGTCCAAAGCCAAGCAGCAAGATTCTGCACCAGCGACTACCAGTGCACAAGCAGCGTTACCATGATAGAAGACTTAGGCTGGAAACAACTGCATACTCGCCGCCAGCAAACAAAAGCAACCATGCTCTTTAGAGTTGTGAACCAGCTTGTAGACATCCAGGCAACATCCCTACTGATTCCCACGGGTACACTCACTAGAGGACATGTCAACAGGTTTCTTGAGCTCTGCTGCAGCATCAATGACTACGAGTATTCCTTCTATCCATCCAGCATCCATCTCTGGAACAGTCTTCCAGCCGAGATTGCTACTGCGTCTACCCTAGATGTCCTCAAGACATGAGTCTACCTTAAATATTTATGTCCTTATTTGGATTTGGAATTCGTGACGGCATTGACGGTAAACAGGGGCACATACTACTCCAAAAGTCACCTCTGACACGACATTCCTCTTGGTGGGTAGGCCTCAGACTAAACATTAATTGGTCAGTGCCTGGTGTTTATCTACGGCTGGGTTCACGTAGCTCAACTGGGGATTTCTGTAGCTCTGGCAGTATGTGAGTTGAGACCCCTTTTCTTTCTTCTTTCATCACAGCATGTTAATTGAGCAATAGCCAACAGAAATCTAGGGATTATTTTCAAAAGCTTCATCTATCTTGACAAAGAAATGTTCCTATGCCTTTACAAATCTTTGGTACGACCACATGTCGAGTGTGCTACAACAGTTTGGTCTCCAATGTACAAAAAAAGATGCAGTGGTACTAGAAAATATACAAAGGCGAGCTACCAGGATGGTAAATTGCTCAAAACACCTACCGTACAACGAAAGGCTGGAAAAACTGGGTATTCCATCCTTGGAGTACAGGAGGCTTAGAGCAGATGTTATTGAAGTTTACAAGATAGTGAATCAGATCGACCGTATACCAATTGATAAATTCTTCACGATCAACGACGAAATTTCAACACGTAGCAACGGTCTTAAGCTATTCAAAAAACGGTCAAGACTAAATGTTCGGGCAAATGTGTTATCAAATAGAGTTGTGAATGCCTGGAACTTATTACCAAGTAAAGTTGTACTGGCACCCTCCCTTAACACATTCAAGTCAAGACTTAACAAATTCTGGTACGGACACCCATTAAAATTCACGCCAAGTTGTTACACCCCCGGAGAAACAATAGTATCAGTCTCAAGAAGATATCGAAACGGGCCATTAGAAATGGTTTAACCGCTTAAAGAAGGTCTCTAGGATGGTAAGATGGTAAGAATTTTTTTCCCTGTGCTGATACATTGCCTGCATTAGGTAGCCTCAACGCTAGCTAAACTAATTTGTGTTTTTACAACAGCAGAATCTAAGGCGAAGATTTGGCCAGTAAAATTTATGGAGCGCAGTGGCTTAGTGGTAGAGTGCTTGACTCGAGACCGAAGGGCCGCGGGTTCGAACCTCACCGGCGTCACTGCGTTGTGGTCCTTGAGCAAGACACATTTATCCTAGCTTAGTACTGGTTCAACCCAGGAAGACACGTCCCGCATAACTGAAAGATTGTTGAGTGGACGTAAAGAAACAAATCAAACAAACAAAGTAAAATTTATTTGACCCCTCCCCCTCCCCGCTGAAGTCCGTTCTAATTAAGGCGCTTCTGTTGTATTCATCATTTGCTCCCATTGTTTGTGAAGATTAAGGGTGTTTGCGGTTGATTTTCTTTTATTCCCTTCTGGATGCCCTGTGGCTGTTATCGTTCTTTGCCTCTTTCTCGTGGTGCAGTGAGTTGATTGTGGTATTTCCTGGTTTTACAACAGTTGCGAAAACTCTCTCTTCCTCAACAAGATGATCAATAACTCGGACCCATGCAGTATATAAATTGGGTCCGTGTTAATAACCAGAAAGGACACCACAGAACAAGGACTTGGGTCCGTGGGTGTAATGATGACCTGTAAACGTAGGCATGGCATATAAATAGATGTCTTGATAGATAGATGTCTTGATAGATAGATAGATAGATAGATAGATAGATAGATAGATAGATAGATAGATAGATAGATAGATAGATAGATAGATAGATAGATAGATAGATAGATAGATAGATAGATAGATAGATAGATAGATAGATAGATAGATAGATAGATAGATAGATAGATAGATAGATAGATAGATAGATAGATAGATAGATAGATAGATAGATAGATAGATAGATAGATAGATAGATAGATAGATAGATAGATAGATAGATAGATAGATAGATAGATAGATAGATAGATAGATAGATAGATAGATAGATAGATAGATAGATAGATAGATAGATAGATAGATAGATAGATAGATAGATAGTTAGATAGACATACAGAGAGAGAGAGAGAGAGAGAGAGAGAGAGAGAGATAGATAGATAGATAGATAGATAGATAGGGGT
Organism: Loripinus fragilis; assembly: GCA_964019695.1. NCBI lineage: Eukaryota > Metazoa > Mollusca > Bivalvia > Lucinida > Lucinidae > Loripinus > Loripinus fragilis. The sequence continues at coordinate 94,023,976 of OZ026521.1, read as the reverse complement.
TATGGAAAGTTTGTGGATATTTTTGGAATTGCTAAAATTTCAAATATTTTTTGGGGTGCTTGAAATTCCTGATATTTGTTGGGGTAAACGGTACATGCTGGGCCCGAGCCTACGTACTGACGTATGAAGGAAAAAATGAGAGTAAGTTCCCCCCCCCCCCCAACCCCCCCCCCCCCCCCCAACCCGAGACGGACGGACATCATAATGACAAAATAAAACCTATCCATCATATTCCCTACTTCTAGAGCACATTTTTGAAATATTTTAATCATAGACAGAACACCCGAACCTTTAAACAGCATGTGCAGGTAGCGCAGGATTCGGTAGCGACCCGCTGAAGCGAATCATGTGTCGCTCGCGTCAACGCAGCTATTTTTAGATTGTTTACAAGCTTGACCACTTTTTGTGTGTATTCGCTGTCAGTCGCGTTAGTCTGTGTCAGTGTGTGTATTCGCTGTTCTTAAATCATGGCGGAGGACGAAAATGATGACCAGGAATGGAATATACGGTTCAGGCAAGACGATGAAATGGATTTCTTTACGGAACTTGCATTGCACGAAGCTGAGCGGTGGATACAGGTTCGTGACAGTTGTTCCCGCGTTTTCAAATATATATTCTATGACGTAATTACACGTGCGTTTGTTGGGATTTCCCAGTGGCGGTATTACAATTATCATTTAAATTATTATCGCATTCGGTTAGTTTATTTATTATTTAGTTCTGTTTTGCTTCGCTGACTAAATTTGTGCACATGCTGACCACAAATTATGTGTGCAGCTCAGCTGTGCAGTGACGATCTGCATGGGGCCAATGCGAGCACGTGCACTAGTTTTTTTTTTTTTAAAGTCAGGTAGATAGCCTACCACTAGAGTTTCAAACAGTTTGGATCCATATCAGGACAAATACCATATTGGGGTGGGTTGTATTTGTGCTAGCAGTGATTTTTGTAGTCTGCTGATGACTGTTGCAAACATTTTGGAACCAGGTCAGGACCTATATAATCAGGACCAACAGTAAACAGAACAATGTATGCTGAACTTGGTTCTTCTATCTGATTAGATACAATAACTAACCCTTTTTATTCTGATGGATTTCACATACAAATAAAAGCAATAGGGGTGGGATTGTCCTATAGTTTAAGGGCTCACACTGGCCAGCATGTATTTCTGTCCCTGGGGATTTCTTTTACCTTAACAAACAGTGTAGACCCTGATGAAATGTCACATTGTGTGGCATTTCATCTGGGTCTTCACTGTTTGTCAAAGTATCCGCTTAGCTAGGTGGGCATAGGGGGTGTCCAGTATATACAAAGGGTTAAAATGATTCATTGTATACACAAGGGGTGACAGGTTAGAATCCCCAATAGAGGATTGTGCCACATTTGGGGTCTTCACTGTTTGCCAAAGTACCCATTAACAGGTTTACAGTATACTAAAGATTAAGCCACATCACACTTCAGTGGCTTAACATGTTTAAAAAAGTTTAAAAGATTTTTGTTTGCTTTAAATCTTAACAGTCATTTGAGATAAAATAGCTAATCTTATGACAGTGGTTTACTACAATACACAACTTATGTTCATCCTTTACCAATAAATTCACTTTGCCTGTTTACCCTTGAATAATACCAGGCCTCTACATGAAGATCTTTAACCCTTAAAACCCCATGAAAAAGTGCATCTGAAAAATGTCGTCTGCTGCAAATAATTGCCTAACATCTTCTGACTAATTTAAGTATAGAAGCAAATAGGGTGGACTCAGATCAGACTGCTCCTATAGGAGCAGTCTGATCTGGTTCCACACTGTGTGTCATAGATCAGGCTTCTTAAGCATTTCAGCTGACGAGAAAAGCAGACGACTTTTGTTGTGATTGGCGCTTTAAGGGGTTTAAAATGCATGTTTTTTTTTATTTCTCAGCAAAAACATTTGTTATGGTTACTCAAAAGAATGGTCTCAATGAGACCCAAAACTAGTGTTAAAATGATCGATGGATATTAAGGAAATTTACGCTCAAAAATGTTGCTTTTTTGGACTAAAGATCAGGGCTGGGGTTGTTTACGGGGGGGGGGTTATTGGAGGGGGTCCGGCAGGAAATTTTTTAAAATCTATGTCTCTGAGAATGCATTTCAAGCCATTTTGAAGCCCTTTTTTCCATATTCTATTACCTCAATTTTAAGTAAGGTTAGACACTCAAACCCCAGGGAGGGGGGGGGGGGGGGGTACTCTGATATTTTCATACATACGTAGGCTCGGGATATTTTGGGGGGGGTTCAAAATTTTGAATTTCGATATTTTTGGGGTTTTTCAGAAAAATGAATAGTCTTTTGGGTATGAAAATTTTGTGGATAATTTTTTGGGGTCATCACAAAATTGGGCTATACTTGGGGGCCATTTCTACGAATTTAGGGTCTTTTCTTAAGATCAAGGTACAGAATGGGGGATATGTTTTGGGTTGCTAGAATTTTGAATAATTTTTGGGGTGCTTGAGATTCCTGATATTTATTTAGGGGGGAACAGTAGATGCTGGGATGCTAGAAAAACAATAAAGTCCACATCTAAGAAAAAATTGGGTATAGGTTCCCCCGTATTTTGTACTTTTTCATCCACCCCCAACCCAATAACATAGGCCCAGCGCGGCAGCAGCCTAGGGACTGGGGCTCTTTTAATTTCTCGAGTCTGGTCGGGGGAGGAGGGGCACAGCTATTACTTATTAGCTTTGCGACTACTAGACTACATGGGATTTGCAATGCATCAACGGAATGGAAGATGGGGGGAGGAGCACACACTCCAGTCCCACAGTCTTTGGGACTAAGGATATGTACCCCCCACCAGAAATATTCTCACACCTACAAATTACACAACACCATACTTAAAAACTAAATATAAAATTTAAACAAATCTATTTAAAAACCTATTATGTCCTGTCAAACATTGTAAACTCTGATCAGTCACTGTCTGAGTATTTAGGGTATACATAATAATATTATATTGTACATGTCACTGAAGAGGTATTGTATGCAGACAACATTTTCAAACAAAAACTTGACTCAAGATGGAGGGGCCTAGGGTTTGAGCCTCACTGGCGTCACTGCGTTGTGTTCCTTGAGCAAGAACACATTTATTCTAGCTTAGTACTGGTTCAATCCAGGAAGACCCGTCCCTGTTTAACTGAAAGATTGTTGATGGGACGTAAAGAATCAAATCAAACAAAAAGGACAAAAACTCTAGGTTTAAACCCTGTGTCTCACATTAATGGTTTATTGTCTGTATTAAGTCAAGATTACCTCCTATTGCACAATTTTAATCTTAGATTATCTTTGTAATGATGGTATTGCTTGGTATTAACCACTTACTACTGGTATAGGGCCTGTTAAGCAAAATATTTTAGCGTAAAATTGTGATTATTTTCTTACTCATCAGTTAAAAAATATGTTTTGGGTGCTAAAAAGAACCGTCTCACCGAGACGGTTCTTTTGAGTACCCACAACATATGTTTTGGTTGAGAAATAAAAAAATAATTTTCTGGTACGCACTCTTATCTGGGGGCCTGTACTGGTATACGCGCTGATTTTTTCCCCTATTAGGCCAAAGCAAAATATGTGTTTGACCTTTAACCCTTTGCATACTGAAAACCCCTAAACAGGTATTTTGGCAAACAGTGAAGCATTATGCTGCATTTCATCAGTGTCTGCACCGTTTGCTAAAATTAAAACAATCTTCAGGGACAGAAATACATTGTTGTCTTGGATGTAAAGAATCAAATCAAACAAACAAACAAAACTAGTTAAACTACAATGTAGTATACGAAGGGTTAAACACTAATGTTGCAAAAATGGGATTCCTGAAAAAAGAGGGATTTCAGTGATTCTAGTGTCTATCATTATCATTGATTTTAGATTTTCTTAAAATTGCTAGGTCTCAAATCACTATTGACAGCAGGCTTACAATAGCTACTTCTGTTTTTCAAACATTTTCACTTGAAGCGGGATTCAGGTGAGCGATCCAGACTTGTTTTAAAGCTAGCTGTATGCTCCTACAATTTGTTGTGCTTGTTAACTGTGGATGCTGGCTGGGGTTTCATGTTTCAAGTTGATTTATAGTTGAGCCAGTGCATGAGATTTCCAACAATGTGGTGTGTGCGACCACCCAAGCCTCAGATCAGCCTGCGCATATGCGCAGTCTGATCAGAGCCTTTGCTTGTCGCTTGAGTATTTTATGATTGCTAAGCTACTGACTGAACACCATTTGGAGTTTCTAAGCTTAAAAGGAGGCTGCAGACGCTTGTTCGAGTCTACACTTGTCAAAATGTCAAATAGTTGGAAATCTCATGCAGCGGCTCAGTTATTGTTTACTAAATGCAGCTGTATTGTTTATCAAATTAATGGCAATATAGCAGATTATTTTGCTGTTTGGCAAAGGTCATTATCTTTCCAGCCATATTCATCCAACTCGTAGCATTTGTCTTCTGCTGATAATTAACTGATCAGGCTCAACATTTTGTCGGACCTGATCTGGATCCATACTGTTAAGCTGTTTGACACTGTGACTGTTCCCGAAAGAATATTTTGAAAAAGTTAATGTTATTTTTGAAAACGGACTGAAAAAATTACTGGTCCCAGGCGTGTAATTGAAAATTATCTTACATATTACTCAACATGCATCTTGGGACAGTTCTTTTGATAAAACTGATGGCCAGTGACGGGTAAGAAAAACTTACAATTTTACCCTGAAAATACCTAGATATGAGGGGTATCCAGATTTTCCCCATATGCCTTATTACCTTGTGACTAGATAAGTGAAATGATTTGGAAAAGCCATAAACAGATACCAACAGGTACTTTAATATAATAAAGCCAATATCTTGGTCTAGTGATTTGATTAAAAGGAAGAATATAGAATAACATTAATATCCAGGTTACACGTAGCTTGATGTAAGGGGTAATTCTACACAAAAAATCGTTTTTTTATGTTTCTTTACATTAAATCATCAAATATGAAAAAAACGTTATTCCCCAGTTAAACACAACCAATTTTACAAACATGTTGAACCTGCTTGTCTGGTTATTTAATGCATTTTATTTGTTAACAGTTAAAAGCACATATATACCGAAATGCAATTTTTCTTCTCATTTCAAAAACATATACATAATACAAAAGTCATAAAATTTGAGATGATTCAGATCTTTCTCAAAGAAATTAAGTCGTATCTAACCAACTTGGTAATTTCTTCATTTATGGTAGCAGAATCAGACTGAGACACCATAATGGTGGCAGAATCAGACTGAGACACTATAAATAAAAGTATTATGATTGCTGAACAAGACTGAAACACCATTATGGTAGCAGAATTAAATTGAGGCACCATTATGGTGGCAGAATAAGACTGAGGCACTATTGTGGAAGCAGAATTAAATGGAAGCGCCATTATGGTAGCAGAATCAGACTGAGACACCATTTTATGGTAGCGCAGAATTAAACGGAGGCACCATTTTGGTGACAGAACCAGACTGAGACACTATTATGGTAGCAGAATAAGACTGAGACACCATTATGGTAACAGATTCAGACCAAGACACTAGGATGATAGCAGATTTAGACCAAGACACCACTATGGAAGCAGAATCAGATGTGAGACACCACTATGGTAACAGATTCAGACTGAGACACAATAATGGTAGCAAATCAGACTGATACACCATCTTATGGTAGCAGGATAAGATTTAGACACCAGTATGGTAGTAGAATCAGACTGAGACACCATTACTTAATATGGTTGCAGAATCAGACTGAGGAACTGTAATGGTAGCAGAATCAGACTGAGACACCATTATGGTTGCAGAATGAGACTGGGGCACTGTTATAGTAGCAGAATCAGATGGAGATACTATTATGGCAACAGAAGCAGACTGAGACAATTATTGTTGCAGGACCAGACTGAGATACCATTATGGTAGCATAACAAGACTGAGACACCAGTATGGTAACAGAATCAGACTGAGACTCAATTATGGTATTAGAATCAGACTGAGACTCAATTATGGTAGCAGAATCAGACTGAGACTCAATTATGGTAGCAGAATCAGACTCAGACTCAATTATGGTAGCAGAATCAGATTGAGACTCAATTATGGTAGCAGAACCAGACTGAGATGGGAGCGCAGTGGCTCAGTGGTAGAGTGCTTGACTCGAGACCGAAGGGTAGCGGGTTCGAGCCTCACCGGCGTCACTGCGTTGTGGTCCTTGAGCAAGACACATTTATCCTAGCTTAGTACTGGTTAAACCCAGGAAGAACCGTCCCGCATAACTGAAAGATTGTTGAGTGGACGTAAAGAATCAAATCAAACAAACAAAAACCAGACTGAGACACTATTATGTTAACAGAATCAGACTGAGAGTATTATGTTGCCACTAAACTGAGACACCATTATGATAACAGAACCAAGCTGAGACATGATTGTGGTAGCAGAATCACACTGAGACACGGTAATGGTAACATAACCAAACTAAGACATAATTATGGTAACAGAATCAGACTGATACACCATTGTGGTAGCCGAAATCAGACTGAGATACGATTATGGTAACCGAATCACACTGAGACCCCATTATGGTAACAGAATCACACTGAGACACCATTATGGTTACAGAATCACACTGAGACACCATTATGGTGGCAGAATCACACACTGAGACACCATTATGGTGGCAGAATCACACACTGAGACACCATTATGGTAGCAGAATCACACACTGAGACACCATTATGGTGGCAGAATCACACACTGAGACACCATTATGGTGGCAGAATCACACACTGAGACACCATTATGGTGGAAGAATCACACACTGAGACACCATTATGGTAGCAGAATCACACATTGAGACACCATTATGGTAACAGAATCACACACTGAGACACCATTATGGTTACAGAATCACACGGAGACACCATTATGGTTACAGAAACACACTGAGACACCATTATGGTAACAGAATCACACTGAGACACTATTATGGTAACAGAATCACACTGAGACACCATTATGGTAACAGAATCACACTGAGACACCATTATGGTTACAGAATCACACTGAGACACCATTATGGTAGCAGAAATCACACACTGAGACACCATTATGGTAGCAGAATTACACTGAGACACCATTATGGTAGCAGAATCACACACTGAGACACCATTATGTTAGCAGAATCACACTGAGACACCATTATGGTAACATAATCACACTGAGACACCATTATGGTAGCAGAATCACACTGAGACACCATTATGGTTACAGAATCACACTGAGACACCATTATGGTGGCAGAATCACACACTGAGACACCATTATGGTAACCCAATCACACTGAGACACCATTATGGTAACCGAATCACACTGAGACACCATTATGGTTACAGAATCACACTGAGACACCATTATGGTGGCAGAATCACACACTGAGACACCATTATGGTAGCAGAATCACACTGAGACACCATTATGGTAGTAGGGTCACACTGAGGCACCATTATGTTAACAGAATCACACTGAGACACCATTATGGTAGCAGAATTACACTGAGACACCATTATGGTAACAGAATCACACTGAGACACCATTATGGTAGCAGAATCACGCACTGAGACACCATTATGGTAGCAGAATCACACTGAGACACCATTATATTAACAGAATCACACTGAGACACCATTATGGTAGCAGAATCACACTGAGACACCATTATGGTAGCAGAATCACACTGAGACACAATAATGGTGGTAGAATCACACACTGAGACACCATAATGGTAGCTGAATCACACACTGAGACGCCATAATGGTGGTAGAATCACACACTGAGACACCATTATGGTAGTAGAATCACACACTGAGACACCATTATGGTAGCAGAATCACACACTGAGACACCATTATGGTAGCAGAATCACACACTGAGACACCATTATGGTAGCAGAATCACACTGAGACACCATTATGTTAACAGAATCACACTGAGACACCATTATGGTAGCAGAATCACACTGAGACACCATTATGGTAGCAGAATCACACTGAGACACCATAATGGTGGTAGAATCACACACTGAGACACCATTATGGTAGCTGAATCACACACTGAGACGCCATTATGGTAGCAGATCACACTGAGACACCATTATGTTAACAGAATCACACTGAGACACCATTATGGTAGCAGAATCACACTGAGACACCATAATGGTGGTAGAATCACACTGAGACACCATTATGGTAGCAGAATCACACTGAGACACCATTATGGTGGTAGAATCACACACTGAGACACCATTATGGTAGCAGAATCACACTGAGACACCATTATGTTAGCAGAATCACACTGAGACACCATTATGGTAGCAGAATCACTCACTGAGACACCATTATGGTGGCAGAATCACACTGAGACACCATTATGGTAGCAGAATCACACTGAGACACCATTATGGTTACAGAATCACACACTGAGACACCATTATGGTGGCAGAATCACACTGAGACACCATTATGGTAGCAGAATCACACACTGAGACACCATTATGGTGGCAGAATCACACTGAGACACCATTATGGTAGCAGAATCACACTGAGACACCATTATGGTAGCAGAATCACACACTGAGACACCATTATGGTGGCAGAATCACACTGAGACACCATTATGGTGGCAGAATCACACTGAGACACCATTATGGTGGCAGAATCACACACTGAGACACCATTATGGTAGCAGAATCACGCACTGAGACACCATTATGGTAGAAGAATCATAATGAGACACCATTATGTTAGCAGAATCACACTGAGACACCATTATGGTAGCAGAATCACACACTGAGACACCATTATGGTAGCAGAATCACACTGAGACACCATTATATTAGCAGAATCACACTGAGACACCATTATGGTAGCAGAATCACACACTGAGACACCATTATGGTAGCAGAATCACACTGAGACACCATTATGTTAGCAGAATCACACTGAGACACCATTATGGTAGCAGAATCACACACTGAGACACCATTATGGTAGCAGAATCACACACTGAGACACCATTATGGTAGCAGAATCACACTGAGACACCATTATGGTAGCAGAATCACACACTGAGACACCATTATGGTTACAGAATCACACTGAGACACCATTATGGTAGCAGAATCACACACTGAGACACCATTATGTTAGCAGAATCACACTGAGACACCATTATGTTAACAGAATCACACTGAGACACCATTATGGTAGCAGAATCACACACTGAGACACCATTATGGTAGCAGAATCACACACTGAGACACCATTATGTTAGCAGAATCACACTGAGACACCATTATGTTAACAGAATCACACTGAGACACCATTATGTTAGCAGAATCACACTGAGACACCATTATGTTAACAGAATCACGCACTGAGACACCATTATGGTGGCAGAATCACACACTGAGACACCATTATGGTAACCGAATCACACTGAGACACCATTATGGTAACATAATCACACTGAGACACCATCATGGTTACAGAATCACACTTAGACACCATTATGGTGGCAGAATCACACACTGAGACACCATTATGGTTACAGAATCACACACTGAGACACCATTATGGTAGCAGAATCACACACTGAGACACCATTATGGTTACAGAATCACACACTGAGACACCATTATGGTAGCAGAATCACACACTGAGACACCATTATGTTAGCAGAATCACACTGAGACACCATTATGGTAACAGAATCACACTGAGACACCATTATGGTGGCAGAATCACACACTGAGACACCATTATGGTAACCCAATCACACTGAGACACCATTATGGTAACCGAATCACACTGAAACACCATTATGGTTACAGAATCACACTGAGACACCATTATGGTGGCAGAATCACACACTGAGACACCATTGTGGTAGCAGAATCACACTGAGACACCATTATGGTAGTAGGGTCACACTGAGGCACCATTATGGTATCAGAATCACACTGAGACACCATTATGGTAGCAGAATTACGCTGAGACACCATTATGGTAACAGAATCACACTGAGACACCATTATGGTAGCAGAATCACGCACTGAGACACCATTATGGTAGCAGAATCACACTGAGACACCATTATATTAACAGAATCACACTGAGACACCATTATGGTAGCAGAATCACACTGAGACACCATTATGGTAGCAGAATCACACTGAGACACCATAATGGTGGTAGAATCACACACTGAGACACCATTATGGTAGCTGAATCACACACTGAGACGCCATAATGGTGGTAGAATCACACACTGAGACACCATTATGGTAGTAGAATCACACACTGAGACACCATTATGGTAGCAGAATCACATACTGAGACACCATTATGGTAGCAGAATCACACACTGAGACACCATTATGGTAGCAGAATCACACTGAGACACCATTATGTTAACAGAATCACACTGAGACACCATTATGGTAGCAGAATCACACTGAGACACCATTATGGTAGCAGAATCACACTGAGACACCATAATGGTGGTAGAATCACACACTGAGACACCATTATGGTAGCTGAATCACACACTGAGACGCCATTATGGTAGCAGATCACACTGAGACACCATTATGTTAACAGAATCACACTGAGACACCATTATGGTAGCAGAATCACACTGAGACACCATAATGGTGGTAGAATCACACTGAGACACCATTTTGGTAGCAGAATCACACTGAGACACCATTATGGTGGTAGAATCACACACTGAGACACCATTATGGTAGCAGAATCACACTGAGACACCATTATGGTAGCAGAATCACACTGAGACACCATTATGGTAGCAGAATCACACACTGAGACACCATTATGGTTACAGAATCACACTGAGACACCATTATGGTAGCAGAATCACACTGAGACACCATTATGGTTACAGAATTACACACTGAGACACCATTATGGTGGCAGAATCACACTGAGACACCATTATGGTAGCAGAATCACACTGAGACACCATAATGTTAGCAGAATCACACACTGAGACACCATTATGGTGGCAGAATCACACTGAGACACCATTATGGTAGCAGAATCACACTGAGACACCATTATGGTAGCAGAATCACACACTGAGACACCATTATGGTGGCAGAATCACACTGAGACACCATTATGGTGGCAGAATCACACTGAGACACCATTATGGTGGCAGAATCACACACTGAGACACCATTATGGTAGCAGAATCACGCACTGAGACACCATTATGGTAGAAGAATCATAATGAGACACCATTATGTTAGCAGAATCACACTGAGACACCATTATGGTAGCAGAATCACACACTGAGACACCATTATGGTAGCAGAATCACACTGAGACACCATTATATTAGCAGAATCACACTGAGACACCATTATGGTAGCAGAATCACACACTGAGACACCATTATGGTAGCAGAATCACACTGAGACACCATTATGTTAGCAGAATCACACTGAGACACCATTATGGTAGCAGAATCACACACTGAGACTCCATTATGGTAGCAGAATCACACACTGAGACACCATTATGTTAGCAGAATCACACTGAGACACCATTATGGTAGCAGAATCACACACTGAGACACCATTATGGTTACAGAATCACACTGAGACACCATTATGGTAGCAGAATCACACACTGAGACACCATTATGTTAGCAGAATCACACTGAGACACCATTATGTTAACAGAATCACACTGAGACACCATTATGGTAGCAGAATCACACACTGAGACACCATTATGGTTACAAAATCACACTGAGACACCATTATGGTAGCAGAATCACACACTGAGACACCATTATGTTAGCAGAATCACACTGAGACACCATTATGTTAACAGAATCACACTGAGACACCATTATGTTAGCAGAATCACACTGAGACACCATTATGTTAACAGAATCACGCACTGAGACACCATTATGGTGGCAGAATCACACACTGAGACACCATTATGGTAACAGAATCACACTGAGACACCATTATGGTAACATAATCACACTGAGACACCATCATGGTTACAGAATCACACTTAGACACCATTATGGTGGCAGAATCACACACTGAGACACCATTATGGGTACAGAATCACACACTGAGACACCATTATGGTAGCAGAATCACACACTGAGACACCATTATGGTTACAGAATCACACTGAGACACCATTGTGGTAGCAGAATCACACTGAGACACCATTATGGTTACAGAATCACACTGAGACACCATTATGGTAGCAGAATCACACACTGAGACACCATTATGGTTACAGAATCACACTGAGACACCATTATGGTAGCAGAATCACACTGAGACACCATTATGGTTACAGAATCACACTGAGACACCATTATGGTAGCAGAATCACACTGAGACACCATTATGGTAGCAGAATCACACACTGAGACACCATTATGGTAGCAGAATCACACTGAGACACCATTATGTTAACAGAATCACACTGAGACACCATTATGGTAGCAGAATTACACTGAGACACCATTATGGTAGCAGAATCACACACTGAGACACCATTATGGTAACAGAATCACACTGAGACACCATTATGGTGGCAGAATCACACTGAGACACCATTATGGTAACAGAATCACACTGAGACACCATTATGGTAGCAGAATCACACTGAGACACCATTATGGTGGCAGAATCACACTGAGACACCATTATGGTGGCAGAATCACACTGAGACACCATTATTGTAACAGAATCACACACTGAGACACCATTATGGTAGCAGAATCACACTGAGACACCATTATGTTAACAGAATCACACTGAGACACCATTATGGTAGCAGAATCACACTGAGACACCATAATGGTGGTAGAATCACACTGAGACACCATTATGGTAGCAGAATCACACTGAGACACCATTATGGTGGTAGAATCACACACTGAGACACCATTATGGTAGCAGAATCACACTGAGACACCATTATGGTGGTAGAATCACACACTGAGACACCATTATGGTAACAGAATCACACTGAGACACCATTATGGTAGCAGAATCACACTGAGACACCATTATGGTAGCAGAATCACACTGAGACACCATTATGGTTACAGAATCACACATTGAGACACCATTATGGTGGCAGAATCACACTGAGACACCATTATGGTGGCAGAATCACACACTGAGACACCATTATGGTAGCAGAATCACACTGAGACACCATTATGGTAGCAGAATCACACTGAGACACCATTATGGTGGCAGAATCACACTGAGACACCATTATGGTAGCAGAATCACACACTGAGACACCATTATGTTAGCAGAATCACACTGAGACACCATTATGGTAACATAATCACACTGAGACACCATTATGGTAGCAGAATCACACTGAGACACCATTATGGTTACAGAATCACACTGAGACACCATTATGGTAGCAGAATCACACTGAGACACCATTATGGTAACAGAATCACACTGAGACACCATTATGGTAAGAGAATCACACTTAGACACCATTATGGTAAGAGAATCACACTGAGACACCATTATGGTTACAGAATCACACTGAGACACCATTATGGTAACAGAATCACACTGAGACACCATTATGGTAGCAGAATCACACTGAGACACCATTATGGTTACAGAATCACACTGAGACACCATTATGGTAGCAGAATCACACTGAGACACCATTATGGTAGCAGAATCACACTGAGACACCATTATGGTAAGAGAATCACACTGAGACACCATTATGGTAACAGAATCACACTGAGACACCATTATGGTAGCAGAATCCTATTGAGCTATCATAATGGAAGTAGAATTCAACAGATATCTTTCTGGTAGCAGAATAGGAATGAAACACCATTATGGTATCAACATCAGACACCTTAATATATCTACTGAATAAAATAAATTGAAATAATATAATGGTTGCAGAATTAACACCATTATGGTAGATTTATCAGTTTGAGACACAATTAAAAAAGGGAAATCAGCCCGAGACACTTTGATCATATGAAAAACAGATTGGACACTATGATAATAGCAAAATCAGTCTGAGACACCATACTAATAGCAAAATCAGCCTGATACACTATGATAATAGCAAAATCACTCTGAGACACTATGCTTAAAGCAAAATCAGCATGATAAAGTATCATGGTAATAGGAAAATCAGTCCCATGTTATAGCAAAATCAGCCTGGTACACTGTGAATTTCTCTCAAAAGTCAGTCTTGAGTAATGACACACTATGATAATAGCAAAATCAATTTTGAGACAATGATAATAACAAAATCCATCTGATGACTATGATGATAACCAAATTTGTCTTGAGACACTATAATGATATAAAAATCAGTCTTGAGACACTATGCTAATAGGAAAATTAGTCTGAGACACAGTATGCTAATTACAAAATCAGCTTGATACCCTATGATAAAGCAAAATTAGTCTGGTACACTATGAAAATCAGTGAGAGATACTATGATAATTGTGAGACACAACGATAATAACAAAATCAGTCTGATACACAATGACAATATTGCAAAATCAGTCTGGAGACACTATGAAAATAGCAAAATCAGTCTGAGACTGAGGCACCACTATAATAGCAGATTTGGATTAAGACACCATGATGGCTGCAGAATGGCGATAATGAGATGCAAAATCAGAATAGGAAGCATTGTTTGTAGAGCCAAGGCTTTTACTTCAGTTGCCAATAATTGAAATAGTTTTGAAGGGCAGAAAAAATGAAAATCAGTAGTTTTTTCACAAATGGAATTTTTATCTCGTACTATATAAAAGAAAAGTTATTTTTCACCTTGTGCTATGTAATATGAATACAGGGGTTGCTTGTGCAGAAAAAATAGATTGTATTCATACTCAATGGAGAGTGAACCATGAAATCAACCAACCTCATGCTGAAATTAAAAATTAATGTGATCTATTTTTTCAAGTGCTAATCCTTCAGAAACATGCTAATCAGGATCTATAATGCTACCCTGTAGTCATTCACATATATAGGGGGCTCAGTGGTTGAGTGCTTGACTCTAGACTGAGGGGCTGTGGGTTCGAGCCTTGCCTGCGTCACTGCATTGTGGTCCTTGAGTAAGACACATTTATCCTAGCTTAGTACTGGTCCAACCCAGGAAGACCCATCCCTGTTTAACTGAAAGATTGTTGATGGGACATAAAGAATCAAACCAAACAATTAAAACAAACAATCATAAACATATATTGTGACTTTGTAATTTTCTAAACAATATTGCTTGACATTGACCGATAAGAAAAAGTAAGCGTAAATTTTTGATTTTGTTTCTCACCCATCAGTTTTAACATTTGTTTAGGTACTCAAAAGAACCATCTCATTGAGTACCTTGAACATATGTTTTGGTTGATAAAGAAAAAAATAGTTTTTAATTATGCATATCTTATCTAAGTTGACAAAACGAGTTACTGTCCTGGGTGGGGGGGGGGGGGGGGGGACATTCTTGTTGTATATTTTCTTCAAAGAGAGTTTTTTGAAATCATTAGTTTTGGAATGATCAGCAGATGACAAAAAACGATTGCAACCTGCAAAATGAATGGCCCAGCATGCAAAGCGTTAATCTCTTCTGATCTGTTGTAATATGTTGTTATTGGAAAGCCATCATTCAAATGCTTGTTCAGGTATCTTAACCTTTAATGTGCCAATCGCAACAAAAGTTTTCTGCTTTTCTCGTCTGCTGAAATGTTTAAGAAGCCTCTTTGGCAAACAGTGTGGACCCAGATCAGACTGCCCCTATAGGAGCAGTCTGCTCTGGGTCCAAGCTGTTTGCTTCTATACTTAATCCGTCAGTAATGTTAGGCAATTATTTGCAGCAGACAACTTCAGCAGACGACATTTTCAGATGCATTTTTTTTTCTTGGCGCTTTCAGGGATATTTATGATTTTTTTCTGGAGACAATTTTGCAAATGTGTACCGGAATCAGTCTGGCTTAACTCTGACATTATCCTTGTACAGTAAAACCTGTCTTAAGTGGTCACTCATAGAAAGACCCCAAAATATGTTTTTGAGACTGATAGTCGCTTAATGCATGTCAAAAGTATTGCAGAATACTCCGTTGGAGCATAATCCAATACTTTTGACCTGTATTAAGCTACCACTTGTCGTTAAGACCTTTGTTTTGTCTTTTTTTTGAGTAATCGCTTAAGACAGGTTTCACTGTATTTTGCCTGTGTATGATCCAGATCTTTGATTGCTTTATCCTAGCAAACAGTGCAGACACAGATTAGATGTCATGTTCTGCAGTGTCTAAATCTTGGTCAACACTGGTTGCCAATGTGGGTAGTTTAACTCTTTGCATGCTGGGTAATTTTTCATGAATTTGTTGTCTTCTGCTGTCTTTTCAAAATTTACTTTTTTGGAACACAATGATAGTGTCAAACGATTTGGATCCAAACTGTTTGCAACAGTATCAGCAGACGACAAAAGTCACCGCTAGCAAAGGAAGAGCTAACCCATAAAGCGCCACCAACAATTTGTAGCAGACGACAATTTCAAATTTTGCTGCTTTATCAAAATAACAAATAAGGCATGATATTTTATGATAATTGTCTGCTGGCAGACGATTCTCATGAAATATCATACCTTACTTTTTTCGAAAATTGGGGAAAATGTCGCAAAATTTGTCATCTGCTGCAGTCGTGATTGGCGCTTTAAGGGTTAAAGTGACCCTCACTGAACCATTGAACAACAATGATCAGAGCCACTGACCTGGAGATTTTTATCATTATCATTATCATGGCCTAATTAGATTGTAATCAGGTCAACAGCCCCCTCCAGGTAGGCAGACAGCCATGACAGCCGGACATGTCTCAATTTACACAAAAAATGTCAACAAACTACCAGTCAAGTACAGTTAATAGTGGGCTGAAATTTGTCAATTGATGGGGAGGGTGTCTGTAACTCTTTGCCTACCTAACTCATCGGCTTTTAATACCTATAATTTTGACGTCTGCTGGTCCTTTGAAAATGTCTTTGTAGCAAACAGTGTTGACCTAAATTAGACTGTTCCACTGGGTCCACACTGTTGGTTGTCACTGTACCAAAATTATTCATTGACGTAATCATTTACATGCAGCAGACTACTTCAGCAGATGACATTTTTCCTAGCACTGGCTAAAGAAGGGTTTTAAAAATGTTTTTTTGTCGTCTGTTGATTTTTTTCGAAATCAATTTTTTTGAAAAATTCTTTCAGGAATATCATCAGAGTACGTGTCAAACAGTTTGGATCTAGATCGGGCCTGACATTTTCATACATGCAAAGAGTTAAGCATGTATGTACAACTAGTACAGCTATCCAGTGGGGCTAGGCTGAGGTCTAATAATTGATGTGGTCTAAACTTCTAGCTTCCATACTTTACTTATGCATGCAGCAAAGGCTCTGGCGAGACTGCACATTTTCGCACCGACTCGCCTGAGCTTCCTCTGCTTGCTTTTGTGTTAATTACCATATATAATCTGATGATCATGAGCTGGCAAAAGTTACGCCCCCAAGTTTGGATGAAGTATTGGTGTCCTTAGGGTTAAGGTTACCTGTAAGTTTGTATAGGTGGTTTACTCTTTACGTGCTGGGTAATTTTGCATGCTTTTTTGTCGTAGGAACACCATCAGTGTGTCAAACAGTTTTGATCCAGATCAGGCCGGACATTCTGTCGGGCCTGATCTGATTCCAAACTGTTTGCAAGGGCTATACCAGCAGACGACACTAGTCGGTAAAGAGTTAATTGCTTACATGTACTTCATAATTTCATATAATCATTAATAACAGTCTTCCTTTCAAATAAGGAAATTAGTTTAACCCTTGAGCACTACACTTCAGGTGGCAGAAATCTCTGAAGGCATTTTTAATTTTTGACTTTAACTTCTTGAATCCCATGCTTATATCAATAACCTTTGCAAGCATTTTGGACTCAGATCTGATCAGATGGGTCTGATATGGATCCAAATTTTGACTGATTGATTTTATTCCTGAAAGAATTTTTTTAAAAAGTTGAATTACAAAAAAATAAAATCAGTAGATGAAAAGAAATGGTGAAAAAATTCCCAAAATTCCCAGCATGCACATGGGGGGGGGGGAAGGGGGGGGGGCAGAAACAAGGCTGTCATCGCCAGTCAGGCAGGTCTGGCGAGCGCCAGACCACTTTTTTGACAGAGTATGCTTTCCGCCATGACCCTTTTTCTCATGTCGACTCATTTTTCTTTGTGCTTACCTCTGATTTTCAATTTAATCAATAAAGCTTGTTGCGCATGTCATAAATTGACCAACCTAGCCAAGGTGTAAAAATGTTGAAAAACAATGCAATTATTATAATGACGACTATCAAACTTATGGGCCGTGTCAAGAGAAAACCTGACGTAGCTGCATTCGAAGATTAAAGGATCAGACCAGCCTACACATCCGTGCAGTCTGATCGCTCTCTCTTGTTGTTAGCTCTCTGGAAAGTATAATTACTTGCTACATGCAAAATTTCAGATTTCCAGCTAATCTCTGTAACTTAGCAGCTTGGTTTGAGTCTTGCATGGTCGGAAACCCTGAAGACAGGTCTTCTCGCGTTGAGGCCCAGATAACTTCTATGAGCCAGTTTCATTTCCCTAAAATTTATATTTTTTTCTTCTAATTACAATTTATTCTAAATCAAATAACATGTCGAGCGACAAAGTATTTTTAAAATGTTTTGAATTTACATAATAGGAGCGTTACAATGCCTTCTGTTACGGATATACTAGTTCCACCTGTTCCAATTCAGCCAAAGACTTTTCGATTCCCACAAAGTTCATTCCACTTTAAGAAGCCTGTGCAGAGAAGACAGTGTTTAGCCCCTGTGGTTCGACTGTAGGACCTGGCCCCATAACAGTGAAGCCAAAGATCTCACGTTATGCCTATCGACAAGGGAACTCGTCAAGGAAAGTTGCGCAAAATCTAGATGAAGCCTACATCCTTAACCGGTGTTCTAATTGAAAAGATGCTAGTGAATATCTTTTCGAAAACACAACTCTTTGGAGTACCACTAAGGATCAGTGCTAAAAGTACTTTGCCAAAGCCTGGGGGAACATAGGTGAAATAATGTTAAAGAAACATGCTGGAGAAAAAGTAAAAAAAATTGTGACTGTCTGAAAACGATTTTGACCAGCATTTGGTTTCTCACTCGCCAAGAAATATTATTTTCTAGCAAAAAATTTGTGACTGAAATCTGTTCCCAAACGCATAAAAAAACACATAAAGAATGCACATAGAAGGGCTCTAAATTCAAAAAAATGTCTAGGGGGATACCCCCCTAACGAGAGGGAGAATAATCCCCCCTCTAGTGCTCTCCCCCCTCTCATGCCTTCGGCACTCGATGATTTCCTCCGCCAGTCCACTTTTAAATACACAGCGATGGCCCTGAGAAGGGG
The DNA here is from genome assembly GCA_964019695.1 of Loripinus fragilis. Lineage (NCBI taxonomy): Eukaryota > Metazoa > Mollusca > Bivalvia > Lucinida > Lucinidae > Loripinus > Loripinus fragilis. The sequence goes on along the minus strand of OZ026521.1, from coordinate 94,004,436 downwards.
GGGGAAGGGGAATGAAGCTTGACATTTCACTTCTTATCTTCTGGCAGACGATTCAAAATGGAAATTTACTGAAATGGGAATCGTATATAGTGTTGAAATTGTTAGCTCACCTGAGCTGAGCCTCCGAGGTGAGCTATTAGTATACCAATGACTCTGGGGTTCGTCGTCTGTCAACATTTTCAAACATCTTCTCCTCTGAAACCGCTGGGTCAATTAAACTCAAATTTCATATCGAGACTCCCTAGGATGGGGGAACGAAAGTTTGTTCAAATGGTCCTGGTCACATGACCAAGATGGCCACCATGCCCATATGATAAAAACCCTTTAAAAGTCTTCTCCAGAACCAAATGGCCGATGACCTTGGGACTTGGTATGTAGCATTGGGGATATGAGGCCAACCAAGTTTGTGCAAATGATGATCCTGGGTTGACCTTGACCTACTTAACGTCAAGGTCAAATTTTGCTTCCTAATGCATTAAAATGGGGAAATTTTTGAAAAGTTGTTTTTTTGAAAACTATTGAAGCCAAAGTCATCATTCTCACTTGATATGTTTTATCTAATGTGACAATGGCTATAAATAAGTTACAAATGTCAAGGTCGACCTTTCAGTCAAGGCCACTCATATTTGAGTCACATCAATATATTAAAACATAGTTTTCTCAGAAACCGTTGGTCCAATTGAACTCAAATTTCATATGAATCCTCCTTTAAATAAGTTAGCCAAGATTTGTGCAAATTGTTTTGGTCACATGACCAAGATGGCTGACATGCCCATATATGGTAAAAACCTTTAAAAATCTTCACTCTAGAACCATATAAGGCTGATGACCTTGGGACTTGGTATTTAACATTTGGATGTGGGGATTACCAAGTTTGTTCAAATGATGATTCTAGGTTGACCTTGACCTACTTAACAGGAAGGTCAAATTTGCTTCCTAATGCATTTAAATTGGATTTTTTTTTAAAAAAGTTGATTCTTTTATCCTGTTGATGCCAAAGTCATTGTTCTCACTTGATAAGAGGCAATTCCAAAGGTCAAGGTTGACCTTTGACCCTTCAGCCAAGGTCACTCATATTGGAGGCCCATCAATATATTAAAACAGTTTTCTCAGAAACCGCTTGGCCAAATGAACTCAAATTTCATATGGAGACTCCTTAAGTTGAGTGGAGTAAATTTGAAACAAATGTTAATGGTCACATCACCAAGATGGTGGCCATGCTCATATAAGGGAAAAACCCTTTAAATATCTTCTACTCTGGAACGAAAAGGCCAATGGCCTTGGGAATTGGTATATAGCATTGGGGATGTGGACCCTACCAGGTTTGCACAAATGATGAATCTGGGTTGACCTTGACCTTTTTAAGGCAAGGCCAAATTTGATTCCTAATGCATTTATATTAGAAAAAACTTGAAATGTTCATTTTTCTATATAACTGTTCAAGCGGAAATCATAATACTTGCGAAAAATTTAAACCTATTGAGACACTGGTTTTATATAAGCACCAAAGGTCAAGTTGACCTTTGACCTTTCACCCAAGGCCAATATAAATATGATATTATTTTTAGGTCACTTGATCAAAATGGCCACTGCCCATATACGGTAAAACAAAATATGTTTGAATAATAAGCCTTAGTTGACTTTTACCTATTTTAACATTAAGAAGGAGATCAGGTGAGCGCATTAGGAATATTGGGTTCTGACAGAAAGCAGAATACCGCTTAATCTGGTGCGGGCGTGAGAATTGTTGCACATTACATTAGTTCTCATGAACAGACTCAATAAAACTATTTGATTGAGGAATATTTCTGTTTTTTGAGATTGTAATTTACCAATATTGTAGACCCTCCAGGGCCTGTTAAGCAAAAAAATTTACTGTAAATTGCGATTATTTTCTTATGCATCAGCTTAAACATGTGTTTTGGGTGCTCAAAAGAACCGTCTCATCAAGATGGTTCTTTTGAGTACCCACAACATATGATTTGGTAAAGAAATAAGAAAAATAATTTTCAGGTATGCACTCTTATCTGGGGGCCTGGATTCAGAGTATCATCTTGGTCTATACTAGAAATATTCTCATTGTTTGGGTTCTATGCAGAGCTGAAACATCACAAATGTTATCGCTTTTAGTATTTTAGTGTTACTCAGACATGATTGAATATCATTCAATAGTAAATAGTATGTGAAATTTCCCGGAGGGAAATGTTTTCGATACTTATATTTTTCTTTAATACTTGCGCTAGAAAGGATTAATTTAATGTCCGCCTTGACCCTATTTAGAGTTGATGGAATGTTTTTTTGGTTTTAGAGAAAAATGGTCCTTTTTATGCTCCCAAAACGTACAAAGACTAATGTTTAGTCTCGGCTGTCCATCCAACACACTTTTACTCAAGCACCAGGGTTCAAACTGGGCCCTGACAGTAGGGAGAAGTGATTTCTCCCTCCAGGAAAATTAGGCGGAAGTTATTTTGCGCAAAATTCGGTTACAGCATTTTCTGTCAATTTTAATTGAAAGCAAATTGGCTATTCATTTAACACATACTATTGCCATTAAATAGAAGGAGAAATTAGATGCAGTGGTAGTTTGGTTTTTTTTTGTTCGGTTGAATGTTTTATGGCCCAGTCAACAGCTATAGTCATGTCAGGACGGTCAATCATCTAACCACACTTTTTTCCTGGACAAGCTTGACTAAGCAGTTAACCAGTGGTTTGTGCGCATACTTTCATTTGTAACTGACAAGAACCCTTCTTGAATCAGCGGCAGAGGGGAGAATGGTGGTAGAAATTATTTCATGGTCAATCTCCACAACAGTATGGGACTGGGCAGGGATTGAACTGGGGACCCCTGGACCTGCAGTCAGGCATGCTACCGACTGACTTATGCGGCCCGGTAGATGCAGGGGTAGTAGATTGTGACGCACCACAGCTTGCTGAATGAAAATTGTAGAAAGGGAGACTCCCCCTTCTCCCTGGGTCACATTTAGGACAAAAATTCCGCCTCTAGGGTGACTATTTGGCCCTAGTGGTCCCCTAGCTTATTCCCTGGGCAGATTGGAAGAGCACAACTAGACAAAGTGCATGACATGCTGTTCTGGTTCCACACTGCTTGTGATGACAATTTTTAAAGCAAACCAATTTAATGGTGAAGGGGCAGGCAGTGAGTGTATTGTTGACTTTCATTGGTAGAGAACTACTGTAAATCTGTAGACTAAAGTTTTGAGAAAGTAAATGTTCCAGCCCATCAGATAATAGTACTGGGTTCAATCTGTTCGCAAAGTTTTATCAAGATTGCCTTTACATTTTATTTTATGAAGTTCTTGTGCAAAACGTGATACACACAGAAGCCTTTCCTTTGCCAAAATAGAGAATATTTTGTTTTTTTCCCATTTAAAGTGTACATGTATATATAATTCATTATTTCAGCCAAGTGAATGGGTCACAGAACACTGGCCTTGTGATGAGTCCCCATACCGTGAAGTATGAAGGCCTTAAATTTCACTTTGTACTCAGCACAGTGTCAGTGTACAGCGATTCTTTTTCTTGGTTTTCAGCACAAAGCCAGTGTGCTGCAGTTCTTTCATTGGGTACTCAGCACAGTGCCAGTTTACTGCGGTTCCTTCACTTGGTACTTAGCATGATGTCAGTGAACTGTGATTCTTTCACTAAGTACTCAGCACATTGTCAGTGTACTGTGATTCTTTCACTTCGTACTCGGCACAATGCCAGTGTACTGTGATTCTTTAACTTGGTACCCAGCACAATGCCAGTGTACTGTTACCCTTTCACTTGGTACTCGGCACAATGCCAGTGTACTGTGATTCTTTCACTTGGTACTCTGCACAAAGCCAGTGTACTGTAAGTTTTTCACTTGGTACTCAGCACAATGTCAGTGTACTTTGATTCTTTCACTGGGTACTCAGCACAATGCCAGTGTACTGTGATTCTTTCACTTGGTACTCAGCACGATGCAGGTGTACTGTGATTCCTTTACTTGCATGGTACTCAGCACAATGCCAGTGTACTGTGACCCTTTCACTATGTACTCAGCACAAGGCCCTAGGGTACTGTGACCCTTTCACTATGTATGCAGCACAAGGCAAGTGTAATGTGATCCTTTCACATTGTACTCAGCACAGTGCCAGTGCACTGTGATCCTTTCACTAAGTACTCAGCACAATGTCAGTGTACTTTGATTCTTTCACTTGGTACTCAGCACAATGCCAGTGTACTGTGATCCATTCACATTGTACTCAGCACAATGCCAGTGTACTGTGATCCTTTCACTATGTACTCAGCACAATGCCAGTGTACTGTGATCCTTTCACTATGTACTCAGCACAATGCCAGTGTACTGTGATCCTTTCACTATGTACTCAGCACAATGTCAGTGTACTGTGATCCATTCACATTGTACTGCGCACAATGCCAGTGTACTGTGACCCTTTCACTGAGTACTCAGCACAATGCCAGTGTACTGTGATCCTTTCACTATGTACTCAGCACAATGCCAGTGTACTGTGATCCTTTCACTATGTACTCAGCACAATGCCAGTGTACTGTGATCCTTTCACTATGTACTCAGCACAATGTCAGTGTACTGTGATCCATTCACATTGTACTCAGCACAATGCCAGTGTACTGTGACCCTTTCACTGAGTACTCAGCACAATGCCAGTGTACTGTGATCCTTTCACTATGTACTCAGCACAATGTCAGTGTACTTTGATTCTTTCACTTGGTACTCAGCACAATGCCAGTGTACTGTGATCCTTTCACTATGTACTCAGCACAATACCAGTGTACGGTGACCCTTTCACTGAGTACTCAGCACAATGCCAGTGTACTGTGATCCTTTCACTATGTACTCAGCACAATGCCAGTGTACTGTGATCCATTCACATTGCACTCAGCACAATGCCAGTGTACTGTGATCCATTCACATTGTACTCAGCACAATGCCAGTGTACTGTGATCCTTGCACTATGTACTCAGTACATTGCCAGTGTACTGTGATCCTTTCACTATGTACTCAGCACAATGCCAGTGTACTGTGATCCTTTCACTATGTACTCAGCACAATGCCATTGTACTGTGATCCTTTCACTATGTACTCAGCAAAATGCCAGTGTACTGTGATTCTTTCACTATGTACTCAGCACAATGCCAGTGTACTGTGATCCTTTCACTATGTACCCAGCACAATGCCAGTGTACTGTGATCCTTTCACTATGTACTCAGCACAACGCCAGTGTACTGTGATCCTTTCACTATGTACTCAGCACAATGCCAGTGTACTGTGATCCTTTCACTATGTACTCAGCACAATGCCAATGTACTGTGATCCTTTCACTATGTACTCAGCACAATACCAGTGTACTGTGATCCTTCCACTTGGTACTCAGCACAATGCCAGTGTACTGTGACTCTTTCACTGGGTACTCAGCACAATGCCAGCATACTGTGACCACTTCACTAGGTACTCAGCTAAATGCCAGTGTACTGTGATCCTTTCACTACGTACTCAGCACAATGCCAGTGTACTGTGATCCATTCACATTGTACTCAGCACAATGCCAGTGTTCTGTGATCCATTCACTATGTACTCAGAACAATGCCAGTGTACTGTGACCCTTTCACTATGTACTCAGCACAATGCCAGTGTACTGTGATCCTTTCACTATGTACTCAGCACAATGTCAGTGTACTTTGATTCTTTCACTTGGTACTCAGCACAATGCCAGTGTACTGTGATCCTTTCACTATGTACTCAGCACAATACCAGTGTACGGTGACCCTTTCACTGAGTACTCAGCACAATGCCAGTGTACTGTGATCCTTTCACTATGTACTCAGCACAATGCCAGTGTACTGTGATCCATTCACATTGTACTCAGCACAATGCCAGTGTACTGTGATCCATTCACATTGTACTCAGCACAGAGCCAGTGTACTGTGATCCTTGCACTATGTACTCAGTACATTGCCAGTGTACTGTGATCCTTTCACTATGTACTCAGCACAATGCCAGTGTACTGTGATCCTTTCACTATGTACTCAGCACAATGCCATTGTACTGTGATCCTTTCACTATGTACTCAGCAAAATGCCAGTGTACTGTGATCCTTTCACTATGTACTCAGCACAATGCCAGTGTACTGTGATCCTTTCACTATGTACCCAGCACAATGCCAGTGTACTGTGATCCTTTCACTATGTACTCAGCACAATGCCAGTGTACTGTGATCCTTTCACTATGTACTCAGCACAATGCCAGTGTACTGTGATCCTTTCACTATGTACTCAGCACAATGCCAATGTACTGTGATCCTTTCACTATGTACTCAGCACAATACCAGTGTACTGTGATCCTTCCACTTGGTACTCAGCACAATGCCAGTGTACTGTGACTCTTTCACTGGGTACTCAGCACAATGCCAGCATACTGTGACCACTTCACTAGGTACTCAGCTAAATGCCAGTGTACTGTGATCCTTCCACTTGGTACTCAGCACAATGCCAGTGTACTGTGACTCTTTCACTGGGTACTCAGCACAATGCCAGCATACTGTGACCACTTCACTAGGTACTCAGCACAATACCAGTGTACTGTGATCCTTCCACTTGGTACTCAGCACAATGCCAGTGTACTGTGACTCTTTCACTGGGTACTCAGCACTATTCCAGCATACTGTGACCACTTCACTAGGTACTCAGCTAAATGCCAGTGTACTGTGACTCTTTTACTAGGCACTCAGAACAATGCCAGGGTACTGTGACTTCAGTACAATGCCAGCGTACTGTGACCCTTTCACTATGCATTCAGCACAATGCCAGTGTACTGTGATTCTTTCACTATGTAATTAGCACAATGCCAGTGGACTGATATTCTTTCAATATGTACTCAGCACAATGCCAGTGTACTGTGATCCTTTCACTATGTACTCAGCACAATGCCAGTGGACTGTGATCCTTTCACTATGTACTCAGCACAATGCCAGTGTACTGTGACCACTTCACTGGGTACTCAGCACAATGCCAGTGTACTGTGACCCTTTCACTGGATACTTAGCACAATGCCAGTGTACTGTGATCCTTTCACTATGTACTCAGCACAAGGTCAATGTACTGTGATCCTTTTACTTGGTACTCAGCACAATGCCAGTGTATTGTGATCCTTTTACTATGTACTCAGCACAAGGTCAATGTACTGTGATCCTTTTACTTGGTACTCAGCACAATGCCAGTGTACTGTGATCCTTTCACTATGTACTCAGCACAAGGTCAATGTACTGTGATCCTTTTACTTGGTACTCAGCACAATGCCAGTGTATTGTGATCCTTTTACTATGTACTCAGCACAATGCCAGTGAACTGTGATCCTTTTACTATGTACTCAGCACAATGCTAGTGTACTGTTTTTACTATGTACTCAGCACAATGCTAGTGTACTGTGATCCTTTTACTATGTACTCAGCACAATGCCAGTGTACTGTGATCCTTTTACTATGTACTCAGCACAATACCAGTGTACAGTGACTTTTCCACTGGGTACTCAACACAATGCCAGTGTACTGTCACTTGTTACTCAGCACAATACCAGTGTACTGGGTACTCAGCACAATGCCAGTGTGCAGTGAGTCTTTGGATGAAAAAGTGGGGATCCTGAATAGCTTGTTTCATTAGAAGCCAGCAGATGGCATTATATTTTGAAAAAGTTATGAACACAATATACTTTATAGAATGTGTATATCTTTGCAGATGCAAATGGGTATGCATTTATCAATGAAAATTGGCTAGATGGATAATTTTTCCAGCAGGTGTATGACAAAAGCATATCTCTTTTGAATTAAAAACTTCATGTCATGGCCCATAAACAAAATTTCATTCTTAAAAAATAGGTCACTTATGTTTATGTATGAATATTTATTAGATTAACCTTTATCCTGCTGAAATATTAGCACTTTTAGCCACACCCACTTGGGATTCTCAACCCATCACTCATCTGTTTATGCCAAATGGATTAACCAGCCTGTATCAGTTGGACAAATTAATTTCACATGTAGAAAATTGTACAATCTGTGAGCAATTTAAACAAAGACAATGTGCTGTCTCACTCACTATGCTCTGTGAAGCAGATGACTGAAGTTGTGATTGGTGCTTTAACCGGGGTAGTAGCTCTTGTGAATTTTCTGCAGGCAGAGGATACACCCAAAATGTTCTGCCTTCTTTTCTCAGAAGATCAAGCAAGGCGTCACAAAATGTGTCTTCCTGTGATTGGCAATGATTCTTTGCATCCTGGGTAATTTTCATGCTTTTTTATCGTCTGCTGATTTTTTTTCAAAATCATCTTTTTCTAAAAATTCTTCCAGAAATACCATCAGATTGTCAAAAAGTTAGGATCCAGATCAGGTCCGACATTGTCGGGCCTGATCTGGGTCCAAACTGTTTGCAAAAGTTATCAATAGATGACAAAAGAAGCGTTAAAAAGTTATCAGCAGATGACAAAAGATGGGTTAACTGGAAAACTAACACCAAGATGACTGTCAGCTGTCTTGTAAGTGACAACATGGAATGTCTGCTGACAGTTGACCTTTATACCCCCATGGTTAAACATACAATTTCTTTTTTGCTACTGTGTGTTATGATGCTCATTCTCATCTTGCATTCAACAAACTTTGAAAGGCAGGTTTTCTTGCTTTGATGTCCCTTATTTGTCAGCATTGCATTCTTTTTATGGGTCCATATATGTATAGGCAAATAGTGCAGACCCAGATCAGGCACTGCATAATGTGGTGTCTGATCAGGGTCTTCACTTTTTTGCTTACAAAATGTTCTATTAAAATTTGGATTTTTTTAAAATAAAAATACCACCCAACACCCCAAAAACTGGAATGGGGGGGGGGGGGGGGGATTGGGCTCTCCCTATATACTGATAAGGGTAGGCAAGCTAGGCTTTACTCTTTGACTTGATTTTTCAAGATCATCTGAACCCATTGAACCTTTATGACCGTCACTTAAATAATATTTTGAGCAAACTTTCTTTCAGATTTTTCTTTCATGTTTCTGTATTTCAAACAGATTAGGACAAAACAGAAGTTTACACTTTTGAGAATGTTAAACTATTTGCCTACTAGTGACGTCTGCTGACAACCGGTGCAAACAGTTTGAACCCAGATCAGGCCCGACAAAATGTCGGGCCTGATCTGGATCCAAACTGTTTGACACTCTGATGGTATTCCTGAAAGAACTTCATGAAAAAATGATTTTGAAAAGGACCAGCAGACAAGAAAAGACCTGAAAAATTGCCCAGTATGCAAAGAATTAATACTTGTCTAATATCTCAAGTAAATAGAGGATAGGGTTATCATTATATGGGCTAGCTCTGTGATAACGGTACTTATCCCATTATGCATAAAGTTGTTCTGTAAACGTGCATGCACAACTATTTAGGCTATCGTCTGAACCAATGCTTCTTCTACTATGTGTGTCAGCAGTAACTTCTCTGGCAAGACTCTCACTCGCAGTTCAGATACCCAAGTTTATCCGAGCCTTCACTCAGATCTTCTATGTTATAACCACCCAAATCTCATGTGCGGGCTCAAATATTTTATGACCACTCTTCACTTTATGCTACTTATAATCATTTGTTTAGTAGAAATAAATGGGTTACATATTTCAAATAGTTCAATTCCAATACCATCAGCTAGATGATGTTTTAAGAACACTGACCAAACTGATTTAAAGATTAGATACCATGTGTTGATCCAGAGGGGGAACATGGGGGTCTAGACCCCCCCCCCCCCACCCTGGAAAATCACAAGTGACCATAGGTTCTAAAACTCTGCATGCTACAGACCCCCTCGAGAAGCAATTGGGCCCTTCTTGAGGGAGGTCCTTATGGCCCTCTGTGAAATACGTCAATGACTTAAGAAAACCTTTTCAAGACCCCCCTGACGGAATTTTTCTGGATTGGCACATGGATGGACTGTGTTTACTAATTGCGTTTATTGTTTAAACCATGCAATAACAAGATAAAAACAGTCCTGCTGTTCGAGTAAGTGGTTGACAACAGCCTTTATGGTTTGTCAGTTTGAATCCTGCCAGGATAGAAATCTTTGCAAGTGTTTCAGCCATAGAACTCAGGTTCCGAAAGTCATTGGCGCAAGAGAGATTTAAGTCCAACTTGGAATTTAGATATCAAATCATAGTATTGGCGATGAAATTTAGAAAAGGTTTTGGGAACTTCATGATACCAATAGCCTTGTTCAAGCAGTTTCTTAAAACCATAATAAAACTTTGGGGAAATTTTTTCTAAGTTTACTACACCTTTGGAAGATTGAACCAGGTTTGAGAGGTCAAATTATTAAAGAAAATTTGTCAATCTGTTTAAATCCATATGATTTATAGTTCCTATCTCAGTACTTACTTGAAATAGGTTAAAATTTGTATTAATAGCTTGAGTCAATATTTGCATTCTCTAATGCACTGACTTACTATAAGGACATTTCTACCTACTACTGATATTTTGGGACACATGCAAATGGACCTTCCTTAGGTTATAGCTGAAACAGTGTTTATGCCAAAATATTTCAACTATTTGCATGCTGGGTAACTTTTCGTGATTTTTTATCAGCTGCAGAGGCTAAAGCTGCAATAGAGGCATACAATGATGCAAAGATGCTAGCTAAGAGAACTGTGTGGCAGGCCAATGCTAAGGCTGGAGAGGATACTTTTGCCAACATCTCCCAAAATGACAGCAGCATCTTCAAGGTTGCAAAACAGATGGACAGGACAAACCAGGATGTGGTGGGTGAGAAGTGTGTCAGGAATATTACTCAGCAATAACGACAAGATGAAGGCATGGTTGAGCACTATTCCAGACTGCTCAAAGTGGAACTTGAATGGCCCAGTGATCTCCTCCCAGAGGTTCCCCCCCCTTCCCCGGAGTTACAGTGACTCATATCTGGAAAGCCCTTATCAAGAGCCGCGGGTCCTTCAGGTGTCATCTCGAAGATGTTGAAAGCAGCTGGTGAAGAAGGCCTGGAAAAGTTGAGACTGTTGGCTGAAATGGTATTTAGCAGTGGCGAGATACCAAAGGATTGGGAGGAAAGCCTCTTACTTAACCTCTACAAAGGTAAAGGAGATGCCCTAGATAGAGGCAACTACCGTGGTCTCAAGCTCACTGACCAGGTGATGAAGTTACTTGAGCTAGTACTAGACTCCTCCATCCGCAAGATGGTAAATATAGATGACATGCAGTTTGGATTTGTCCCTGGTAGGGGCACTATTGATGTCATCTTCATCTTCTGTCAGCTTCAGGAATAGTATTTTGCCACAAATAAACCACTTTATTTTGCCTTTGTTGACCTAGAAAAGGCTTTCAACAGAGTTCCAAGAAAAGTACTATGGTCGGCTCTGAGGAGTGTAGGTGTTGAGGAGTGGGCTATAAGCATCATACAGGGCATGTACAGGGATGTCAGAAGTCATGTTAGAGTAAATGGACAGTACAGTGAGGAGTTTGGAGTTGGGGTTGGCGTACATCAGGGCTCAGTTCTGAGTCCCCTGCTTTTTATAATAGTACTTGAGGCTCTTTCATGGGAGTTTTGCACTGGTGTATCCTGGGAGCTACTGCACGCTGATGACCCCGCGGTGATTGCAGATACACTTGAGGTATGCATGACTAAGCTGAAGGCATGGGAGAATGGTATGGAGAACAGAGGGCTGAGAGTCAACATGAAGAAAACAAAATTCATGATATCAGGTGCTGGACTTGATATGTTACGTGACTTCGGTGATTGTAGAAGTGGAGCGGGAGCAAACTCTATTAGCTGTTCCCAGTGCAAATTGTTGGTCGATAAGACATGCAGTGGTATTAAGGGCAGACTAAATGTAACTCCTGACTACCGGTATGTGTGCCCAAGATGTCTTGACCAGGCCCGTCCTATTGATGGTAGATCTATCACCCAAGTAGAAGTTGATGGTACGCTGCTCGATGTGGAAGCCAGCTTCTGCTATCTTGGCAACATGTTAAGCGCTGGTGGTGGATGTGCTCTTGCTATCGCTACAAGATGTTCTACTGTATGGGGAAAGTTCAGGAAACTACTTCCAATACTGACTTCCAAGCATGTGTTACCTTTAACTCGTGGAAAAGTATTTAGTGCTTGCATCAGCTCAGCCCTATTACATGGAAGTGAAACTTGGGCCCCAACAGCCCCGGATTTACAGAGGCTTTGTAAAAATGATAGAGCCATGATCTGCTGGATCTGCGGTGTCAAACCACATGACGAAGTTCCCATGGAAACCCTCTACACAAAGTTAGCTATTCAGGAGGTAGCTGTTGCCCTAAGAACTAAACATCTGAGATGGTATGGTCATGTCGCGTGTGCATCCAATTACCAATATCGCCAGAGCTGGAAAAATCCACTCGTCCCCTCGCCATGGCGAGTGCCTCATGCTGCAAGACGAGTAGAAATTTTGGCTGTTCCCAATTTTAATTACTGAATTTACCAATACATATGGTGATATAGGGCGAGTAGAAATTTTAAGAATTTTCCACCACTGATCGCCATCCCTGGGCAGAGGACATGGGAGACCAAGGAAGTCTTGGAGCGAGATGTCAATATTTGCAACCTAGAAGACATCAATCCCCAGAACAGAGAAGTGTGGAGATCTGGTGTGAGAAGGACAAGCCCCAGGAACTGGGAAACTACCTGCAGTCTAAATATCAAACCAGGATTAAGTTAAGTAAATGTAAGTGCAGATTTTTTTTTTTCAAAATTAACTTTATTCAAAAAATTATTTCAGAGAGTGGACCCATTATAGTTATATAACTGTTTGCAAAGGTAACCCCTAACAGACAAGAGTAAACCGACTGCTTTATTCACTGCCCGTTTGGGGGATATATATGGGGAGAGCTGGGTTGTAGTGGGGCTTATAAGTGCCATATTTTGCCTTCTGTATCATCCCAGTTGTGAGTGGGGTGTTTAGATTCCAAGCCATTAAGCTGTGGGCGTGGTTTGATATTAAGTCGTGCAAGCTGTGGATGCAGTTTATTTCATTTTTTAGCAAGGCTTTCCACAGGGCATAATAGTATCCATAAATATGTTTGAGGCATTTCTTCTAGGTCTTTACTGTTTGGCAAGTATACACATTGATCAACAACAGGTTTTAACTATGGAAAGTAAAAGGTATGTAATAAAAACATAAAGATTGGTGTGAGGTGAATCAATTTGAGTCATAATGTTTGGTATGATTCTCGTAGCTTTGTGATGTCAATACTCCGTTGGATTTTTCTATTCACAACTCGGACCGATTATAAACTCTTATAGTATACTCCAAAAAATGGTCCAAATGCTTCGTAGATATCTTTATATGACATATAGGGAGTTAAAAATTGGAGTTGAATTTTAATGCAAAACAAATCTAGGAGCCCCCAGTGAGCTGTCACTGCTTGCATGCTTGCATGATATAGCAAAAACAGATTGCTTCATGGAGGAGTTTCATGGGCGGATCCATTTGGGGGGATAGGAGGTCCAGATCCCCTTGGAAAATTACGAGTGGCTATAGCTATCCCTAGAAATACTGGAACGGACCCCCCTGAGCTAGGTTTGTATGGCCCTCCCTAAAATACATTGAAGAACCCACCCCCCTGACGATATTTTTTGGTCCGCCAAGGTTTTTTTTTTACTGTACAAAAATGGCAGTCTTCTCTTCATTGGTCATCACATTTTATGTAAATTGTAGTTTAATGCAAGAAATTAAAGATTGTTAATGTCATTGTTGAAGGGTGGAAAAGTGAAACCTGATTAGCAGGAGATTTGTGGGTTCTACCTAATCAATGAATTGAATGTAGAGATAATTTACAGATATACTCCAACACTTCTATATGAGAAGTTTCATGAGAAAACGGGTCTTTCATGTTTGGCGACTAGGTAAAGCTCAAACCAGCCTGCTCAGCTACAGAAATTAGGCAAAATCTTTAAAGTTTGAATTTGGCAAGTTAAGGGGCCTAGTATGGAATAGCAGACTATGGACCTTGTTGTCAGAACAGTAAAGAGCAGGCCTTGAGATTATACAACTTTTCCATGCTCATCGATCAACTGAGCATGAAATTTATCCTACTCATAAATGTTAAAATGAAATGTCATGCAACAATTGTTGACATTTTCAATATTTATTAGCAGGATCATTTGAGAGTTTTTAACCCTTTGGAGACCAGAAACCCAAGACGGGGACTTTGGCAAACAATGGAGACCCGTTTGCTTAGGCAAAATCAATCCTCAAAGAAAAAATACAATGTTTTTATGAAACTTTAACCTGTGACCCCTCAGTATAGAATAGACCATTTTGACTTTATTGTATATATCTTCATTGAGATTCTCCTAATGAGTTGCAAAAATATTTTATTTTTTCTTAAATTGAGAATAAGAAAATTGTTATTGGGATATTCTAAGTGTTAATGGGTTAATTAATTTTAAAAATAGGTGTGCCTATCCTACCCAAAAATTTCAGACCTGTTACCTAAACACTTTTTTTATTTGGCCTAATGAGTACCAACAACATTATTTTTTCTTTAAATGAGAATAAGAAAATTGTTATAGAGGTATTCTCCGTGTTAATGGGTTAATTTTATAAATACTTTATTGTTTCCTGGTCATAAATTGTGTCAAAAATATTTCTTCAAACACTTTATTTACATCATTTTATTGACACTAACAAAACTTCAGATAAAAAAGAATATTCTTATCTCTCCATTTATAATATTCATTCAGCTGAGAGGTGATTTTTACAACATTATTCAAATGAGGTCACTCATAAATGATAAAGAAAAACACCTAAAAAGCCACAAAATGAATTTTTGTTATAGGCCTGTTAATATAGGGAGTACAGACAAAAATTGGTTTTCAAGACTGATAATTGCTTTTTTTTTAGTAATGCAGGTCGACTCAGGTGTACTCATTTTGAAGTGTTTATTGATTGATAACAGGCTGTTCCCATTTGGAAGGGGATATTGATTGATTACA
Organism: Loripinus fragilis; assembly: GCA_964019695.1. Lineage (NCBI taxonomy): Eukaryota > Metazoa > Mollusca > Bivalvia > Lucinida > Lucinidae > Loripinus > Loripinus fragilis. The sequence goes on along the minus strand of OZ026521.1, from coordinate 93,989,413 downwards.
GGCTGTTCCCATTTGTAAGGGGATATAAGTTGATAAAAGGCGGCTGTTCCCATTGGGAAGGGGATATTAATTGATGACAGACTTTTCCCATTTGGCAGGGGATATTGATTGATTACAGGCTGTTCCCATTTGTAAGGGGATATTGATTGATTACAGGCTGTTCCCATTTGTAAGGGGATATTGATTGATTACATGCAGGCTGTTCCCATTTGTAAGGAGATATTGATTGATTACAGGGGACTGTTTCCCATTGGGAAGGGGATATTAATTGATAACATACTGTTCCCATTTGTAAGGGGATATTGATTGATTACAGGCTGTTCTCATTTGTGAGGGGATATTGATTACAGGTTGTTCCCAACTTCCCATTCCTAAGGGGATATTGATTGATTAAAAGATGTTCCCATTTGTAAGGGGATATTGATTGATTAAAGGACGCTCCCATTTGTAAGGGGATATCGATTGATTAAACGATGTTCCCATTTGTAAGGGTATATTGATTGATTACAAGCTGTTCCCATTTGTAAGGAGATATTGATTGATTAAAGGCTGTTCCCATTTGTAAAGGGATATTGAGTGATTACAGGCTGTTCCCATACGTAAGGTGATATTGACTACAGGCTGTTCCCATTCGTAAGGGGATATTGATTGATTACAGGCTGTTCCCATTTGTAAGGGGATATTGATTGATTACAGGCTGTTCCCATTTGTAAGGGGATATTGATTGATTACAGGCTATTCCCATTTATAAGGGGATATTGATTGATTACAGGCTGTTCCCATTTGTAAGGGGATATTGATTGATTACAGGCTGTTCCCATTTGTAAGGGGATATTGATTGGATACAGGCTGAACACAATTAGAAGTGATGGGCCGAACCCATTATGAAGTGATGATACATTGATTACAGGATGTACTCATTACATGCTTACAAGTACAATGTAGTCCTACTTTTTTTTCACCTGCTCCTACTTTTTTTCTTACTTTAATTCAGAAAAATCCTACTTTTCCTATTTTTTGCCTTAAAATGCCAAATTCATAATTGGTTTCAGGAAAAGCTGAGATTGTGATAATTTACACCATTAACTCTACAGCTTCTGGACCCCAGCCTTGTAAAGTAGGTGTGGCACTTCAACAAATTTAGCAGTTTTCCCAACCTTATTGTGGCTGTCAGCTGCCACAGACATGTTTTTAGCCGCTGTGAGATTACTTTTTTAGAGAAAGTGTGCATTTGGAGGGTGTGAAAACCCTTTAAATGCTCATACTTAATATCATCAGATTCCTACTTTATTCCTTCTTTTTTCTTGAAATGGTTACTACTTTTTTCCTACTTTTTTCATCAAAAGCCACTTGTAAGCCTTCCATTTTAGTGAGGATTAATTGATTACAGGCTCTACCCATTAAAAAGGGATTATTGATTGATTGCTTACAGGCAGTAACCATTAAGAAGAGATGATTGATTGATTACAGGCTGTTTTCCATTAAGAAGTGTATATTGATTGATTACTGGTTGTTTTCCATTAAGAAGTGTATATTGATTGATTACAGGCTGTTTTCCATTAAGAAGTGTATATTGATTGATTACAGACTGTTTTCCATTAAGAAGTGTCTATTGATTGATTACAGGCTTTCTCCATTAAGAAGTGTCTATTGATTGATTACAGGCTTTCTCCATTAAGAAATGATTGTTGATCAATGACATGCTGTGTTCATTAAGAAGTGAATATTGATCGATTACAGGCTGTATCCATTAAGCTGTGAATATTGATTGATTACAGGCTGTATCCATTAAGAAATGATTATTGATCAATTACAGGCTGTATCCATTTAGGAGTGTTCAACATTGATTGATAACAGGCTGTATCCATTTAGAAATCATTGTTGATCAATTATATGCTGTGTTCATTAAGAAGTGAATATTGATCAATTACAGGCTATAACCATTATGAAATGATTGTTGATTAATTACAGGAAGTGAATATTGATTGTTTACAGGCTGTATCCATTAAGAAATGATTTGATCAATTACAAGCTGTATCCATTTAGGAATGACCATTAATCAATTACAAGCTGTTTCCGTTAAGAAATGGGCATTGAAAAATTACAAGCGGTTTCCATTAAGAAATGATTGTTGATCAATTACAGGCTGTATTCATTAAGAAGTGATTATTAATCAATTACAGGCTGTATCCATTAAGGAATGGTCATAATTTCTGATTTGTTACAGGCTTGTATCAAGGTAACCTGGCACCCTGAATATTTATATTTGTTTGATTGCAGGCTGTCACAAGAAAGAAATTTAACCATCCTGATGATTTCAGAAAGTCACTAGCGAATGGCGTCCTCCTCTGCGAGTAAGTACTAGACCTGGATATTTGTTATGTCTTGTATGCCCTTTAGAATCAATTTGATTGCCTTATATGATAAAATCTAGGAACTTGAAATTTATATCAGTAAAAGAAATTATGGTAGGTCTAATTTGGGGACAGAGAAATCCATCACTCTGGATCATTGTTAAAGGCACTGTGTCTGTATCCATTAATAATGAGCATTTTTATATCTGTCACAAATGATCAAAGAAACATTGATATCCTGGAAAGTTATCAAATGATCACACCAGATTGGCGGCAATCGAAAATGTTAATACTATCAACGAATGTAGATAAATAGTCGTTAGAAACAGAGTTTTCGATTGACATTTGTCGCCAATGGCAATTGAAAACACTGTTTCTAGCCACTTTTGATCCGCGTTCGTCGATTGTTAAGAGTGTTTTTGATCCGGTGTGATGATGCTTGAATAGCAATCACTCGATCACACACTATAAAGTTGTGAGAAAGGGCTTCATAAAGCAGTTCAACTGTCCCAAAAGCCGCCTCTAAAGTGAGGCTAGATGGAAAAAAGGCTTTGAAAAAGTGAGATCTGAGCTCCCCAAAAATGGCTCCATCAGTGAGGGAACCTCTTCCCAAGTTAGGCTAGGTAGTTCCCCAAAAACAGCTTCAATAATACTTAGCCAGCTTCAGAAACAGTTACTTACTATGATCTGCCAATGTGTTGATACAAAGAATGTAAAATTTCTGGGGTGAGGCCCCTAAATCTTAATCTTATTCTGCAATAGTCTTTATCTGTATCCCTAGGAAGCACAGTGGCTCAGTTATAGAGTGTTTGACTGGAGACAGAGGGACTGGGGGGGTCGAGCCTCACCGGCGTCACTGCGTTGTGGTCCTTGAGTGAGACACATTTATCCTAGATTAGTACTGGTTCAACCCAGGAAGACCCGTCCCTGTTTAACTGAAAGATTGTTAATGGGTCGTAAAGAATCAAAGCAAACAAATTGTCTGTATCCCTACTTTGTGTATAGGAGCATTGAAGGCTCTAGCAAGACTGCACAGTTGTGCAATGTGCCTCCGCTGTTCACAAATGCTTTAAGTACCAAAACTATGTTCCAGCTCAATTATCTGTGAACTTCAGACAGCCACCTTGTTTGTTTCATAGTTCAATTATTGGAATAAAAAATAAATTATTAAGCAAACAGTGAAAATCCTGATGAGACGGCTCATAAGGAGCCGTCTCATCTGGATTTCCACTGTTTGCAAACGTGTGTCCAAATTTACCTGATGTACGAATATACCCGACTTTACCCTAATGTTGCTAGACCAAAATCTCTTGAGTTTTAGTTGGATGTGTACCCAGTCTCAATTATATTGGGCCTGGTATACCTTTCTTAATATGTAGTTATATTGTAGTTGGTGCAGGCTAATCAGTTCTTTCTATGATCAATTTTGCTATTATTTCAGATTATTGAATGGATTAAAACCAGGCACAGTAAAAAGGATAAACAAACTACCAGGAGCTATAGCTGGTCTGGTATGTAGTAGTTCTCTCCCTTAGTCCAAATTGAATATATTGTTAGTTTATGCCTGCTGGTCAGAAGACCTTTAAGCCCACTAAAGTCTTGTCAGATGTTGATGCCAGCTGGTCAGACGTTTATGCCTGCTGGTCAGGCATTCAAGCTGGCTGGTCAGATGTTTATGCCCACTAGTCAGATGTTCAAGCCGGCTGATCAGATGTCCAAACCCACTTGTCAAATGTTTATGCCCATGGTAAGATGTTCAAGTTGGCTTGTAAGATGTCCAAGCCCACTTGTCAGATCATTGACAGATGTCTAACCCCCCTGATCAAATGTCCAAGCCCCCCTGGTCAGATATTAATCATTTGGCTGTCCACCCAGTCTTTAGCTTCTTAATCTAAACACATTCATACGTTTATTAAGAAAAAAAAAAGGTAAAAAACAATATCAACTGAGTATGACTAGGAAATGCCACAGATTACAGACCAACTCATGGTACCATGAGGAAGAGGCATTGTAACACAAAGACACACACAGAAAATTGCCAAGAATACAATACATGTACTATTAAAAGGAAAGCAACCTGCAGATGATGCAAAACTTTGTGCTAATCCTACTTCATTTTCTGCGATTAATTATAAGGCTTAATATTTTATGTGAATTGTCTGCCTGGAGACAATTCACATATTAATTAAGATATCAAGCCTTATTTGGCAGCAGCTCAATTTGAAAAGTTGTCTGCTGGAAAATTTACGAGGCATTTTAAGGGTTCATATCCCAATTTAAGCCTTTGCATGCTGGGTGTTTTTTCATTCTGGCTTGTTTTCAAAATTAACCTTTCAAAACATTCTTTCAGAAATTCCACCAGACTGTCAAACAGTCTGGCCCCCTGTTTTTTGGGACCTGATCTGCATCCAAACAGTTTGCAAAGTTATCAGCAGACGATATCACAGGAACTAGTCACAAACCCTTAGAATAAAAAATAGGCATATATATAAATAAAAATATATATAAAAAATAGGCCTATATATAACCTATATATATACATTTTTTTTCTAAAAGTTTGTGACCAGTTCCTGTGGACAATACATAGTGTGGCAGGTATAGACGGGCCTCCAGATAAGAGTCCATACTGGAAAATTATTTTTCATATTTATCAACCAAAACATATGTTGTGGGTACTCAAAAGAACCGTCTCAATGAGACGGTTCTTTTGAACACCCAAAACACATGTTTTAATTGATGGGTAAGAAAATAACTGCAATTTTAGGTGCACAAACTATCCTTATACCACCTTGACCAACTTTAGCATGAAATATCTCGTGATGTACAAGGTCTTCACTGATATAGGTGGTATAAAATAGTTCTATCATGTTTGTCCACCTGTACGTAAAATAATCCACTCGCTAAAGCTTGAGGATTATCTCCACTTACAGGCGGACAACCCATGGTATAACTATTACTTATCTGGACCTATGTATAGAGTTAACTGGATGCCCTATTGTCATAAGTCACATGAACACTATCCATCTTAATCTGTCTTACCTTGACAAAAATGGCTGACCCCAAATTAATTTATTCTAATTTAAAAGTTTTATGTAATATTCTCTTCCGGTGGTCTTGCCTTAATTGACATCTTTTCAGTTCAGGAAAAGATAACCTGGGATAAATATTTTGGACTTGGTGGTGATGTGTTTCTCCCCTTGTTAAATGGGTTTTGCTCCCATTTATACCACCATCGATATCACCAACTTTAGCATGAAATATATCATAATATGCAAGGTCTACACTAATGTAGGTGGTATAAAATAGATATACCATGGAGTCACCTGTACCTAAGATAATCCACCCACTAAAGCTCGAGGGTTATCTCTATGTACAGTTGGACATCTATTACTATGATGAATCTGTCCCTTTTATCTTAGCTTATTTATTTCGGTCTTTTTGAGAGTGGTCTTTTTACACAGGTTTTACTGTACAGTAAGATTTTTAAATTTAAAAAAAATGTAAAAAGAAATTAAAGTAAAAAAAAGCTTTGTTCAGTCGAATTTAAAAAAAATTCTCTTAAATATATATTCATAAAACTAAAGATAAAGTCTTTCCGAAAAAAATAAAAAGGATTGAGAAACTAAAATAAAAGGAAAAATGGGTGATTTTAAAATAAAAATGAAAAAAACAAAAGGGCAATTTTAAAATAAAAATGAAAAACAAAAGGGCAATTTTATTTTGTTTGAAGGGTCCATACTCTCTTTTAAATCAACAAATAAAAGATATCTGGCCTGAACATGACTCGCATTGTTTTCTTTATTATGTCACAACGTGTTGGTACAACCTTGCCATCTATTCAGCGCCCCCTAGTAATCTTCACCGATAGCGTTGACTTAAATTTTATTATTTCTTCGTAAAAGTTTCGATTTCATAAAATTGAAAGAGCAAACACTTAAATCTGTCTAAACACGTATCTTAAGGCTTCCCACTCATGGATTATGCTGAGGTTACGAAATTGTTATCGAAGAATGCTGTGTTATCTCCCTTTATCAGTAAAATTTTCAACACCCAGTGAATGTCATACAAAAGATTATGTAAACATATTGACAAAATTTAAGGACAGGGATTAAAGACACTACCTGGTATTTCTGAAAATTTCATCTCCTAAATTTTAACCCTTATCATGCAGAATATTTTACTTTCTACACTCCTCCCCAATTTATATCCATAGATTTAGATATAAGCAAACTTTTTCAGCGTACAATTGTTAATGATTTCTGACCCATAATTTATAGCATATGTTTTAGGTGCTCAAAAGAACCGTCTCACTGAGACGGTTCTTTTGAGTACCCACAACATTTGTTTCGGCTGAAAAATAAGAAACTTAATTTTCTGTTACGCACTTGTATCTAAAGGCCTGAATATCTATTCTGTGCCAGTTGATCATTCTGGTCTACACTGTTTTCAAAACATGATATTCATTTTCTTATGTGTAAAGGAGTATTTGGTGCTGCCGGACTGGTTATGATGGGTAAGAACAGCAGAGTCCCAAAACTTTTGGTTAAAAACAGGCTAAAACTATATATACAATCTGGTCATCTTGGTGAATGGCATGGATCAGGAATGTCAGTCTATTTGTTAGACTCGCCCGGAACTCTCCCAAGGAGGCAGCGGCTGTAAGGTCTCCTGGCAGGTTGTTCTATTTCCGAATAGTAGGAGGGAAGAACCAGTTAAAGTAGACCTCGCTGTTAATTCTCTCCTGGAAGAATCGTTCGACTGTCTCCTTGTTGTAAGTAGGAGGAAGTGTTGACATCCACTAACCCATGTTGCATCCCGTATAGGAGGCTCAGTCTGGCAATGTATTGACGATCTTCAAGACTTTCCCAGCCTATTTTTTTCACCATGGTTCTGACACAACCAGGTTTACAGGTAGTATAATCAGGGCACTAAAATATTTCAATATTACACATGTCCTGTAGGACAAGTGACTTACAATTTTACTCGCCCTGCAAATACATGCACTTGTCCTTTAATAGCGTATGCAATACAGAACATAAGGGAATAATATGTAATATGACTTCCACGAGTAATACTTCCCAAAGCAATCGTCCTACAGGATGAGTGCTTTGGGAAGTATTACTCATCCTTTCTAGATTTCACTCGTAATTACGAGCGGACAAGTGGAATTTTTGTCCCCTCATAATCATCACACACATATCTGGCAGCTCTTCATTGTACTTGCTGGAGGATCTTGATGTCTTAAATTCTTATTGATGTGGATCCCAAACTTCAAGCACTCGGGTCTGACCATTGTGGTGTATGTTGCAGCTTTGACCTCTTTCATGTCATGTATTGTTTAAAGTTTTGCTTCAGGAATCCAAGAGTACGGTTTGCTTTCCCGGCTACCTATGATATATGTCATGACCAAGTTAGATCATCAGACGCCTTGACTCCCAGGTATTTACTGGCATCAGTCACCTCAAGGACCTGGCTATGGAGTGTATATGAAGACTGGAAGGCACTCTTTTTTAGCTCACCTGAGCCGAAGGCTCCGAGGTGAGCTATTAGTATACCAATGACTCCGGCGTCCGTTGTCCGTCGTCCGTCCGTCGTCCATCGTCAGTCTGTCAACATTTTCAAACATCTTCTCCTCTGAAACCACTGGGCCAATTGAGCTCAAATTTCATATGGAGACTCCTTAGGATGGGGGAACGAAAGTTTGTTCAAATGTTCCTGGTTACATTACCAAGATGGCCGCCATGCCCATATATGGTAAAAACCCTTTAAAAATCTTCTACTCCAGAACCAGAAGGCCGATTACCTTGGGACTTGGTATGTAGCATCAGGGATGTGGGGCCTACCAAGTTTGTTCAAATGATGGTCCTAGGTTGACCTTGACCTTCTTAACGTCAAGGTCAAATTTGCTTCCTAATGCATTGAAATGGGAATTTTTTTGAAAAGTTGATTTTTTGAATACTGGTAAAGCCAAAGTGATTATTCTTACTTGATATGTTGAAACTAAATGAGACAATGGCTATAAATAAGTTTTAAAGGTCAAGGTTGACCATTGCTCTTTCAGCCAAGGTCGCTCATATTGTGGTCGCATGAATATATAAAAACATAGTTTTCTCACAAACCGTTGGCCCAATTGAGCTCAAATTTCATGTGAAGACTCCTTATGATAAGCCAGCCAAACTGTATACAAAATATGTTGGTCACATGTCAAAGATGGCCACCACGCCCATATATGGGAAAAACCTTTTAAAAATCTTCTTTTCCAGAACCAGAAGGCCAGTGACCTTGAGACTTGGTATGTAGTATTGGGGATGTGGGGCCTACTAAGTTTGTTCAAATGATGATCCTAGGGTGACCTTGACCTACTTAACGTCAAGGTCAAGTTTGTTTCCTAATTCATTTGAATGGGAAATTTTTTGAAAAGTTGATTTTTTGAATACTGTGGAAGCCAAAGTCATTACTCTCACTTGATATGTTCAATCTACTGTCTATAAATAAGTGACAAAGGTCAAGGTTGATCTTTGACCTTTCAGCCAAGGTCGCTTATATTGGAGTCCCATCAACATATTAAAACATAGTTTTCTCAGACAATTCTCGGCCAATTGAAACCAAATTTCATATGACAACTCTAATGATTGGTTAGCCAAAACCTATACAAATTGTTATGGTCACATGACTAACATGGCCACCATGCCCATATATGGTAAAAACTCTTTAAATCTCTTCTTCTTTGGTACAAAAAGGCCATTGGCTTTGGGACTTGGTATGTAGGATCAGCGATGTGGGCCCTACCAGGTTAGCACAAATGATGAATCTATGTTGACCTTGACCTACTTTATGGCAAGGTCAAATTTGATTCCTAATGCATTTATATGGAGAAAATCTTAAAATGTTCATTTTCTATAACTGAGCCTAATTAATAGTAGTTAAACCTATTGAGACAATGGTTTATAAAGCTGACCTGTGACCTTTTATCCAAGGCCATTCATTTGGACTGCCACATACCTATCTAAATATCTTTTTCTCAGAAATCACTGGGCTGTTTGATGGATTATTCATTGGATTGTTGAGGTCACTTGACCAAAATGTATATGGTAAAAACAAAATTTGTTCCATTATTTAAAAATGTAGTTGACCTTGACCTATTTTAACATTGTTAAGGAGATCAGTTGAGCGCCTCAGGACCTTCAGGTCCTCTAGTTTCCTCTTCTTTCCTGAAGTGAAGCGTATGATGGTGCACTTTGACGGGTTAAAGCTCATCTGCTCTGCTCGTTCCCACTACTCCAGTGCTGAGAGGTCTTCCTGAAGCTGTTTCCTTTGGCACCATTCACAGTCAATTAGAGAGGCTGTCATTAACAAAGAGTCTGGCATTCAAGGATTTCAGTGAGTCTTGTATGCTTAAGATAGCAATGGACCTAAGACTCCCGATAGCACATCTGCCTGGCGAGAGTGGTGACCCTCAAGGACAACTTCTTGTTTATGGTTAGACAGGAAAGCCTTGATGCAAGAATGAGCTATTATTAAGACTCCCGATAGCACATCCGCCTGGATAGAGTGGTGTCACTCAAGGACAACTTCTTGTTTATGGTTAGACAGGAAAGCCTTGATGCAAGAATGAGCTATTATTCAGACGCACGATAGCACATCCGCCTGGATAGAGTGGTGTCCCTCAAGGACAACTTCTTGTTTATGGTTAGACAGGAAAGCCTTGGTGCAAGAATGAGCTATTATTCAGACGCACGATAGCACATCCGCCTGGATAGAGTGGTGACCCTCAAGGACAACTTCTTGTTTATGGTAAGACAGGAAAGCCTTGATGCAAGAATGAGCTATATTTCTGAAGCCATAGTAGTCCATTTTGTACAAGAGCCTTGAATGAGAAACCTTTATATATCAAAGGCTTTCTCAAAATCTAGTAGTATGACAGCAACTTGATCACTTTTAGAGAGTCTGGATGCTACTGTAGATTTTTAAATTTTCGCGAGGACTTTATTTTCGCGAAACTTCGCATATTTCGCGAAAATAAAACCCTCAAGAAATGGCAAAATTACTTTGTCGTTTACTGAGATAGGTAAATCATGGCTTAGTTGTGAATTTTTCACATCACTCATATGTATTTTAATGCTATTCGCGAAAATAAAATTCTTATAAAAATTTTCCAAATTTACAGTATCGCTTGAACTGTAACCATTAACTGGGTCTCATTGGTTTTTTTTTTCCTGAAGCCATACTGGTTGTCTTTGAGGATGTTTTTGTCTGTCAAAATGGGCCATTACATTGCTATGAACAGTTCGTTAATTACCTATTACCTAGCATTAGGGTTGAAAGCTTCATATATTATCTCGGTCTCATTTGTACTAAATTTTCCATCCCATACAATCTTCCGCAAACCTGATAAAAATCTAATACCAAATTTGTCAGAGGAGACTGTTTTTGTCTTGCATTTTATGGCATTTTATCTAGGTCTTTACCGTTTAATTGCCTTTTGAGGGAAAGAAAAGATAATTCCAGTTAACGTTGGTTTTTAGTGAACAGATTTAATATCTTTAGGGTGGATTCACAGTTTTATTTGTGTCATAACAGTTTGCCCCCTCAGTTTGCTTGTACTTTTAGCAAATATTTAGCATGTGGTTTCTCATATTATTAATATTTACTAAATCTAATCATGTGAAATTTGATGTTTAGCAAATACCATCTTTAATTTCAATGTAGCAATCTTTAGTTGATTTTAACCATAAAATGCCACGCTTCAAATACATCAGATTCAGAAGATGTGTTTGCCCTATGTTAAGAATGACTGATGCAGAGAGTCATTATGCTATATTTATTTTTCCCCCTGCTTCATGCTAAAATTTCTATTGCACAAAGATGCGGTGAAATGACCCATATTGTTGAAATTATAATAAATTTTCTATCATCATTATTACAGATTGAAAGCAGTGCATTCAACAAGCTAATACTTGTTGAAGTTGTGAAAATGATGAACAATGTGTGGTACCAAAGAAAATGGTACATTAGAGCTCTCAAATTATTCTGTTTTGAGTATGAAGGTTCGGACAGCAAAAATCGCTGAACCTTAGATGTGTCATTTGCATGATCCAGGTCTGTATGTCCAGGGGTACAGTGGCAGATCTCGAGGGGGTTCGGGGAGTTCGCTCAAACCCCCTCCATGGCGCCCATATTTTAAAGAAATAATTTGGTCTCAGTGAGACCAAATTATTTCATTTTCATTGGATATTTGAGAAAAATATTAAATCAGCAAATCTAACCCCCCAAATTTTTATACATAAGAACCCCCTTTCCAGAAATCCTGGATCTGCCCCTTGGTAAAGAAAAAAGTTTAACAAAATGAATGCACAGCGAGTTCTGGACATCCAATTAATTAATTAAGTCACACCACCAACCATAACAGATCTTAATTATACTTATATTATTTATAAGCAGTTAATGTCATAGCAGGAAAAGAGTGATATAATGAACCCTTCCTTGGGGTATGAGGAACAGGGGAAGAAGGGAACAAAGGCCAAATTTTGAGGGTAATGGCATGAACTAACATCACAGGAGCACAGATAGAAAAAATTGTGGCAGACAGTTATCTGTTAATGAAAGTCATCCCTGCTGCTGCTGCTGCTTTGGGGGAAAGGCAAGAAATTATTACCTACAGAAAATTTTGTCAGAGGCAACATTTTTTTTTAAATGATGGGTGGGAGAAATACCACTATTAGCCGGCCATCATCGGCCCACCAGCAAAACGCCATTTAAATGGTGTTTCCCTGGCGTGCTGATGATGGCCCAACATTGAATGCTGGCTCGGTAGCTTTGTGATTTTTCAGGGGATCTGGACCAGAATTGCTAAGAAACCCTATATTTTTGTGATTTTTCAGCCGGGGTCCACACATGACCTATGAACTTACAAAATACATAATGGACCATCTAAAGCTTATTGTATCTATCTGGATGGAAGATTCTAATTTATCCTTAAAGAATTGATGTGATTAGCTGTTTCCAGCTTTGGCAGAGAGACAAGGGACCATGTCATCCAAATGCCCGAGCCAATTATCACTGGTCACGAAATACAAATACTGTTTGGTTATTTGATAAACTAAATAAATAGGGCCAAAAAGCTGTCGGGTAAGATAGTACAAGTGTTATCAAAATGATATTCGTAGTATTGATATTTTCATAATTTCCAATACTTTTAATATTTTATAGCTCTTCACTGACAGAGATTATCACTTCTTAATCCTTACCATGCTTGAGATCGAGGATTCACTGGTTCAAGCCTGAGCAGAACCACTGTGTTGTACCTTGAGCAGGACACTTTATTGTCTGCTAATAAAGTTCAACTAAGGATGGCTAAAAATTGTTGACTGGGAGGTAAAGCATCAGCTGGAACAAACAAAACCATGGTTACCCTTTTCCTCCATTTTTGACAAATATCGTCTGCTCCATCATCTGCTTACATACTTTGATAGCCTATATCCCTTTCCTTCATAAATATTCATGCTAGGCTCCACCCACTATGAATATTTATATAAACTTTCATGTTGGTACTTAGAACAAAGAAATTACTTGTCAGGTCCACTAGTCTTGGATCAAATATATATTTCCAAAAGCAAACAGAGTAGACCTCTTACAAGAGCTGCCTGATCTAGGTCTGTCCTGTTCGCACTAAGGGAGCTGCACACAAACACACACACACTTTGGTGACAAAAATGTTGGTGAAACATATTCTCATTGAGACGGTTCTTTTGAGTACCCACAACATATGTTTTGGTTTAGAAATAAGAAAATATTTTTTTGATATGCACTCTTAACTAAAATCCTGCACACAATTTGTTGGGACAGTTTGTATATATCATTGTTTATGCTTTATTTCTTTTGTTTGGCTACTTAAAACACAAGTTTCTCCAAAATATTTGTGACATGAAAACGTTCGGAGGAGTCCAAGTGTTGTTTGACTCCTTTAATGTTCCTGTGTACATCTATATATTTTGTAACACAGGTCGTACCGGAGGTCAAAGGAAATATCCTTCAGTTTACTGGAAACCACAGTAAACCGGTGTTATGTCAGTGTAGACCCAGGTGAGATGCTGCTCTCATTGGTCGATATAAACAAAATTTTTGAGTGTAAAATTGTGAATATTTTCTTACCCATCAGTGCTAACATATGTTGTGGACACTCAAAAGCAGCGTCTCATCGAGACGCTGCTTTTGAGTACCCACAACATATGTTTTGGTTGAGAATTATTTAATTATTCACTCTTATCTTGGGGCCTGTATTGCATAGGTTTAGATTAACAAAAATTTTCAGCGTAAAATTGTAAATCTGTATATTCTTACCCATATTTTTTTGGCATTATGTTTTGGGTGCTCAAGAGAACTGTCTCATCAAGATAGTTCTTTTGAGTACCCACAACATATGTTATGGTTGTGAAATAAGAAAGTTATTTTTTGTTATGCACTCTAAACTGCATGTTGTTAGTTGAATATGGTACTTTTTATCCTGACCTAACAGAAACCTTGTTTGTCCTCGACAGGACCTTGTTTTTGCCTGTCTATATGGGGATGTTTTGCACAGCTCAGGTATTTTTACCTGTCTCCAGACCAACCAAGCACCCAGAATAGTATTTTGTAAGTTTTGCCCCCAGGAGCACTTAACCTTGTTACCGGCAATATTTGGACAGGACACTTTAACCTCATAATTAAGATAAAAATTTTGAAGGAATTTAATTGAATAAGGCTGTAGTGTCTGTAGGTGGTGGTTGGTAGGAACCCTCAAGTAGCTCAGTTGGTTTGAGTGCCCAACTAGTGTTCCACTAACCCCCCCCCCCCCCCCCTCCAATATGCCACATTTTTTCTCTGGTCCCACATTAATGGTGTCAGAAGTGATGGTTGACCGGTCTATTTAGGCATAAAAGCAGGGTACAAAAATTTCACTCGTCCGCTTGTTATTACGAGCCAAATCTAGAAGGGACGAGTAATTCTGTAGGACAAGTGCTTTGGAAAGAATTACTGGAGGAAGTCATACTACATATTACTCCCTTATGTTCTTTATTGCATACACTTTTAAAGGACAAGTGCATGTGTTTGTAGGACTGACCTTCACAATATAATTGATAAGCTCCAAGAACAGGTTTGATAGTATAACAGACCTTGCCAATATGTTTGAGATAATATGATTATAACTGACCGGTAAAATGAGATTGAAAAGCTCCATGAACAGACTGATAGAATAACTGACATTTACAATATGATTAAGAAGTTCCAAGAACAGTGTGATAGTATAACTGACATTTACAATATGACTGCATGAGAAGCTCTAAAGAACAGTGTGATAGTATAACTGGCATTTACAATATGACTGAGAAGCTCCAAGAACAGTGTGATAGTATAACTGACATTTACAATATGATTGAGAAGCTCTAAGAACAGTTTGATAGTATAACTGACATTTACAATATGATTGAGAAGCTCCAAGAACAGTGTGATAGTATAACTGACATTTACAATATGATTGAGAAGCTCTAAGAACAGTTTGATAGAATAACTGACATTTACAATATGATTGAGAAGCTCCAAGAACAGTGTGATAGTATAGCTGACATTTACAATATGACTGAGAAGCTCTAAGAACAGTGCGATAGTAAAACTGACATTTACAATATGATTGAGAAGCTCCAAGAACAGTGTGATAGTAAAACTGACATTTACAATATGACTGAGAAGCTCTAAGAACAGTGTGATAGTATAGCTGACATTTACAATATGATTGAGAAGCTCTAAGAACAGTGCGATAGTAAAACTGACATTTACAATATGATTGAGAAGCTCCAAGAACAGTGTGATAGTATAGCTGACATTTACAATATGACTGAGAAGTTCCAAGAACAGTGTGATAGTATTACTGACATTTACAATATGACTGCATGAGAAGCTCTAAAGAACAGTGTGATAGTATAACTGACATTTACAATATGACTGAGAAGCTCCAAGAACAGTGTGATAGTATAACTGGCATTTACAATATGACTGAGAAGCTCCAAGAACAGTGTGATAGTAAAACTGACATTTACAATATGATTGAGACCTCCAAGAACAGTGTGATAGTATAACTGACATTTACAATATGACTGAGAAGCTCCAAGAACAGTGTGATAGTATAACTGACATTTACAATATGACTGAGAAGCTCCAAGAACAGTGTGATAGTATAACTGACATTTACAATATGATTGAGAAGCTCCAAGAACAGTGTGATAGTATATCTGGCATTTACAATATGATTGAGAAGCTCCAAGAACAGTGTGATAGTATAACTGACATTTACAATATGATTGAGAGGCTCTAAGAACACTGTGATAGTATAACTGACATTTACAATATGACTGAGAAGTTCCATGAACAATGTGATAGTATAACTGACATTTACAATATGATTGAGAAGTTCCAAGAACAGTGTGATAGTAAAACTGACATTTACAATATGATTGAGAAGCTCCAAGAACAGTGTGATAGTATAACTGACAATTACAATATGATTTAGATGTTCCAAGAACAGTGTGATAGTATAACTGACAATATCAATATGACTGAAGTTCCAAGAACAGTGTGATAGTATAACTGACAATTACAATTTGATTGAGAAGTTCCAAGAACATTGTGATGGTATAACTGACATTTACAATATGACTGAGAAGCTCTTAGAACATTGTGATAGTATACCTGACATTTACAATATGACTGAGAAGTTCCAAGAACAGTGTGATAGTATATCTGACATTTACAATATGGCTGAGATGTTTCTAAGAACAGTGTGATAGTATAACTGACAATTACAATATGACTGAGAAGTTCCAAGAACAGTGTGATAGTATAACTGACATTTACAATATGACTGAGAAGTTCCAAGAACAGTGTGATAGTATATCTGACATTTACAATATGGCTGAGATGTTTCTAAGAACAGTGTGATAGTATAACTGACAATTACAATATGACTGAGAAGTTCCAAGAACAGTGTGATAGTATAACTGACATTTACAATATGACAGAGAAGCTCCAAGAACAATGTGATAGTATAACTGCAGCTACATTTACAATCTGACTGAGACGCTCTTAGAACAGCTAGCTGACCTTCAACAAAAAACAAGTGGCTTATTTGATAATTTTTAATTGACAAAATTAACACAATATTTGAAGATGTTTTAAGACTCCTCAAATTACTTGCACTTAATTGACACTGAAATTAATTTTTATTGTAGGTTTTACAGGTTATAAAGCTATATTAAGGTATTAAGTATGCTAATTTGTGTTCAATTATTGTGCCTGGAACAACCTAATATAGGATATTTTAGTCAAACCAGTCATTTGAAACGCCATATTTACCACAAAAACATGAAAATATTTTGCATACAATGGATCTACAATTTACATGGCGATATTGTCGGTCCTGATCTTAACATTTTGACACTCTGATAAGTGTTCCTGAAAGATTTTTTCTGATTTTTTTTTAAAAAAAAGTCAGCAGATGGCAATAAAAGCATAAAAAAATACCCAACATGTAGTGTTTAAATGGTCCCTCAAGATGATTTTACTCATTTTAGGGGCTGATGGGGAGAAGTTTGATTTTACCACTTGGTTGTACCTCTGCCTGGACACAATATCCTTTGAGATGGTCTTCATACAATTGGGCTTAATATGGTAAATTGTAGAAAAGTTTTAAATCATTTGGCAAATAGTTTAATCTGATTTAGATGGGTAGTGTGGCAAAAGGCAGGAAAATATTTTTATATTCACTTGGGGGAAAAAATGGCAACCATGGCATAGGTTGGCTCTGATCAGATTGCACAACTGTGTAATCTGATCAGAGTTTTTGCTGTTCATTTATAGAATTAATAGTAACTCTGACAGAATTAACTATTGTTTTTAATGTCTGGAAGACAGAGCCAATTTATTATACAGAGAAAAGTGCTCATTTTTACCCCATACAGAATAAATGCCTGTTTCTGAAGTTGTGGGATGTTTACATTTTGGCCTTAAAGCTGGACTGAGACATAATAATAAGTTTGTGTCAGCATTGTTAGGGGGACATTCCTTTTCAAGTTATATAGTGAAATTTATATTATGTTTGATGGTATAACTGTACACTGATGTGTCCATAAAACCTTAAAAATCCACTTGCTCTTCTTCTGTTGATATCCTTTTCATTTGGTATACCTAAACTATATCCTAGATGTACAACCTGGTATGAGCACAATTTTTGCGCAAAACTCTCGTAATAAAAAACACAATTGATAAACAAATGCATCATGATGAAGCACAAATCATATCATCATTCATATGCAAAACCCTCATGACATTAACAATACGTGCGATTGCATAAAATCTCATTGCTGGAATTAATGAAAAATATATGAAGTTTGTTATGAATGTTTCATTAAACATCTAAATGTGCTGATTTCAGGAATTCCAATAATGTCCTGGGGTAACTGGTAATTGTGCTAAGATCCTGCCATACTGGGATAACCACTCTGTTTAGTTATTCTTGTTCCTCGATCCTCAACTCCATGTGAAGTTTGTATACTCTTCTGGAAAAATTCTCTAAGTGTGTCCATAGAGCAGCTCAGGCAAAGAGTGCTCTTAAACTTTATCTTATATGGCTTTAGTTAAGAGTCACAATCATCATAATCAGATTTTTGATTAACATGCAGGTGCAGGGGCATCGTCCACATCAGTGGGCCACCTTTCAGGTAACTGGCTAGCTGCACGCACAGCAGATCTCACACCTGATCTCCAGGTGCTCCTTTCTTGAGGGTCAACTTAAGCGTGAGCTTGTTGACACTAATGCCTATAAACTGCAGCCTTCTTTAAGTGAAAGGGTGATTGTTGATGGGCATGGTTGTCATACAGCCCTACATTTTGGTGTCAAAGCTAAAGAAAATCAAGACAAAGTTCCTACGTTGTACTGGTTACCTAAACTCCATAAAAAACCCTATAAAGCAAGATTTATTGCAAATTCTAGTTCTTGTACGACAACAGAACTTTCTAAATTGTTAACCTCGTGTCTTACAGCTGTTAAAAAACATGTTATCAAATATTGTGAAAAAGTATATGAGAGATCCGGTAAAAACCTATTTTGGTCGATTAAAAATTCAGGTGAAATTTTAGATAAACTTAAAGCTAGAGATTTCAATGCGACCAGTTTGTCTACTTATGATTTTTCTACTCTTTACACTACTTTACCTCATAATTTAATTAAAGATAAACTTATTGATCTTATTGAAAGAACCTTCCAGAGAGAAGGCTCTCCTTACCTTGCATGTAGTGACAGAAATGCATTTTTTACTTCTGAAAAACCTAAAAAATATCATGCATGGTCATGTCAAAATGTATGTGATGCGCTGACCTTTTTGTTGGACAACATTTTTATTCGATTTGGCACCAAGCTCTATAGACAAGTAGTTGGGATTCCTATGGGCACTAATTGTGCTCCCCTGGTTGCAGATTTATTCCTGTTTTGTTTTGAAAGGGACTTTATGATGTCTCTTTCTGATGATAAGCAGGCTGATGTTATTGATGCGTTTAACACTACTTCCAGATATTTGGACGATATTTTAAATATTGATAATGTTTATTTTGAAAATATGGTTAGTCAAATATACCCTTCAGAGCTCCAACTTAATAAAGCCAATGCCTCTGATACCGAAGCCGCATTTTTAGACTTGCATTTGTCAATTTCTAATGGTATTGTTTCTACCAAAATTTATGATAAACGTGACGACTTTGATTTTGAAATTGTCAATTTCCCATTTTTAGATGGTGATGTTCCTCGTTCTACATCCTATGGAGTCTATATCTCTCAACTCATTCGTTTTGCTAGAGCATCTAGCTATGTTACTGACTTCAACACCCGCAATAAATTGTTAACTCAGAAACTTCTTAAACAGGGCTATCGGTATCATAAACTTCGCAAAACATTTTCAAAATTTTATAGACGATACTTTGATTTGATTTCTAAATTCCAAGTTGGACTTAAATCTCTCTTGCGCAAAGGACTTTCGGAACCTGATTTCTATGGTGACTTGGTATATAAGTTAAAGAAGATTGTTGGCTCTAATAATTTTTCAGCGCAGTTCATTAAAATAATTTCCCATTTTAAAAAGATTGGCTATAACATTAATGTATTGCAACAGACTGCATGCTTGGTAGTCAACCCAATCACAGTTGGCAACTTTGCTTTCCTCTTTAATTGCACGCCGGTGGGTCGGACCTCAGACTCTATGATGGTTCCGACTTAAAGACTTATCTATTGATGAGATGGTAGGGGCCTGATGCTTTGGCTGTTTGTCGGGCCCACCGGGGTTTACCTGTTGGATTTCTTTTGCTCCGGTATTCAGTTTAATTTACTGTTGAGTCCTTATCCTTGCTTTATCTCCTTGTTATATCTTGATTTATATGTTTAAGGAGATGATGCATTGATAAGTTAGGGGTCTTTCATGCAAACCAAATATCTATGTGTCTTGATCCACATCTGAATTAAGGGTGAGGTTGGCGCCGTTAAACCGATTTAAGCCCTCCAGTAAAATATTTTACTGACCGTTCCAAGGCGGTACTTCTTTTGTGGATCTTTTATGTTTTTGTTCTGTCTTGTGTTTGCTATGTTTTGTGCGCGTCTGTTTATATGTGCTTCGTGGTCACCTGCTGGGAAAGGGCTGACCTCTTGGCTCTCGTTTGTGGTGTCTTCTGTGAGTTTGTCACTTTCCCATCGGTATCCTGGGTCAGGTGTGGTACTTGATTGTATCGATTCCTGATCTTTGCAACCTTACTTACTTTGAGTGTGTAACAAAAAAATAATTTTCTTATTTCTCAGCCAAAATATACGTTGTGGGTACTTGAAAGAGCCGTCTCAATGAGAGGGTTCTTTCGGGCACCCAAAACATATGTTAAAATGATGGGTAAGAAAAACATTTATAATTTTACGCTAAAAATATTTGCTTATCAAAAATATGTATGGGCAAAGGGGGGCTTATGGATACTCTTGTCTATGCTAGGCGCAAGCTTTCCTGGTTTTAAAAAGCAGGGGAGTTACTTTCACTGCCACCATATATAGTCCGAATTAATTTCAGAGTTCTATGAAATGCACTTTTGCTGGCCGAATTCAGCCTTGACAGGTCTCTTTTATTCAACCAAGACTGATCTCGAGCTTTGGTCACTGGCAAAAGGTCAGTTTGAGTTGTTTTTATATTTCAATGGAAAAGTGTACAAATTGAATGTAAATATTATTGCTTGTTTAAGAAATAAGTTCTGATGTTTCAAGGGTTTAGCCGTAACTTTCAGGCAAAATTTGCCTACAACAAAAATAAAAAATTTAAGCTTAAATGTAAAGGCTAATAATTGACCTATATTCTTTGACACCTAGTTTGATAGAAAGCAAACCTAGATTGGACAAAGATTCCAACTCAGAACAGCAGATGTGAATTTATCGAAGATTCTTTCATTTTGCAAAATATTCTTGAGTGTTCCAAGTATTCCCCGAGCTTTTATAAAGTTCTGCCTTTTTTACAACCTTCGGGCTTCTCTGAAACATTAAAATAGCTCCTGTTTTTCATCATTCAGTGCAAGCTTAAAATATGAATTTCAATCCTTAAATTTACATTCTATATTATAGATCAAATTTACTTAACTGAATCATCTTCCACCCAACCCCGTCAGTTATCCTTATGAACTGAAATATTTCATTTGTAATGGAGGAGTTGGAACAGCCAGGGAGCGAAACTCATGAACATTATGTCTTGGTGATATGTGAATGACATCATGCAAATGTTGATTAACAAAGAACGTTATTGGCTGATGTTGACGTTACTCTGAATAGAGGCGAGGTCTAGATCACAGGACATTTCAATGGTTTCCATTGAGAAATGCAAGCAGCCAAAAATGTTGGTTTCATCTAAGGCAACTACATGTACACTGAGAATGTAAATATTGGTATATGATTGCGCAGCTTGAAATATGGTGATCCCATTGCCCTTAGAATGTTTCAGCATTTAGCATTTCATCTTGCAAAAGTACTAGTTTAAGGGTTTCCCAAATACAAAGGGTTAAATGACTGAAAAAAACAACAACCCAACATGGTGCTGCAAACATTATTATTTCACAAGTAGTTCTGCCTTGAAAATACTAATAGCTAGACCACTTTAAAAAAATAACTTGATTTTCACAAATTTGTACCCCTTTTTATGTGGGCTTTGTGAAACTCAATTTTTTGTTGACATATTGCTAAGATAATTTACTCAATTATGGGGTTGTATAAATTGCTCTCAAAAAATGTTCAAAATTAATGATCTTGTTTGAAAAAAGTCTTTATCTATATATTTGTTCATAATACAGATCGGCAAAAAGTGCAAGATGGAGCCATAGTCATACTAGATCAAACTTGTACAGCTAGTGCAGTGCTTTTATGTAATGCTTCTTTTTATACCACCGTTACCGACTTTAGGACGAAATATCAGGGAGATGTTTCTTTTAGGCACCCAAAACATCTGTTTTTATAGACAGTTATTAAATAGATACAATCTTACCCAAAGTAAGATCTGCTCTATGAGCAGCTAGCCAGTTACCTAAAGAGGGGCCCACTGATGTGGAAAATGTTCCTGCACCTGCATGTTAGGTTGGGCCGCGTAGGGCAGTCTGTAACGTGTCTGGCTACAGATGCGTGTCTGACTGCAGATTCAGGGGTCGCGATTTCGATCCCGGTCCCATACTTTCGTGGAGATTGATCATGAAATGATTTCTACGGTCATTCTCCTCCCTTCTGCTGATTCATTCAAGAAGGGTTGTTGTCAGTTACAAGCGAAAGTATGTGCACGAATTACTGGTTAACCGCTTGTTCAAGCCTGCCCAGGAAAAGTGTGGTTAGGTGAACTGACCGTCCCGCAATGACCATAGCTGTTGACTTGGGACGTAAAGCATCAAACAAACAAAAAACCTGCATGTTAATCAAAACCCGATGATGATGATGATACTGAACAGGTCCTATTCTCTAAATCCAGTGTGTCCCAAATTTATTTCCAATTGTCAAGTATTTCGAAAAATCAAAAGTTTGAATGTTCGATGTTTTACTGTATGTGGGTAAATAGATACATTGTGTTTTTGTATCTTTGCAGGATAATATCAATGTGTTCTTAGATGCCTGCAAGAAGACGTTTGGATTAAACAAGACACAGCTTTTTGACCCCGGTGACCTTGAAGATCTGTCCCAGAGGGCAATAGCAGATGAGTAAGTCAATATAAGCCGCAACATGTGATTTCCAACAATTTGACATTTTGACAAGTGTAGACTCGGACGAGCCTCTGCAGCCTCCTTTTAAGCTTAGAAACTCCAAATGGTGTTCAGTCAGTAGTTTAACAATCATAAAATACTCAAGCGACTAGCAAAGGTTCTGATGCGCAGGCTGATCTGAGCCTTTGCTGGTCGCACATACCACATGGTTGGAAATCTCATGCACTGGCTCATATATAGAGGTCACATGCTTGAATTTGAGATGTAGGAAATATTTTTGTGAGAGATTTGCAAATCCTGTGATACAACAAATAATTTTGTAATTTGCTAATCAAGAGGGAAGTGTTTCCTCTATTAAAATTCAAGCTAGATTTACTTATTATCCCTGCTTGTGACTTCAGAAAAAAAAATCTGTAGCATTGGGATTAATTTTTTTATCGCATTGATTTAACCCTGTTACATATACACCTTACTTTCACAGTGCACACCAAAAAAAAAAGTGTACCATTGCAGATAACCTTACTTTGATAGACTACACAAAATAAGATTACTGTTACAGATACACCTTACTTTGATAGACTACACCAAAATAAGCTTACTGTTACATATACACCTTACTTTCACAGTGCACACCAAAAATAAGCCCACTGTTGCAGAATGATACACCTTACTTTGATAGACTACACAAAAATAGGCTCACTGTTGCAGATACACCTTACTCTGATAGAAATTACACCAAAATAGGCTTTCTGTTGCAGATACTCCTTACTTTGAAAGACTACACCAAAATAAGCTTACTGTTGGAGATATACCTTACTTTGATATTGCATACCAAAATAAGCTTACTGTTAGAGATAAACCTTACTTTGACAGTGCACATCTTACATTGACAGTGCACACCAAAATCAGCTCACTGTTGCAGAAACACCTTACTTTGATAGACTACACCAAAATAAGCTTACTGTTGCAGATACACCTTACTTTGATGGACTACACCAAAATAGGCTTACTGCTGCAGAAACATCTTACTTTGATGGACTACACCAAAATAAGCTAACTGTTGCAGAAACATCTTACTTTGATAGACTACACCAAAATAAGCTAACTGTTGCAGAAACATCTTACTTTGATAGACTACACCAAAATAAGCTTACTGTTGCAGAAACACCTTACTTTGATATTCTACACCAAAATAAGCTTACTGTTGCAGAAACATCTTACTTTGATAGACTACACCAAAATAAGCTTACTGTTGCAGAAACACCTTACTTTGATAGACTACACCAAAATAAGCTTACTGTTGCAGAAACATCTTACTTTGATAGACTACACCAAAATAAGCTTACTGTTGCAGAAACACCTTACTTTGATAGACTACACCAAAATAAGCCACTGTTGCAGATACATCTTACTTTGATAGACTACACCAAAATAAACTAACTGTTGCAGATACACCTTACTTTGATAGACTACACCAAAATAAGCTTACTGTTGCAGATACACCTTACTTTGATGGACTACACCAAAATAAGCTTACTGCTGCAGATACACCTTACTTTGATGGACTACACCAAAATAGGCTTACTGTTGCAGAAAAATCTTACTTTGATAGACTACACAAAAATAGGCTTACTGCTGCAGAAACATCTTACTTTGATAGACTACACCAAAATAGGCTTACTGTTTCAGATACACCTTACTTTGATAGACTACACCAAAATAAGCTAACTGTTGCAGATACACCTTACTTTGATAGACTACACATAAATAGGCTCACTGTTGCAGATACACCTTACTTTGATAGACTACACCAAAATAAGCTCACTGTTGCAGATACACCTTACTTTGACAGTGTACACCAACATAAGCACACTGTTGCAGATACACCTTATGTTGACAGTGTACACCAAAATAAGCTTACTGTTGCAGATACACCTTATTTTGATGGACTACACCAAAATAGGCTTACTGTTGCAGATACACCTTACTTTTATAGACTACACCAATATAAACTCACTGTTGCAGACACACCTTACTTTTATAGACTACACCAAAATAGGCTTACTGTTGCAGATACACCTTACTTTGATGGACTACACCAAAGTAGGCTCACTGTTGCAAATACAACTTAATTTGATGGACAACACCAAAATAAGCCCACTGTTGCAGATACAACTTACTTTGATAGACTACACCAAAATAAGCTTACTGTTACAGGTACACCTTACTTTGATAGACTACACCAAAATAAGCTTGCTGTTGCAGATATACCTTACTTTCACAGTGCACACCAAAAAAAGTGCACCATTGCAGATAACCTTACTTTGATAGACTACACCAAAATAAGATTACTGTTGCAGATACACCTTACTTTGATGGACTACACCAAAATAGGCCCACTGTTGCAGATACAACATACTTTGATAGACTACATCAAAATAGGCTTACTGTTGCATTAACACCTTACTTTGATAGACTACACCAAAAATGGGCTTACTGCTGCAGAAACATCTTACTTTGATGGACTACACCAAAATAGGCCCACTGTTGCAGAAACACCTTACTTTGATAGACTACACCAAAATAGGCTTACTGTTGCAGAAACACCTTACTTTGATAGACTACACCAAAATAGGCTTACTGTTGCAGAAACACCTTACTTTGATAGACTACACCAAAATAAGCTTACTGTTGCAGAAACATCTTACTTTGATAGACTACACTAAAATAAGCTTACTGTTGCAGATACACCTTACTTTGATAGACTACACCAAAATAGGCTTACTGCTGCAGAAACATCTTACTTTGATAGACTTCACCAAAATAGGCTTACTGTTGCAGAAACATCTTACTTTGATGGACTACACCAAAATAGGCTTACTGTTGCAGAAACACCTTACTTTTATAGACTACACTGTAATAAGCTCACTATTGCATATACACTGTTGTCAAGACTTTGCTGATGTTGGATTCTAAAACAGAAAAGGAACTCTGATTGTGAGTTCTAAATGGTTTTATTTTTACTTAACAATATAAGTGAAACTATAGCACAGGAGCTTGAAGTTCAGTCCTTATATCACCCATATAGCCTCCAATCCAAAAGCTCACGGTGTCATTACGTAGTAATGACCAGGAGTGAAACTTAGCTCTCGGTAGCCATTCCGGCTCCAGTTTCCGGTCGATTGGCAGTGAATATTGCGACGGCAACGTCAAAGTGTTCGATAACTTTTCTTCTACCTTATGATCAAGATGGCGACGTTAAGACAAAACAGGACATTGTCTCAAATACACTTTAAGTCGATATAGTACCGGGAAACCTTCTTGTCAGGGCATAAACAATGAGACAATGACGTTTTCATCTATGGAATAAGCCCCAAGAGGCTATAACTTGACATTACGCTTTGTACGCCATATCGTGCGCGACGTCAACGTCACATGATCTTTGAAAAACAACGGTTTCAGTTTTGAATTTCCGCAAAATTTATGAAAAGCAGAACCTTTTCATGATAAGTAAATGTGAGGGTTTGATTTATTTAATATTCTGAACACATTTAACTGATCGCTTCATTTTTTGGTTGAAGAGTTTGTAAGTTTTGAAATGAGCCGCGATCTGTGAAAACCTGCCTTAATGACATTTAGGTCTTTTTGTGTAAAAATCATTTGAAAAACACCAAAAGTTAAGAAATTTGACATGTTTATATATTGCCTTAAAACCTATTCAGGTTGATGCACTTATTTCTGATTTAACTTCTTCATTATTATTCCATATGTTTCCATGGCAATAACTTTACCTTAGCAACTGTCAGACTTTTAAAAGTATGGTCAGTCGTTTTCAGAGCATGCAAACTTTATGCAAAACTGAATCGGTGCTCACTTTTCTGTGAATTCCATTGCATACATGCTAAGGATAATAAAAAAGAATGTTAGCAAGAAATAACATGTTTTTCATGCACCTGACATACCCGCAAATCAGGAAGTTCATTTTGATGTCATTAGTAATGGCATGACGTTTCTAACGTTGCATGTTAAAGTTAAGACCGTGTATAGTTTCAAAAGACCATATTTACATGAATATTAGAGATAACTTCATAAAATTTGCAGGATAACTTCTTAACACTTCGTAGATTAAGTGTGTGTAATTAACTAAATTTTGACCACTTTGTCATTAAGGCTGGTTTTCATAGATTGTGGCTCAAATGTATTTTCCCCAAGTGTGACGAAGGCTCGGATTCACTGGGTCAAACCGGATACTGGAGCCGGAATGGCTACTGTTTTTTTTCCTTATTTTCAAATGCTCATTATTTTGACTCAATGATATGTCAGAAAAAGTTATCCATGCCTCGCATGACTGGTTGACATATTTTTTATGGTTAGATGTTCAGTTTTCACCAAAACCTCCTCGTAACGGCGATTCAAAGGTGCCTGAAATTTAGTTTCACTCCTGGTCATTACTATGTAATGACATTGTGAGCTTTTGGTTTTGAGGCTATAGGGGCGATTTAAGGATAGAACTTCAAGCTCCTGTGACTATAGATGCCCTTACGATATGGCGTAGAACTACCCAACTATCCATAGCAACCAACGTTGCCTATACGTTTTGTACGTCGTAACGTCAAATATGTAACGTCCAATTATGAAGATTTCTATGAAAGAATATCCTCCATTCCATTTTCCCCTCCTCGAAATGTGCATTTTGATAAAACACATTGACTTTTGTTCGAAGCAAACTAAACATTAGAATTGACAATTATGCTAAATCCTCAATTTAAAGTAAAGTAGACAAAACTTTAAAGAATACAATGAACGATTTTATCACAATTTGATGACGTCAAAAATAGTAAGTGAGTATGATCAGGAAATACTACAATCACAAACTGCAGACAACCCCGTGGCACCGCAAGGAAGAGCCGCTCAACCATCACGAGACACTAGGAAGACAAATTAAGCAAAGCAATCAGCTCTCTCTTCCCCATCAAGATGATTGCAATACTAGAATGGACATAAAGTAACGTACAACAAAACATAGAACAATTACAGACTCCCACAATGGGAGTAACAATAAACAAAAAGTCAACAACAGAACTGTAAAGAAAAGCTGCTTCATTCTTTGATTTAAAAATGAACTGCAATTGATGAAAAAATTGAAATTTATTTTTAAACTATGATACATGTTCTAGATCGATCATTGCGTCAGCCGGTCACTGGCGTGTGTATTATCTTTTGCTATTATCGATGAGTTTGACTGATATTCTTTTCCCTTGGTACAGGGATCCTTCCCCTCCGTGCAGTGGATGTTCCCCTCCATACAACGATCCTGGCAGTCCGTGGAGGGTTTGTTCCCCACCATGCAATGGTCGCTGCCCATACAGCAATCCGTCTCCTCCATGCAGCGATTGTTCCCCTCCATGTAGAGTTTGTTTCCCTCAATACAGGGATCGTTCCCCTTCATGACTGAAATGAATTGTTTAGGGAAGCGAAACTGGAACGCATTCAGGTGATTATTATTATTTCTGTTTACAACACCCGATTTCGTTCTGGATTCATGTGAATGACTTTTATACTGCCTTTGCAATAACCGTTGATGCAGTTCTAGGCACCCATTCTGTCCGCACTGGTTACTTCTCTGACATTACTTCCCAGGATGTCCTTCTGTCAAACAACGAAACACAACTGGAACCGTTTTGCGATTTTCCATCTGTCGGAGATACTGTTCTCAATGAAATTCCGACAGTTCCATACATAATGAAGTCCTTCACATACTGGACATGGCTTACATTCTGTGCTTCTATGTGTAGGTACGGCCACTTGATCTATGAAGAATGTCCGCAGATTCTCAAAGTTTGGTAATGACTTTTCTTTCGCTGTATCTGTCAGACTGCTAGTCACGTCGTTAACGGTCTCTGAGGCGACCGTTTGAAATTCAGATTCTTCAAATACCTATGTTCTTTGGGTAAGTACCGATCCTGAATGACTATGGTCAAAGATCCATCGATGGTACTGTGCCAACATGGATTCTGGTAGTTTCCTCTGTAACATTGTGTACAGGCAACCATTTCCAAGTTCTTGATCTTGTCCCGATTCTGTCAAATTGATTATTCTGTGCCTGCCTCCGTATTTACCTTCTAGGCGTTCCTTCGCCGCTTCGTAGGCAACAGATGAATGCCATAAATTTTCTATTGCATTCAGTGCATCGCCAGCTAAATACTGTCGAAGTTGAAGTAGTTTATATTCTGCAGTTGCTGGAGCCCTTTCTATACAAGCTACAAATGCAGCTTTCCAGCTTTGGTACATTGGTTTGTCCCTAGAAAAAAACGGTATCTGTATGCCTTTCAATTGCCAAAGATAATTTCCGAGCGATGCAGCACCGCATCTGACCGTAGATGATTTTGTTAATTTGTGGTGCACACTTGATTCCACTGGCGAAGCAAATTGGTCTACAGTAGAATGTATTGTTTGCTGCTTATTTGCGGATTTGTTGACTTGTGCAGCCTGAAACTGATGACGAATGTTTAAATCTGTGTTCTCGTTTGTTCATGTGTATTAGCCTCTGTTTGGTCTATTCCGTTTGACATTGTTCGACCAGTCTGCAGGTTTTTCGACTTGCAAAGATTCAAAACTATTTACGCCGAATAGAATTCTTTTTTTTATGGTTTATATTTCACAGACCACCATCTCCCCACGTTGAAGCTGTCCGTTTTTAAGATAAAACTCTGTAAAGTTTGACAACACTTCCATCACTTCCTCCATACAACTGTTCATTTCTTACAAATTGCCCCAACTTCATGGCAATTTGGCTTATCAAGTTCTTTCAGCAGCAGCAACAGGCTGTTACATGTACACATGAAGTTTGCTTTCCATTTGGGCTTTCTCTTTTCTATGCTGCACTTCAAGTCTTTTAGCTTCGATGATGTTACGGCTATTCATTGTCCTTAATGCATTGTCTGATTTACCGTAATCATTTTATTAAAACTTTTATTGGTGTCTATAAACCTCGCTCTTCTGACATAATGTTGTCAAGACTTTGCCGATGTTGGATTCTAACACAGAAATGGAACTCCGATTGCGAGTTCTAAATGGTTTTATTTTAACTGAAAGATTTTAGTGAAACTATTCCCTTACGATATGGCGTCAAACTACCCAACTATCCAAAGCAACCAACGTTGCCTACACGTTTTGTATGTCATAACATCAAATATGTAATGTCCAATTATGAAGATCTCTACGTAAGAATATCCTCCATTCCATAAATCTTTATTTGACAGTGCATACCAAATTAAGCTCTCTGTTACAGATACCCCTTACTTTGACAATACACACCAAAGTTAGCTCACTGTTACAGATACACCTTACATTTAAAACACACACCAAAATAAGCTCACTGTTACAGATACACCTTAATTTGACAATACACACCAAAATAAGCTCACTGTTACAGATACACCTTACATTGACAATACACACCAAAATAAGCTCACTGTTACAGATACACCTTACTTTGACAATACACACCAAAATAAGCTCACTGTTACAGATACACCTTACATTGACAGTGTACACCAAAAAAAGCTCACTGTTAAAGATACACCTTACTTTGACAATACACACCAAAGTAAGCTCACTGTTACAGATACACCTTACATTGACAGTGTACACCAAAATAAGCTCACTTTTACAGATATCGGGAGCGCAGTGGCTCAGTGGTAGAGTGCTTGACTCAAGACCGAAAGGCCGCGGGTTCGAGCCTCACCAGAGTCACTGCGTTGTGGTCCTTGAGCAAGACACATTTATCCTAGCTTAGTACTGGTTCAACCCAGGAAGACTCGTCCCTATATAACTGAAAGATTGTTGATGGGACGTAAAGAATCAAATCAAACAAAAACAAACAAACTTTTACAGATACACCTTACATTGACAATACACACCAAAATAAGCTCACTGTTACAGATACACCTTACATTGACATACACACCAAAATAAGCTCAGTTACAGATTCACCTTTCATTGACAATACACACCAAAATAAGCTCACTGTTACAGATACACCTTACATTGACAATACACACTAAAATAAGCTCACTGTTACAGACGCACCTTTTTTTTCACAACATTTTAATAGATGACTATAGAATTTAAGAGCCTATAGAATTCAATAATTTTTAAGTATTTGGCATGTACATGGCAATTTATGTAAGCATTTAGGAATAGATTCTAGTACAGATCCGGAGGGTATGTCAGTTTTTATATTTCTTGTAAAATATTGACTTTTAAGTGATAGAATTTTGATCTGGTGTATATTTTACACTTTATCCATGCACGAGTCACCCTCTGGTCTCATAGTAGCATGGGAAAGTTGTAACAGTTGGAAAGTGAAACTTGTTTTATGAGAAAAATTTGGAAAAAATTCGATTTTACGCACATCTTTGGCGAAAGTATATACTATGACGTTTGCCGTCCCCATTTTAATACAGCTGGCAGAATGGAATGCATCGCTTAAAGCATATGCATAGTCAATCCTTTTCCTTAGCATGTCAGCCAGTCATTGTTTGACCACGCAGGCATGCACATTGGCATAGCCACGTATACCTTTAACAGTGTGAGATAAGAGAGAGTTTACAAAGTTGCCTTCTTGAACTGTGTTTCTTGTCTTTGCTAGTGGGGACTTCATGTTGGTCTCTGATAGTGTTCATGAAATTTCTTTTAGGGAGTTATTTTGACAAAAAGTCAGCAGACTGTATACAACAAAAACATGAAAAACTTCCCAGCATGCAAAGAGTTAAAATAGTTCAAATTCCATTCCAAAGTATTGGTTGAAGGAAAATAAGAAAATCATTGCAATAAAATGCACCTTAAATTATACAATTTATGATGCATATAATGTTAAATCAGGAAATAAAATTAAGAAGATGTTCGTGAAGACAGACATTACTTTTTTGGTAGCGGTTGTTGGTAAATCGTCAGCAACAAGAATTTTGGATTGATATCAAATTAGCAAGAAGCTTGCAAGATATCAGTACTTAAAACTGCATATGGACCACGAGGCGAGGAAACCTGTCTTTGGGGTTTCTGACAAAGTGAGATTCAAACCAGCCTGCTCAGCTACAGAGACTAGCTAGAAAATTGAAATTTTGCTTGTAGCAAGTCTAGATTAGATGCTCTCAGATAAGCAAATAACAAAGGCGCTGAACAGACTGTGTGATTGCACATGCTAGTCTGCGCCTTTGTTGTTGGCAAACCCCCGAAGACAGGTTTTCTTGCGTCAAGGCCCATATAGATTAGCAAAGGCTTCATTAGATAAAGTAGATGAAGGCTCAGGTAGCCCAAATGCATGTTTTAAGAATACTTTACAATAATAGCATGGGTACCTAAATCTCCTTAGCTGGCCCAAATGATTCCCAACTGGCTGAGTAGTTTTATACTACAACTTAAAAATTATAATTACAATGTATCATGGAATTGCTCTACTTTTTCAAGATAGTATATGCCTTTTGACTTTATCATAGATATAGGCCACAGTGATCTGCATTTCATGGTTCAGTGATTCTACCTCATTTTCTATGCTAAAAGTCTGTAGGTTTGTAAAATTGTTGAATATTTGATTTCATGGGCGAGCTCAAAGATGTTATACTATGTTTTTGTGTGACAGCTTGTTTAACTGCTAAAACTGTATATAGATGATCAATTTCATAGTGCAGTAAAAATCATCATTATTTTATTGGTTTCATATTTGTTATTGATACCATCTTTGCATGGAGAAGTAACAGATTTTATCTACCATATATATATTTGACTCTTATGCACCAGTCATTTGCAACCAAAGCCTCAAAGGGCTGGGATAGTTGGGGGATAGTTTGTTTTGGGTAACGGGTCTGAAAATTTTAGATGGGTAGGCACACATATTTTTTTGAATTATTTTTTTTTTCTGGAAAAATACAATTTTATGCATTTTGAAAGGCGGTTTTGACTTTCAAAATGCATAAAAAAAATTTTCCAGAAAACCTGAAGAAAATTATAGGTTTCACCATTAAATTTAGGTAGGGTTAGGTTACTCTAAACACAGGTATTTTTTAATTTGATGATCTTAGTTTTCGTTTTTAATACAGCATGTGCATACTTCATCTTTCCTTTGTGCGCAATAGGTGCACTTTCATATCAATGGCAGAGTCATAAATATTGTTGTTGAAATGAACCTTGGTATTTGATATATAAGATTTGAATATTAGCAGATGAATAAGTTAACTGTTTCATGCATTTCTGTTAAAGAACATCTGACATTCGTAATATTTCAGGTATTGCCATTGTTTCATCGAAAGTTTCAGACCTCTTCCGCACAGAAAAGCCAAGAAAACTCTGACATCTTTGTCAGGTTTTATGTTGTGTGTTAGGGTACAAAAAATATTAAAAATATTTGCGGATTGATTTGTGTATGTTGCATGGTGTGGAAATTGTATAGTAATGCACTTACCTCCGTCTGTGACTGTGACTAGAGATCATTTTGAGGGGCGTTGTTTGCAAACATTAATATTGTGTGGCTGAAACTTAACCATTAGCCCTACAAGCATAAGTTTAACCCTTTGTATACTAATGGATTCTTCCTTCTGGTTTGATACAATAAACTTGGGATAGTCCATTGTGCATATCTAGAGGTGTCAGGTTATAACTTTCAAAAAAATATTGTCCCACCCCTGGGCATTACCCATGCAGGCATCAGAACAAAAATCCCGTTATTTAGCAAAACCAAGTTTGAACTGACAGAATTTTTAAGATGGCTGCCCAATCTTTCATGGACAGCTGTTACGAACTATTTTCGTTGGGCAGGCTTTAAAATTTAAAATATTGTCAACAACCCTTTAAAAATGTGCTGTTTAGTTCCAAAGTTGGAATTAAGAAGAATGAATTTTATTTTTGTGGATTTTATTGAGGTGTAAAAACTTAGGTGAATCACTCACAAACTGAGGGCTTTACTCAGTTTGTGAGTGATTCCCCAGAGTTTAGACATTGATAAAATCCACAAAAATAAAATTCATTCCTATAATAAAAACTGTGTCATATTCTGTTTTTATGTTTTAACCATTGGGAAATTGAAAAAAAAAACAGCTTTTATTCTGCTCTGTTAAGTACCATCAATAGGTCTTCTCACTTTGAAAGTTAAATTGAAGTAAATTGTAAAATTGCTCATTTTGATTTCTGGAATAATCATGCTTGTTCAAGACCTTTAAACATGCCAAGTTTTATGACCAGCAGACCACATTTGCAAAATGTTTGTCATAGTATTCGGTTGCCTTCGAGTTTTCCCAAAATAATTTTATCAAAGATTGTTTATCTTTGAAATGTTGATGACAGTACACTGTCAGTAAGAGGAGATGCCATTTTTTTTATTTTTATAATGTTCAACCAAATTTGATGTCTGCTAAATTTGTCAATAGATTTGTAAATGCTAATTATTGATTTGTGTAAATGAATAATTTCCAATCTTACCAAACCTGGATTGCAAATTACAAATGGTATATATCCTGGTGTCGGCTTTTATTCATGTTTGCCCAAGCAGAAATACGCAAACAATAACAAAATTTTGGCTCAGTCGCAAGAAAAAGTGCCCCGTCTGACTTCTGGCAGTTCAAAAATATTTGCCTAGCTGTCAGATTTCTTCAGCCATTTGTACTGAGTTGCTTTTTTAAAAAAAATCATTATTGATCAGTTGATAGCGAACAGTGAAGACCATCATTGACCACTTCATTTTGCTGCCTATGCAGTGTTATTTTTTGGTTAAATTCTTTCATACACTTGGAACGCTATTAGCAACATTAGTTTTTACAGACCCCTAGATTAGAGTGTGTTATTGAAAATTAGTTTTCTTATTTCTCAACAAAAACATATGTTGTGGGTACTCAAAAGAACCGTCTCAATGAGATGGTTCATTTGAGCACCCCAAATTTATGTTATAACAGATGGGTAAGATTATATTCACAATTTTCTGCACATTTTTATTTTATTTGAGTTAAGATTTATTAAGATTACTGCAAAACATATTCTGTGGGGACTCACGGAATTGCCTCCCTGAGGCAATTCCATGAGTACCCACAACATATGTTTTCATGCAAAATATTTATCAAATGTACCTTTTTAGGTTTATCTGATAATGAGTTAAGCGCTGCATTTATTTTTGAGCAGTCATTTAACTGGTCACGCGTCTATGGTCCTTGCCACTCATTACGACTATTGGATTCCTAAGGTACGTTGCTTGGAGCTATTCAGGAGTCGGTAGTGAAATTATCTAATGTCACCTGTTGTGGACTGATACCTTGATTAATTTGCCGATGGTTCGGCTGTTATAGGATACGAGTTTCTGCTGCTAGAGTTTATGGAGTGATTTATTTCTGTATGGTTGCGTTGATTACGAGGGACAGTATTTTAGGTAAGCAATATTTGCAAGTACTTCTCTTGTGCAAACATTAGTAGATTTGTTTAGACAGATTCAATCTGGTTTCAGGTTATTCAAGGACTCAGAGTTATAGTCAAATAAAAAACTCTGAGAGGTCCAGAGTTTAGGATTTGGTATTTAACTGGGCAGCACCTTGCGCTGCATTTACACTACTATGTTGCCAGTGTCACCACAGCAGCCCTGTTTCTCTGAAACATAGTTTGCCATGTGATTTTTGTCCTTTTAACTCCACATTCAAGTTCTTTTAGTTCTTGCTAAGTTTTTGCAAGGTTTATAGCAGGGTATTGGTAATGGGCCGTGAATGGAAAGCGGCTTCTGAATCCTGGAGGATCAACAGTGCATGCACAATTCTTGGGCTCACGGTCTGCTACTGATCCCAGAATGTTTCCTTTCAATCCATCATGTTCTGTTGGGACCCCTCGCTTTTCTCATGATCTAATCAAGTTCTGACTCTGACACATTTGTCACATTCTGTCACTGTTTTCTGCGGATAAAACATGTATGCCAGGCAGCGTTGGAGCCCCTTTGTGTATTTATTATGGGTATACTGTAAACTGGGAAATTTTTGCGAGAATTTTATTTTCACGAATATAGTGTTAAAAGACATATTTGTGACGTTAAAAATTCGCGTCTGGGGTATGATTTACTTATGTTAGTAAAAGATAGAGTGATTTCGCCATTTTGCAAGGATTTTATTTTCACAAAACACAACTTCGCCAAAATAAAACCCTCGCCAAAATTTCCCAATTTGCAGTATAAAAAAGAAGCATCCGAAGCAACATCAATCATTGCTGTCTGAAACTATGAAGAGAAAGGATCATGAATGTCCACGATAGATAAATCTTGTGTTTGCATCTTTGTTGTGTGCATACATCCAGTTGTTGCGGCAGCAAAAAGGACATTAGCAGCTCCCGAGACAGGTGATAAGTGTCCTGGCCTCGAGGTTATAAAGCTTGAGCTCATTCTCAGACTCAAAATAAAGCGCAATGATTGGCTGCTAGCGGACACGTGTCCGCAAGCAGCCAATCATTGCGCTTTATTTTGAGTCTGAGAATGTACTCAAGTTTTATAACCTCGAGGCCTGCTCCTCTACAGGTAGTGGTGGTGTAGAACAGAATGATAGCCTTCCTGCGTTCTGACTTTTTTGGTGACAAAGATGTCTTCTCTCTGCGACAACTCTAACTAGAATGAAGCTCTTTTACTGTGGCCAGATCTTTATACTCCTTCCTGACTGCAAGCCCCTTCTTGGACCGTAGTAGAACTGGGTTTAAGCCGAAACATGCTAGGAACTTTTGGGATAAGACATGATAGAGAAGCTAGCATACACCATAGCTTGTGGTTAAGACATATACTAAACGGGACTGAATGTAACACAACTTGAAGGATTGTGAGATGCCTATACTAGTAAAGCATAATATGCTTACTGTCATGCTTACTGTCATTACTGTCAGCTGGCTAGCTAGTTGATCAGGATCCATACTGTTTTCAAAAATCGATAATATAAAATTATATCCAGGTTTAGTATTGTAAAGGTTAAGGGGATCTAATCATGCATGATATAGTTTCTAATAATTGAGATTAGCCTGAGGAGGAGGGTGGTGACTAGTAACCCACATTTTTCCTGATTTTGCTGATATTTTTAAACATTTCATCACCATAATAGCTCTTTTCTTGCTAGCGGCAACTTTTGTCATCTGCTGATAATCTTTGCAAACAGTTTGGATCCAGATTAAGACTGACAGAATATACATCCTGTGATCTGGATCCAAACAGTCTGGCACTCTGAGAATTTTTTGAAAAAAGTAATTTTGTAAAAAATCAGCAGATGACACAAAAGCATGAAAAATTACCCAGCATATGTCCATGGATCTGTAAACTTTTTGCAGAGTTTTCATTTAATGTATGATGTGGTTCAGAGCATCTTATATTGACGTTTCTTGCAACTACATTTTAACAGAGTTATTGGCCTTTGAAGAGTTTTTAAATTTTGGATGATTATCAGCCTCTTCTTATGAAAGGCAATGTTTGGGGTTGCAATATGGTCATGCTCAAAGCAGCATGTTTAGCTTCATAGACTTAACTAGATTTGCTGGGCCTCGTCAAGATAGCTATTTACTGTCTTAAAGCAGCAACATTACTGATGTTCATAAGACTGCTTGGGTGTGCAGGCTGATCGTGATTTTGTACAAATTAGAATTTCTCACAACTTGGCTATAATTGAGTCTAAACACTGAATTATAAAAGTTAAGAATATTAAATAAAAAAAAATATGGTAAAGAATTCATCTTTAAGAGATTATCTGCATAATATTTTGTATTCCAGTGGTTGACTGAAGCTTAATTGAACTTTAATTGAAGTTCTTAAGTTAAATTTAATGAATTTCAAAAGCTTACTGTATGGTTCTAGATGAGATGGCATATTTCTAAATTATCTCCCTTTCTTCTGAAGTAAAACATATGTTGTGGGTCCTCAAAAGAACTGTCTCAAATGAGATGGTTCTTTTGAGTACTCACATCATATAAATTGTATTTTTGTTGAGCATTTCGAAAAAAAGCAAAGTTTTACACTAAATTTGGTCTAATCTAGGATCGTGTTAAAACTATTACCATGCAGACAGCAAAAGCACAAAAAAATATATTTCCTGCACATTTAAAAGAATTTTCTGAAAAGTAGTGTCAAACATTTTTTGGAAGTTTTCGAAGACGACTCGCGTAAAATAGCAAATCTTATTTTCAGACAAAATACAAAATAAATACTTTTCGTCGTTGTCTGCTCATGCAAAATTTGACCTGGAAAAGGTCAAGATTTAGCTTCGAGACACACCTTATACAAATCAGTTATGCCGACTTTATCTTTGCTATTTTGTATACAATCGGTGATCCAACTCTGCGCTGTCTAAAGAATCTTGCATGCTGAGGTTAAATATTTTGATACCGCTCTGTCCGACACAGTGACATAAATTCAGGTAGGCTGTCAGATGTATTGTTCAAGCGGAGACGTTACCTACCCTAGTTGATAGAACTGGCACGGAAGGAATTCATGTACTGCAGTTAATATGACATCTATATAGAGGATCTTACATGAGTGCTCATGTTTTATTGAATTTATTAAACGAGTTGGGGAAAAGAGATAAAATTAGAGGCTTGCAGAGCATTTTATCTCTTTTTCGAAACGAGTTTAATAAATTCAATAATATAGGAGCACGAATGTTAGATTCTATTTATCATATGACATTAAAAATACTTTGAAAGCTCATTGCTGGTGGAAAAAGTTATAATTGCGTCATTATGTACTCAACGTTGTTATGGACGTCGTAATAATTCCCGAAAATCGATAAACCACAAGTGGTTTTACAGATTTTATTGCATGGCGTTATTTCACTCCCAGATACAACGTCAAATGATAAATTAGAATATTATGCTGCTCAACACCATCAGGCCCTTATATTAAGTGCGTAACAGAAAATAATTTTCTTATTTCTCAACCAAAACATATGTTGTGGGTACTCAAAAGAACCGTCTCAATGAGACGGTTCTTTTGAGCACCCAAAACATATGCTAAAAATTATTGGTAAGAAAATATTTACAATTATACGCTGAAAATTTTCGCTTATCTAAACCTTTGTGTATGAGCCACCTTGATAAAAGTCTGATCAGGGTCCTGTGATAAAATCTAGTCCTAATAAGTGTAGCAGACATGAAAGCAGATGGCATTTTCAGGACAAAAAAGAGATAAACTAGCTAAAAATTAACCAATCTGTTCTGAGAGGTATTGGATCATGCCCCCCACCCCCGTAGACTCCCAAAGGACAAGAAAATATAAACTATATCTATATGTAAGCTTTATCAACCTTGTATCATTTACTGGGAGACATTTTACATAACAACTCCCCGCTAATGGAGGTGACATTTTCTCATACTTGTCATTTATTACGCAGAATGCATTCGCTAAAAAGGAACATAAAATAGTTTTTCGAGTATTTGTTTTTCAGTTTGTTTAAAAATGCCTTGCAAACATAAAGATTTTTGATAACGACTGTCGAACAGTAAATTTACAAACATTCATACACACCTGGGTGGATACAGCTGACGGATTGCTGATTATATTAAACTTGGGTAAGCTGACTGTTTTGATTTTATAAAGAATGATTTTAGGTTTAACCCCTACTTAAGTGTTGTCTTAACTTCTGCAAACAAAATGTCGGGCCTGATCTGGATCCAAACTGATGGACACTCTGATGGTATTCCTGAAAGAAATTTTTGAAAAAGTTGATTTTGAAATAAATCAGCAGATGACCAAAGCATGAAAAATTACCAAGTAGGCAAAGATGCTAGGTAATTTTGCATACTTTTTGTCATCAGATTCTGTAGATTTTTTTTGTTTGTTGAAAAGTTAACTTTTTCAAGGCATTATCATCAGTGTCAAGCAGTTTGGCTTCAGATTAGCGCTGAAATCTGGGTAAAAGCTGTTTGCAAAGGTTGTCAGTAGCAGAGACAGCAAAAGACTAAGCAAGGAAACAGTTAAGATATTAAGAACCTAATAATTGCAGCCATATATACAACCACGCAACTAGCAGGTTAGCAAAGAGGTGGTTCATGAACTCGAAGTTGGAGCTAATAGCTATCATGCAAATATAAACAATTTGCAGTAGAGTGACAGGAATTTTAATACTGATTGGCAGTTTGGGATGTTTAAAAGAGAGGTAAAGACAATGGACATGATATTTGGAAAATGTAAATTTCCAAATAGTTTTCTTCCTTATTTTCAGTAACATAATGTTGTAGGTAAACATTGGAATTGCCTCTATGAAGCAATTCCAATGTGTTTACCTACAACATATGTCTTTTTAATAAATGAGTTTTTCACCATAAGCTTTTTTAACAAATTCTCAACCACTTTCATTTATTCAAAGAAATGAGCATGTAGAAATGACAACTTTTCATGTAGTGACATCTCCCAACCATTGGTCAGATTGAACCAAAACTTGGTAGACATGGAGTTTCAGAATTGCTGAAATATTTGTGTTGCATTAATCCATGACGATTGCCATCAGGTGGTCATCTTGAAACAGACTTTCTATCAGTCCTGATCTGGGTCCGAACTGTTTGCAAAGGTTATCAGAAGACAAAAGGAAAGAGTTAGTAGTATAACAGGTAGTCAAGTAACCCTGCAGTATTCATTGTTTGATTAGGTTTTGCATTATTTGCTTAATACAGTTCTGTGTAAATGGAAAACGTTTCATCGATGGTTATGTTGACATTCCTTGCTTTTGATTTCATCTGTACTGTTCCAGAAATAGAAAGTATGAAGTCACAAAGTAGGAGACAAGGTACCATACTGCAGTAGGAAGATAAGGTGAAAGTGACGACAAATTTCAGCACAATGGTCTACCGTCTTACCATTGCGCTAAGCTGACAACGACAAATTTTAATGATAAAAGAACAAGATGTACACTATTAACTATATACTGTGTTACCCCTTTACAACAATGGACTATGACCACATACCAAAATATGCTCTGACGTCACTTTTAACTTATCTTCCTACTGCGGTACGTTCTATGCTCGTTTCAAAACCGCAGAAAAATTGATCAAAATACTAGTATTACCGCTTAGTCAAACTTGCCCAGGAAAAAATGTGTGGTTAAGTCAACTGACGTCTTGACATTACCATAGCCGAAAAATGTTGACTGGGACGTAAAACCACAAACCAAACAAAACATACTCAGACTGGAAAAACAGTCCAAATAATAACCTCATTGATCTATTATTAAACAAATCTTTAAAAACCTTGGCCTGGGCACCCCATCTTTTATCAGTAGTTCTTGTTACCTTAAGTAGTTCATGTTTGCTTTCATCCTAACCACTTTTATCCAGTTGGATACCCAAGAATGTCCAAACATCAGTCACCGGGGCTGCCGCGCTAGAAAATGGGCAAACAGCAAACATGCACAATGCATGCATACAGGACTTAAGTTAAGAGCGTGTAACTAAAATTAATTTTCTTATTTCTCAAGCAAAACATATGAGATGATGATGATTGTAAATGAGACGGTTCTTCTGAGCACCAAAACAAATGTTAAAAATGATGGGTAAAAAAATATTTTCAGTTTGATGCAGAAAATGTTTGTTTATCTAAACCTGTGTGCATATTTAAAGAATGTCAGTCTTAACATGGCAAGTTGAGAAGTTGGCAAACGACTGTGAATGTGTTGGATTCTAAACTCTTGCACGCAGGCAGACATGGGTTTCGTTGGTTAGAATGCCTGGGTTATGTCCACTGGAATTACTAAGGGGTGGGGCTAGGGCTTAAAATTATATGAACATTTTAGAAAAAAATTGGTCATGTTGTAGGCAATGAAGATTAGAGCAACATTGCAGTAAGCATGTAACAGTGTGCCACTATCGACCCGCCAACGACGTCATAATAACTGGTGGGCCCGATAGTTACCCGAGACAGCTGGCTGGGTGTGTGCTGCTGGTCTGAAGTCAGTCTCCCTCCCCATAAATATACTACACCATGCACAGAATAGGGGCTCCTGGAATTTCTAGATTTATATAGGTACCAGTAAACTATTGTGTGAGGTCACTGCATCTATAAGATGGTAGAAAGTGGCAACAGACAGTAGACTAGCTAGCACTGAAGCTGGACCATCAGAGGGGCAGTATCAATTTGAAGACAATGTCTGTTTATGTTAAACATCCCACCAACAGATAAGGTCATATGGAGATGGGACTACATCTTAAAATCTCATCCGACGGATAGAAGCCTGGGATTGAACTTGTGGCCCCTGGTTTACAAAGCATGTGGTTTACCTACTGTTACACACAACAGGGGCTTCAAATACAGTGAAAATTTAAAAGTTGTATGACAAGGGATCGAACTTGTGGCCCCTGGTTTACAAAGCATATGGTTTACTCACTGTTACACACCACAGGGGCTTCAAGTGAAAGTGACAATGACAAGGGATGTACATGTATACATGTATTGGTTATGGATTTTATATTAAGGCATAAACAAGAAATGTTGTTTACATATTAGTAAATGTTGTGTCAGCAGGTCGACAAAAGGTCAGAATCGGAGTTTTGCTTCATTGATCCGAGGAATTTGTAAACATACTTTTTCAAGGTTGACACTAACTTTCCTGATATGAATAATAATTGCAACAATAATAAACTTTGAAATCAAATTTTGTCATTTATATGAGATCCCTGCTGTTAAGAAATTTGATAATTTTAAAAGTACCTTATGTTTACAGGTCCCTAGATAAGAATGTGTAACTGAAAATTATTTTTCTTATTTCTCAACCAAAACATATGTTGTGGGTACTCAAAAAAACTGTCTAGGTGAGACGGTTCTTTTGAGCACCCAAAACACATGTTTAAACTGATGGTTATGAAAATAATCACAATATTAAGCAAATTATTTTTGCTTAGTTTAGGGTGTTTTTATGAATTTAGGTATCAAATAATCAATAGCAAGGGTTAAGAGAGCATGGCACCAGGCTGTGTCTTCACCAAATTTTGCTG
Organism: Loripinus fragilis; assembly: GCA_964019695.1. Taxonomy (NCBI): domain Eukaryota; kingdom Metazoa; phylum Mollusca; class Bivalvia; order Lucinida; family Lucinidae; genus Loripinus; species Loripinus fragilis. The sequence goes on along the minus strand of OZ026521.1, from coordinate 93,946,813 downwards.
ACAGCTTGCATATTCATTCAAGGCTTTTTACACTGTTTCCTTTATGAGAATATTGGAACTGATATTTAAGCTGCTTACACTACCATTGCGGGAGCTGCCATGGGTATAGAAGATAAACCACTCGCCTTTGACCCAGGGGCCCCAGGTTCGATCCATTGCTTCACCAGTCTGTGGGAGGAGACTTTTTAAGCTGTGGCCCTGTATCCATATGACATAACCTAAAACATAAATGCATAACTCTAGGCATTACTCATGCCTTTTTAGCTCACCTGAGCTATTGTAGTCAACAATTACTTCAAACTGCTGGCTGGATTTTGACCAAACTTGGCAGGAATGATCCTGATATGACCCTGTTTAATATTTGTTCAAATGGTTATGGTCTGTTGCATATCTAGGTCACACAGGCTAAAAAAAGATTTTCAGGATGAAAACTTTAAAAACCTTCTAGTCTGAAACCATTAGGCCTAGAGCCTTGATATTTGGTATGTAGCATCATCTAATGAACCTCTACCAAGTTTGTTTATGCCCCTGGAGCCAAAATGTGCCCTATCAGGGGGTCACATGTTTTACATAGGCTTATATAGGGAAAACATGAAAACATCTTCTTGTCTGAAACCACAAAGCATAGAGCCTTGACATTTGATATGTTGCATCATCTAGTGAACCTCTAAAAAGTTTGTTCAAATTATGCCACTGGGGCAAAAATTGGGCCCTGGTGACCCTGGGGTCACATGTTTTACACAGGCTTATAAAGGGAAAACATGAGACAATCTTCTTGTCTGAAACCTCAAGGACTGGAGCCTTGATATTTGGTATGTAGCTTCAACTAGTAGACCTCTACCAAGTTTGTTCAAATCAATTCAGATGTCAGGATCAAGACATATAGATATTTGGTTTGCATAAAAGACCCCTAACTCATCAATGCATCATCTCCTAGAACATATAAATCAAGATATAAAAAGGAGATAAAGCAAAGATAAGAACTCAACAGTAAATAAAACTGAATACCGGAGCAAAAGAAATCCAACAGGTAAACCCTGGTGGGCCCGATCAACAGCCAAAGCATCAGGCCCCTACCATCTGATCTATAGATAAGTCTATAAGTCGGAACAGTCATAGAGTCTGAAGTCTGACCTACCGGCATGCAATTAAAGAGGAATGCAAAGTTGCCAACCGTGATTGGGTTGACCACATTTATCGAAAAGCTCATTTATTGAAAAGACATATGTTGTATGTACACATAGAGGCAATTCCAATGTGTACCTACAACATGTGTTACTGAAAATAAGGAAGAAACTATTTGGAAATTTACATTTTCCAAGTATTTACCTCTTTTAAACATCCCAAGTTGTCCATCAGTATTAAAATTCCTAATTGTTTATATTTGCATGACAGCTATATCTCCAAGTTAAAGTTCAGGAACTACCTCTTTGCTAACCTGCTAGTTGCATCGTTGTAAGCAACAGAAATTGTTAAGTTGTCTGTTGCAAATTTTAAGTGCAGCTTAAAGGGTTAAACTTTATAATTTGTTTGCAGTAAAAATGGATATACAATTTATCACACCTGGATAAAATTACATTCTTTGTGACATAAATGGATTACCTTCTTAAAGTTTTAATTTTGGTGTCATAGTTCTAAAGGAGCACCAGTCTTTCTTTATCAAGTAAGTGGGGGAATAATTTTCTTAAGCTGTGCAAAGTCATGTCTTAAGCCTGTCTCACACAGAACACACGGCTTATACGGTTGGCCATCCGTGTAAACCATATACATACAACCAAACCAACCATGGCCTTACCCGAGTTGCACTGGGGCCATTTGAGTGTATCCGTGAAAGCTGTGTATGATTTTTAAAACTTTTATAAAACTGACACAGGTGAGAGACGGTATGAGACCCTATGAGACCGTATATACAACCGCACATGAAGTCCACTCCACGAGTGAGCTCAACCGTGTCAATATCGTATATAAATTGCATGGAGCATAACTCGAGCAAAAGTCAGTGGGACCGTATGTAAACCCTGTAAGTGTCCAGTTAATCGAGTAAAAGTCATGTTTAATCATACTAGGCTGTAACAGACCGTGCTAGACCGTACTTGGAACCGTACAACAATCGTATGAAAATGGTTTTGCAAATCGTGTTCAAATGTGACAAACCTTGTTTGATTGAGTATATCCGTGCTTTGTTCATACATACTCGTGCTACATTCGAGTCTAAATCGTACCAACTCATCCCCAGGCACAGTTGGAGCTCAATACTCGTACCAGTCAACCCGTGTATAAACGAGTATAACGTATTGGAACCGTGTGCCCAACCATGTTCTGTGTGAGACAGGCTTTAGCCAGTGCTGGACTTGTTATTTGGAATTTTAGCTAAATAAAACTAAGGTGGCTTCCTGTAATATAGATGGGTTGGACAGTTTGTAGTAACAATGCAATTGATCTATCTGTTGACACCATAAAAATACCCTGTGGTTATTATTATAGATCTTATGCATATGGTGACTGCTGTACATATGTGGTACCCATTAAGAGCATACATAGTAGAGTGTAACATGTTGACTGTTGTAGATCTTTGGCACCATGCAAAACATTAGATCTGTGGTATAATGAGCTATAAGGTGACAGCTGTATATCTGTGGCACCATAAAGAGCATTAAGGTGACTGCTGTAGATCTTTGGTACCAGAAAGAGAATTGGTTCTGCGGTATAAAGAGCTGTATATCTGTACGTGGCACCATAAAGAGCATTAAGGTGACTGCTGTAGATCTTTGGTACCAGAAAGAGCATTGGATATGTGGTATAAAGAGCTATAAGGTGACTGCTGTAGATCTTTGGTACCAGAAAGAGCATTAAGGTGACTACTGTAGATCTTTGGTACCAGAAAGAGCATTAACTAAAGGTGACTGCTGTAGATCTGTGGTGCCATAAAGAGCATTGGATCTGTGGTATAAAGAGCTATAAGGTGGTGTCTGCTGTAGATCTGTGGCACCATTACACGGGTGGTAAACCTAGGAACTACCACGAAATTGTGTTAACGTAATTTTGTTCCCAAGCCACATCCGGGACACGTCGTGGTAGTTTCCAGGCCGAAAATTGGATAAAGAAAGGTTGGTGTCACTTTTATTTTTGTTTTATTTTACAACTTAGAACAAACAATGGTGAAATCCGACAATGTGGTTCCGTGTAAGTATGTCTCAGCGTCCCCTCTAGCCCAAAATTTTGTTTGAAAAGTTATTTTCTTTCTTTTGTAACGTGTTTCCCCACTGAGCATCGGACCAACTTTCCCCAAAGTTCGAAGGATTTTAGCCCATATCTGTCAAATTGAATGGAATTTGATATCATTTGACGATGGAAATGATAAAAAGACCCTGAATAAACATTCCTGCACAGAAAAAAAATCTGAGCATTTACTCGTAAACGATTCATGCCCCGTTCGTCCTGTGTGGTAGTTTCCAGCTCATCGTGGTAGTTAAAATGCTATCGTGGTAGTTTCCAAGACTTTATAGGATACGTTTCTGAAGTGTTACAAAACATTATAGTGGTTGTTTGTTTCGCATGATAACCCTCGAACTCGTCAATTAATTACCACGGTAAACAAATAAACCACATTTCAACACCATGAGGAAGCTAAGCTGAGGACTCGAGATTCAATGTGATGCCTGACAGGTGGAGACCATGCCCTGGACTGCCAAACAACACCTCTGGAAATCTAAAGCAAAAGAAGGTCATCAGTTGAGCCGTGGTGGACCAAGCAACAGACAAAAAAAATGATATAAAAAAAATTGCGTCACTCGCTACGTTGTTCCATGTTCAGTCAGCTTTAAGATAAAATGGCAGGCTAAGACTACTGGCCCAAAGTATTGTTAGTACTTTCGCTTCGGAAAAAAGGGAAATATCCTCGGGTTGGGACACTTTTTATATACATGCGAGTGTGACGATGAACGGGCATGTTATTTGATAATTAAAAAGCATGTTTATTCAAAAACAAAAAATGTGAATAGCCCTTCTTTTCATTCTTCCCATCATTTCAATAGCCAACTAAAATTAAAATTCAGGCAGTCGTCATTTGTTATCTGACAAAAGGTTATTTGAAAAGGTCTTCGTATGAATAAGGAGTATTCAAGGTTCGGCCCGCACACCCTGTCTTTATAAAAATGAAGTAGCCCCTGAATAGTGGAAATCTGCTGATGCGAACTACTACTAAATTCCTACAAAGTCTTGGAAACTACCACGACAGCATTTTAACTACCACGATGTGCTGGAAACTACCACACAGGACGAATGGAGCATGAATCGTTTACGAGTAAATGCTCAGATTTTTTTTCTGTGTAGAAATGTTTATTCAGGGTCTTTTTATCATTCCCATCGTCAAATGATATCAAATTCCATTCAATTTGACAGATATGGGCTAAAATCCTTCGAACTTTGGGGAAAGTTGGTCCGATGCTCAGTGGGGAAACACGTTACAAAAGAAAGAAAATAACTTTTCAAACAAAATTTTGGGCTAGAGGGGACGCTGAGACATACTTACACGGAACCACATTGTCGGATTTCACCATTGTTTGTTCTAAGTTGTAAAATAAAACAAAAATGAAAGTGACACCAACCTTTCTTTATCCAATTTTCGGCCTGGAAACTACCACGACGTGTCCCGGATGTGGCTTGGGAACAAAATTACGTTAACACAATTTCGTGGTAGTTCCTAGGTTTACCACCCGTGCATTAAGATCATATATGGGGACCGCTGTAGATCTGTAGCATCATAAAGGTCATATACGATGACTGATATATATCTGTGAGACCATAAAGAGCATATGGTGACTACTGTAGATCTTTGGCACCATAAAGATCATAAACAATAACTGCTGTAGATCTGTGAGACAATAAAGATCATATATGGGGACTGCTGTAGATCTGTAGCACCATAAATAGCATATATGGTGACTGCTGTAGATCTGTGGCACCATAAAGAGCATATGGGGAATGCGGTAGATCTGTAGCACCATAAAGAGCATATATAAACATTGCTGAAGATCTGTGAGGCCATAAAGTGCATATGGTGACTACTGTAGATCTGTGGCACCATAAAGAGCATATATAGGGACTGCTGTAGATCTGTGAGACAATAAAGATCATATATGGGATCGCTGTAGCTCTGTAGCATCATAAAGAACATATATGGTGACTGCTGTAGATCTGTGAGTCCATAAAGATCATATATGGTGACTTCTGTAGATCTGTGAGACCCTAAATATCATATATGGTGACTGCTGTAGATCTGTGAGACCATAAAGATCATATATGGTGACTGCTGTAGATCTGTGAGACCATAAAGATCATATGTGGTGTCTGCTGTAGATCTGTGAGACCATAAAGAACATAAATGGTGAATGCTATAGATCTGTGGCACCATAAAGAAATTTATGGTGACTGCTATAAAGAGCATTATGGTGACTGCTGTAGATCTTGGGCACCAAAAAAGTATTACAGTGGGTGGTGTAGATATATGGCATCATAAAGAGCATTATAGTGACTGCTGTAGATCTGTGGCACCATACAGAGCATATATAGGAACTGTTGTAGATCTGTGCACCATAAAGAGCATTATAGTGACTGCCGTAGATATGTGACACCATAAAGAGCATAGATGGTGACTGCTGTAGATCTGTGACACCATAAAGAGTATTATTGAGACTGCTGTATATCTGTGGCATCATAAAGAGTATTATAGTGACTGCCATAGATCTGTGGCACCATAAAGAGCATTAAAGTGACTGCTGTAGATCTTTGGCACCATAAAGAGCATATATAGGAACTGTTGTAGATCTGTGTCAACATTAAGAGCTTATATGGTGAATGCTATAGATCTGTGGCACCATAAAGAATTTTATGGTGGCTGCTATAAAGAGCATTATGGTGACTGCTGTAGATCTTTGGCACCAAAAAGAGCATTACAGAGGGTGGTGTAGATATGTGGCATCATAAAGAGCATTATAGTGACTGCTGTAGATCTGTGGCACCATACAGAGCATATATAGGAACTGTTGTAGATCTGTGCACCATAAAGACCATTACAGAGGGTGGTGTAGATATGTGGCATCATAAAGAGCATTATAGTGACTGCTGTAGATGTGTGGCATCATAAAGAGCATTATGGTGACTACTGTAGATCTATGGCACCATAAAGGGTTGTGGTGACTGTGTCATAAATCTGTGGCACCATAAAGAGTTGTGGTGACTGTGCCATCAATCTGTGGCACCATAAAGAGTTGTGGTGACTGTGTCATAAGTCTGTGGCACCATAAAGAGTTGTGGTGACTGTGTCATAAATCTGTGACACCATAAAGAGTTGTGATGACTGTTGTCATAAATCTGTGGCACCATAAAGAGTTGTGGTGACTGTGTCATAAATCTAGCTATGGTACCAAAAGGAGTTGTGGTGGCTGTGTCATAAATCTGTGGCACCATAAAGAGTTGTGGTGGTTGTTTCATAAATCTGTGGCTCCATAAAGAGTTGTGGTGGCTGTGTCATAAATCTGTGGCATCATAAAGAGTTGTGGTGACTGTGTCATAAATCTGTGGCACCATAAAGAGTTGTGGTGGTTGTTTCATAAATCTGTGGCTCCATAAAGAGTTGTGGTGGCTGTGTCATAAATCTATGGCACCATAAAGAATTGTGGTGACTGTGTCATAAATCTGTGGCACCATAAAGAGTTGTGGTGGTTGTTTCACAAATCTGTGGCTCCATAAAGAGTTGTGATGACTGTGTCATAAATCTGTGGCATCATAAAGAGTTTTGGTGGTTGTTTCATAAATCTGTGGCACCATAAAGAGTTGTGGTGGTTGTTTCATAAATCTGTGGCACCATAAAGAGTTGTGGTGGTTGTTTCATAAATCTGTGGCTCCATAAAGAGTTGTGATGACTGTGTCATAAATCTGTGGCACCATAAAGAGTTGTGGTGGTTGTTTCATAAATCTGTGGCTCCATAAAGAGTTGTGATGACTGTGTCATAAATCTGTGGCACCATAAAGAGTTGTGGTGGCTGTGTCATAAATCTGTGGCACCATAAAGAGTTGTGGTGACTGTGTCATAAATCTGTGGCACCATAAAGAGTTGTGGTGGTTGTTTCATTAATCTGTGGCTCCATAAAGAGTTGTGATGACTGTGTCATAAATCTGTGGCATCATAAAGAGTTGTGGTGGTTGTTTCATAAATTTGTGGCTCCATAAAGAGTTGTGGTGGCTGTGTCATAAATCTGTGGCATCATAAAGAGTTGTGGTGACTGTGTCATAAATCTGTGGCACCATAAAGAGTTGTGGTGGTTGTTTCATAAATCTGTGGCTCCATAAAGAGTTGTGGTGGCTGTGTCATAAATCTGTGGCACCATAAAGAGTTGTGGTGACTGTGTCATAAATCTGTGGCACCATAAAGAGTTTTGGTGGTTGTTTCACAAATCTGTGGCTCCATAAAGAGTTGTGATGACTGTGTCATAAATCTGTGGCATCATAAAGAGTTTTGGTGGTTGTTTCATAAATCTGTGGCACCATAAAGAATTGTGGTGGTTGTTTCATAAATCTGTGGCACCATAAAGAGTTGTGGTGGTTGTTTCATAAATCTGTGGCTCCATAAAGAGTTGTGATGACTGTGTCATAAATCTGTGGCACCATAAAGAGTTGTGGTGGTTGTTTCATAAATCTGTGGCTCCATAAAGAGTTGTGATGACTGTGTCATAAATCTGTGGCACCATAAAGAGTTGTGGTGGCTGTGTCATAAATCTGTGGCACCATAAAGAGTTGTGGTGACTGTGTCATAAATCTGTGGCACCATAAAGAGTTGTGGTGGTTGTTTCATAAATCTGTGGCTCCATAAAGAGTTGTGATGACTGTGTCATAAATCTGTGGCATCATAAAGAGTTGTGGTGGTTGTTTCATAAATCTGTGGCACCATAAAGAGTTGTGATGACTGTGTCATAAATCTGTGGCACCATAAAGAGTTGTGGTGGTTGTTTCATAAATCTGTTGCACCATAAAGAGTTGTGATGACTTTGTCATAAATCTGTGGCACCATAAAGAGTTGTGGTGACTGTGTCATAAATCTGTGGCACCATAAAGAGTTGTGATGACTGTGTCATAAATCTGTGACACCATAAAGAGTTGTGGTGGCTGTGTCATAAATCTGTGGCTTCATAAAGAGTTGTGATGACTGTGTCATAAATCTGTGGCACCATAAAGAGTTGTGGTGACTGTGTCATAAATCTGTGGCACCATAAAGAGTTGTGGTGACTGTGTCATAAATCTGTGGCACCATAAAGAGTTGTGATGACTTTGTCATAAATCTGTGGCACCATAAAGAGTTGTGGTGACTGTGTCATAAATCTGTGGCTCCATAAAGAGTTGTGGTGACTGTGTCATAAATCTGTGGCACCATAAAGAGTTGTGATGACTGTGTCATAAATCTGTGGCACCATAAAGAGTTGTGGTGGTTGTTTCATAAATCTGTTGCACCATAAAGAGTTGTGGTGACTGTGTCATAAATCTGTGGCACCATAAAGAGTTGTGGTGACTGTGTCATAAATCTGTGGCACCATAAAGAGTTGTGGTGACTGTGTCATAAATCTGTGGCACCATAAAGAGTTGTGGTGACTGTGTCATAAATCTGTGGCACCATAAAGGGTTGTGGTGACTGTGTCATAAATCTGTGGCACCATAAAGAGTTGTGGTGGTTGTTTCATAAATCTGTTGCATCATAAAGAGTTGTGGTGACTGTGTCATAAATCTGTGGCACCATAAAGAGTTGTGGTGACTGTGTCATAAATCTGTGGCACCATAAAGAGTTGTGGTGACTGTGTCATAAATCTGTGGCACCATAAAGAGTTGTGGTGACTGTGTCATAAATCTGTGGCACCATAAAGGGTTGTTGGTGACTGTGTCATAAATCTGTGGCACCATAAAGAGTTGTGGTGACTGTGCCATAAATCTGTGGCACCATTAAGAGTTGTGGTGACTGTGTCATAAATCTGTGGCACCATAAAGAGTTGTGGTGACTGTGTCATAAATCTGTGGCACCATAAAGAGTTGTGGTGGTTGTTTCATAAATATGTGGCACCATAAAGAGTTGTGGTGACTGTGTCATCAATCTGTGACACCATAAAGAGTTGTAGTGAGTGTGTCATAAATCTGTGACACCACAAAGAGTGGTGACTGTGTCATAAATCTGTGGCACCATAAAGAGTTGTGGTGCTTGTGTCATAAATCTGTGGCACCATAAAGAGTTGTGGTGACTGTGTCATAAATCTGTGGCACCATAAAGAGTTGTGGTGACTGTGTCATAAATCTGTGACACCATAAAGAGTTGTGATGACTGTGTCATAAATCTGTGACACCATAAAGAGTTGTGGTGACTGTGCCATAAATCTGTGGCACCATGAAGAGTTGTGGTGACTGTGTCATCAATCTGTGACACCATAAAAAGTTGTGGTGACTGTGCCATCAATCTGTGGCACCATAAAGAGTTGTGGTGAATGTGTAGATAGATTTGGTACTTAATGACTGCTGTAGCCTATGAAGAGTTAGACTGTAGTCTAATTGACATAAGCCTTTGTTTGATCTGCTACAAACTCTTGCTCCAAATTCTAATTGGTATTTTAAGGGATAAACTGGTATTTTAAGGGATAAACTGCATGAACTGATCAGGTTTAGAATGACAGGACAAGTTACATGAAGTATTGTACATGGCTATTGTTTATATATGTCTCTTAGAGCTCTATTGTTGTAGTTTTTCACCTCATTGGTATTTAAATTAGATTATACATGTGTAGTCTACTATAACCTTTGTTTACTGTTCTAAATAAAAATAAAGATTGTCTCATACATGTTCTTATTATCGCTGGGTGGGGACATTTTTAATGAGAAAAAAAGTAAAAAACTCGGGGCTGAGAGTTTGGTTGTGAAAATATTCATAATAGGGGCAAACACTAAGTAATGCATTGCATACTAGCAAAACAAAAAATTAGAATGAAGGCAAGCACCTAATTATCATGGGCATAACAGAAGCCCCCGGCCCCTCACTATTTTATTAGTGGAGAGTTTCAACCACTGTGAAATTTCTTACTCACTTTGTCTTAATATCTTGATGCCAAATAAGAAAATGAAACCATGCTAATCTGGTCAAGTTCTTTAAAAACTGAATATTTTTAAGTATAATTTTTGCTAAATTCCACCTATACATTAAGGGAATTTGAGCAAGGCTCCATAAAAAAACCCAGATTGTCCCGTGCAATAAGACTTGCACTGACATAAATTTTGAAACATGCATGTTACATAAATCAATGTTAGTCATCCTTCTGTACCAGTAATCATGTCATGTAACAGGTAACGTAGATTTATGTCTTCAATCGGCTTCTTTTATAAAGCAGTTTAGTCAAGTTCTGTACTGTGTAATTGCCACATGATTAAATAATTGATACATTGAGATACAGAGAAGTTCCATCATGACAAAAAATGTTTGTCAAAATCAAGCTGTTAACTTTTGCTGCCATGACTAGCTCAATTTTTATGTCTCCTTGTAAAATGTTTGCGGACAGAAAACATGTTTTTGCGCATGTTACATTCAGTGAATCATACTAAATGCATTCAAAAAATTGCTTATTTATTAACTCTTAAAGTGTCCCCTATAATTCACTTGCAACAGACAACATATGGGCCTCGACGCAGAAAAACCTGTCTTCAGGGTTTCTGATCACAATAAGGCTCAAACCAGCATGCGCAGCTACAGAGACTAGCTTGAATATTGAAATTTTGCATGGAGCGAGGTTAAATTGTCTACTAGGCTTCAGATATTGAATAACAAAGGCACTGATCAAACTGCACAGATGTCATAATAGGTCTGTGCTTTTGTTGTTCGCATGCAACAAAGTCACGTTTTCTCGTGCCGTTGAAGACAAGATGTTCCCCCAGCCTTGAAAATAATTTAATTTTTAACCCAACTAAAGTTTGCAGCAGCTGCGGAGACAATTTCAGAATTTGTTGTTTTCTTTGTATACTGAAAACCTGTAAACAGGTACACTAAGCAAACAGTGGAGACTCATATGAAATGCTGAAAAATGCTGCATTTCATCTGGGTCTCCATAGGGAGTGCAGTGGGCTTGCCTTGAGAGAAAGGACTGCGGAACTTTGAGCCTCATCGGCATCACTGCGTGGTGTCAGTAAGACACATTAATCCTTGCTTAGTACTGGTTCATCCCAACAAGACCCGTCGCGACATAGCTGAAAAATTGTTGACTGGGACGTAAAGAATCAAATGAAACAAAATCTGGGTCTCCACTGTTTGCTTAGATATAAACAATCTTAATGGACTGAAGTACAGCTTAACAATTTTACCTGTGACCTGTAGATAAAAATCCATACCTAGCCAACACTTCAGCCAAATGAAAATAGTTGGAGCCAAGGTTTTAGCCAAAAAGGCATATAAAGAGTTTGTTCTTTATTTCTCATTTCGGACATTTCTAAAGAGCAAAAATTAATAAAAGTCAATTATGGAAAATCCAAAAGCTTATCAAAATTTGCTTCAAAACTGTATTTTTTCATGCTCCATTAGAGTGTACTTTTAGCCAATGCATTATATTTGTAGCCACTCTACCATTTTTGTAGCAAATGGCTACATTGGCTAATGGCAGAGTGAGCCCTGCATACTATATTGAGTATGGGGAGAAACGTGACACAACAACAGCTGTTGCAGTCTCTACATAATCTGAAAAGCTGAGCTCTTTTGGAATGTCATTTACCACTTGTGCTGACAGGCCTGCATGGTCTATAGTAAATGTTCTAACATTTTTAACACTTGTCTCTTTCTGTTCTCAAATAAAATGTTGGTTTTCAGGGCTGGAAATCACAAAATGCTTGTCCTAATAGCAAACAGGGAAGACCCTGATCAGACTGCTTGAAGAAGCAGTCTGATCTGGGTCTACTCTGTTTGAGGGAGCGCAGTGGCTCAGTGGTCGAGTGCTTGACTCGAGACCGACGGGCTGCAAGGTTCAAGCCTCACCGGCGTCATTGCGTTGTGTTCTTGAGCAAGACACATTAATCCCAGCTTAGTATTGGTTCAACCCAGGAAGACCTGTCCCTACATAACTGAAATATTGTTGATGGGATGTAATGAATCAAATCAAACAAACTGCCCTGTTTGTCTAGACCTTGTAAGCAGGCAACTTAGTGTTTGAAATTTTAGAACATTTACGTAGATATTGCAAGTCATCTCTAAGTTCTTCAAACTCAATCTGTAGTAAGTTAAATTCTAGAAGTATTAATCTCTTCATTTCCATCGAAGGACTCTTTTGTGCACAGTAATTTGTCACCTTATAAAACAGCCTCATTGTCATTCTGACTGACCTTAAATGGACTATTTATTTGGGTCATTAATTTTGAAGGTATGCGGTCAGTTCAGTGTGACCACATTAACGACTATCTGGCTAGTGTTTGAATAGGGAAACTGTTTGGAGGAGTCGATGTCATTTAAAGATGTAAATTAGCCACTTTGATTCCCCACCCATCTGGTTAATTATGGTCATTATGGAATAGTTTGGTGACAGGTTTAGTGTGTAACGACAAAAGACTGTAACATATTGGACGGTCTCATGGTCAAATCCTTCTGATTTGGCAAGTAAATAGCGATGTCATATTTACCTTAAAGATTTGGACATCTAAACCTTTTACCAGTTTTATCTAAGGATTTGAGCATGCTAATTGACCAAAGTTCCAGTTGTGTTAATGATTGGTTTATACCAGTATAGAATATGTATTTTATGAGTGGAGTACTGAAAGGTATAATAACTTGAAATATACAATTTTGTTGCCATTATTTGCGATGTAGGGTCTCTAACTCATGTAAATTTGAAATGGAACTTTATGAAACTTAGATACATTGCTTAACACGAAAATGTCTTGCTTAAGTTCTTAAATGATCCATATCATCTCATGGTTTCAAGAGTTTTTGCCCTTAGTTCATCAAAATATGTCATTTTTGGTTTTGTTTGTCAGAATGTGCAAATTTCGCATCAGCTGTCCTGGGCATCCGTGTCTCCTGGACACATTTCTAGTTTTTAATGGCCTGAATGCTCAGTATGTATTTATACTTCGCTTACATTGATATTATTGATTTGAATACCAGGGAAAATATTCCATCCATGGTATGCATTTCATTTATGTAATATATCTTTTTGTAATCACCCGAAATCTCATAACAATATCCGTTCTCTGCCGATCAATGCTTGGCTTTGAACATTGTCTAAAACCCCCGCTAATGATAAATCATTCAATATGTTACTCTTTTGACATAACAACAATGGATAAATAATGCGTTACTTGGTGCTCGAAATATCTCATGGTTTGCGTAACATTTTACTAGATAATCTGAATTAAGTGCTTAACATTGTGTCTGCAGATCTATATATTGAGCAAACAGGAGCAGCCTGACGGAAAAGCTTGAGCCTGAGCTCTTTATTGCATGATGACAAGCTTCTCAAAAAAGTAATTAAAATCGAACTACAAATAGTACCTCAGTATACAAAGACCCTGTGGAAATGCTCATGGATAAACCCTGGTAGAATCATGCTTGAAACATGGCAGACCTGGTTCTAACTGAATTTTAAATATGTTTTGACCATGGTTGATACCTGGCTTGAATAAGTATAAGGCTCAATTTATGGATGTTTGAAATGTTCTTTGCAATAAGCAATAACTTGAATAGGACTCCAAAATAGCTTGGATTGCACTTTAAGTTACAAAAAAGTTTCATTAAAGCTTTTCTAAATTAGTATGCTCCACATTCAGACATATGGCATTGAATGACAAACAATAATGTAGTCTCTGAAAATATTTCTGAACATGCAAACATATCACTATATATCAGCATGTTGATGATACAGATCTTTAGTTAAGAGTGTGTAACAAAAAATAATTTTCTTATTTCTCAACCAAAACATATTTTGTGGGTACTCAAAAGAACCCTCTCGATGAGATGGTTCTTTTGGGCACCAAAAAACATATGTTTAAAATGATGGGTGAGAACATATTTACTATTGTACACTGGAATGTTTTGTTTATCTAAACCTGTGTGATATTTAGATTCTATCAGCATATTGTGTAAATCATGCAATCAGACATCATGCAATAAGTTATAGTTTTACCATGTGTTGTCCGCCTGTAAGTGGAGATAATCCACAAGCTTTAGTGAGTGGATTATCTTACGTACAGGTGAACAAACATGGTATAACTATTTATACCACCTACATCTGAGTAGACCTTGCACTTCACGATATATTTTGTGGTAAAGTTGGTAAGGGTGGTATAAGAAAGCATAAGTTGTTTGTGTTACATCAACACCATGCGGAGCACAGTTGCTCAGTCGGTAGAGCATTTGACTGCATGGGGATCAAAAGGTTGCTGGTTCTAGCCTCCGTGACTGCCAGCTGAGTCCCTGTGTTGTGTCCTTGAGCAAGACACTTTATCCGCTGCTTAGTGCTGTTTTAACCCAGGAAGACCCATCCAGGCATGACTGAAAAAATGTTGACTGGGACTTAAAGAATCAAACCAAACAAAACACAAACATCAGTATCATTTCAAATTTACATGGACACCATTTCACAGTAAGAGAGGGCACCATTGCGCACTCAGTTCACCGCCCAGAGCGGGTTCCTAAAGCCATTTTTCAGAAGCAGTTTCCGGAATCCACCTAGTTACCTACTAGAGGCTGCATAGAGTCGGTAGCCATTATTGGAGCAGTTCCCCAGAACTATACAGTAAAATCTGTGTAAAATGGCCACTCTCAAAAATACCAAAAATTGGTTTTCAAGATCAATTATCGCTTAATGCAGGTCAAAAGTATTGCAAAATACTTTTGACCTTCATTAAGCTACCATTTATCATTTAAGATCTTTGATTCGTCTACTTTTGAGTGGCCGTTTTACACAGGTTTTACTGTATAAAGCTTACAGTGCTTCTCTAAGCATAGGCAAAACCTTGGTTAGGTTAGCCATGTTTAATTAAACCATGGATAAGACCACTGAAGAGACCGCCACCCTGCCCAGACTACAGTATTACAGTCACTCTCCACCCTATCATCATTATGGCCTTGATTTCGATGGCAGATTTCATCAGTTGGCCAAGGTGACCATCGAAATTTTTTCATTATGCCATTCAGGTATTGTCAGCGATTTCCCTGATTTGCTACACGCTGGCCTTGCTTGTCATTACAAGGTTGTCTAGCATTAACATTCCAGCGTAATTAAAGAGGCATAAATAGAGAAGAATCACTTGAAGATGTCTTTTTGATGACATTAAATGGGACATGGGGCAATCTTTACAGGTAGCCAGTCTCCAAAACATGGCCTGGATTGGGCTGCAGTTTTTGTCCTTGAAGATTTCATCAGGGTCGACACTGTAAAGGTAAAAAAAAGAATACAATATTTTTTCAAAAGTATAACCTGACACCCCTAGATATATTTAATGGATTATCCCAGTATTTGTCCTCAAAGATTAACCCGTTGTATTCGGGGAAACCCCTAAATACGAGTATGTTTGCAAACAGTGTAGACCCAGATGAAATGCAGCATAATGGTGCATTTCATCAGGGTCTACACTATTTGTAAAGGTAAAAAAGAATACAATATTATTTTTTTTTAATTCTAACCTGACACCCCTAGATATGTATAATGAACTATCCCAAGTTATTGCATCAAACCAAAAGGAAGAATCCATTAGTAAACAAAGGGTTAAAAAAGAATCACTTGAAGATGTCTTTTTGATGACATTAAATGGGACATGGGACAAACTTTACAGGTAACCAGTCTCCAAAACATGGCCTGGATTTGGCTGCAGTATTTGTCCTCAAAGATTAACCGGTTGTATTCAGGAAACCCCTATGCAAACAGTGAAGACCCAGATGAAATGCAGCATGATGCTGCATTTCATCAGGGTCTACACTGTTTGTAAAGATAAAAAAGAATACAATATTTTTTGAAAATTATAAGCGGACACCCCTAGATATGTATAATGAACTATCCCAAGTTTATTGCATCAAACCAAAAGGAAGAATCCATTAGTATACAAAGGGTTAAAGAAGAATCACTTGAAGATGTCTTTTTGATGACATCAAATAGGACACAGGTAGCCAGTCTCCAAAACATGGCCTGGATTTAGCTGCAGTATCAAAAGTTACTGTAATTATACCCCCCGCAAACTTTGTTTGTGGTGGGTATACTGTTTTCACGTTGTCCATCCGTCCGTCTGTGCGTGCGTCCGTAACGTTTTGTTTCCTTAATAACTCGAAGAGTCACTGCTGGATTTTCATCAAACCTTGCAAACATGTTCATATACGCAAGACAAATACTTAAGACAAAAAAGTAAGGGCTAGGGGCCAATTCTAAAAGAGTTATTTCCCTTTGTAGTTCTAAATGGCTTTTAATATAGGGTTTTATGCTTATGCTATTATAGTTTTGTTTCCTTAATAACTCGAAGAGTCACTGCTGGATTTTCATCAAACCTTGCAAACATGTCCATATACGCAAGACAAATACTTTAGACAAAAAAGTAAGGGCTAGGGGCCAATTCTAAAAGAGTTATTTCCCTTTGTAGTTCTAAATGGCTTTTAATATAGGGTTTTATGCTTATGCTATTATAGGCCATACACAGGCCGATCAACTCCTACCACAACTTTTGATGGAACAATTTGATACTTTTCCTATACAATGTAGGCACATTGAACATATGCATGAAGGAGTTTGGTTCAGAAAAAATAATTTTTGACAAAATGACAGCAGTGAGATCTTAGACAGTTTTTCACTAATAAGGCTTTTGTATATGCATAGATGGTGCCTAATGGGCCGATCAACTCCTACTACAGCTTTTGATGGAACAATTTGATACTTTGCCTATTTATACAATGAAGACACATTGAACATATGCATGAAGGAGATTGGTTCAGAAAAAATAATTTTTGACAAAATGACAGCTGTGAGAACTTAGACAGTTTTTCACTAATAAGGCTTTTGTAGATGCATAGATGGTGCCTTCATGGGCCAATCAACTCCTACTACAGCTTTTGATGGAACAATTTGATACTTTGCCTATACAATGTAGACACATTGAACATTATATGCATGAAGGAGTTTGGTTCAGAAAAAATAATTTTTGACAAAATGACAGCTGTGGGAACTTAGACAATTTTTCCCTAATAAGGTGTTTTTATATGCATAGATGGTGCCTTTATGGGCCGATCAACTCCTACCACAGCTTTTGATGGAGCAATTTGATACTTTGCCTATACAATGTAGACACATTGAACATATGCATGAAGGAGTTTGGTTCAGAAAAAATAATTTTTGACAAAATGACAGCTGTGGGAACTTAGACAATTTTTCCCTAATAAGGTGTTTGTATATGCATAGATGGTGCCTTTATGGGCCGATCAACTCCTACCACAGCTTTTGATGGAGCAATTTGATATTTTGCCAATACAATGTACACACATTGAATATATGCATGAAGAAGTTTGGTTCAGAAAAAAAAGGAAATAACTCTTTTAGAATTGGCCCCTAGCCCTTACTTTTTTGTCTAAAGTATTTGTCTTGCGTATATGAACATGTTTGCAAGGTTTGATGAAAATCCAGCAGTGACTCTTCGAGTTATTAAGGAAACAAAACGTTACAGACGGACGCACGCACGCACGGACGGATGGACAGACGGACAACATGAAAACAGTATACCTAAGCTTAAAAGGAGGCTGCACAGGTTCATTTGAGTCTACACTAAGTTTTGTCTAAATGCCACAATGTTGGAATTCACATGTCTCTACTCAATTGCTTTTGGTGCAGATACGTTGACCTTGAGATGATGGATTTTTTTGTGCAAAAATTATCTCATGAACTAGTGGGGGGATTTGAACCAAATTTCGTTTGTGTAGATATGACATTGTGGCATGATGAAGACTTGCTTAGGTTTTGGTGACCTTAACCTAATTTTTAGGGTCACAGATAGCAGAGTGAAATAGGTCAAATTTGAGGGACATGTTTTCTCTGAGCTCAGTCCAGTCCAGCTGGGTTTTAATGTTTTCCAAATATATTTTAAGTTTACAGGAACAGTTTTAATCCTTTCATTATCATTTCACTCAAGAGACTGATCAAACTTTGAGGACATCCCTATACATCAATGCCATCTTAATATTGCCCAGCATAGTTAAAAACATACCTTGTTTTTGCATGAAAAAGTGGTGAAATAGCCAGCTTATCAGGTTCTACCTAGTGAATACTCTCCCAAAAAGATATGCAATGTTTAGAAATTGTGCATTGCCTTTTATCTCAACTCTTTTACTAGCCAGTGGTGACTTTGTTGTCTGCCTTTACCCTTTGCAAACAGTTTGGACGCAGTCACCCAGTCGAGATTGAATGGACTTTGTCCCCTTAAATGCATGTTTAAGTCTTTGAAGTAAAATTACTGGGGTCAAGAGCAGTACCTGTACATCAAATTTCAAGGACTTTTCATTCTGTTTGGATTTCAATGAATTATTTATTATACCCGCAGTTTTCTTTCGAAAAAAAGGTATATTGGTTTTGTTCCAAGTCTATCTGTGGTCCGTCACATTTCTTGTAAGTGTTTATCCTCATAAACCGTTAGACCTAGCAACGTCAAACTTTGTAGCTGCATAGGTCACATGATGTAGAGGGAACCGGGCAACATTTTGTGTGACCTTGACCCCAAGGTCATGGTTAAAGGTCAAATAATGTATTTTCTTGTAAATGCATCTCCTAAACATTTTAAACTTTGTAGCTGCATAAGTCACATAATGTAGAGGGCACTGGGCAACATCTTATGTGACCTTGACCCCAACCCAAGGTCAAAGGTCAAATACTGTATTTTCATGTAAATGCATCTCCTAAACCATTGGACATCAATTTAGCAACATCAAACTTTGCAGATGCATAGGTCACATGATGATATATTTTCCAATACAACATGGGCTATGACTTTATTTCCAATACAGCATGGCTATGGCTTCATCTCAGGGTCATACTTTCCAATAGAACATGGCGCCCAAAACCATATGGCTATGATGAATCCTAGAGTTAATTGTCTCCCTGTACAACCAGAGATCCTTGTTTATTGCTGCATATCAAGGATGTTTTATGCTCTCATCAACAAACATGCTTTTGTTTTTGAAATGATTTAAAATAGTTCATAGCATGATAATTTGAACATTATCATTAATAAACAGACTTCTTTATTGTCAAGATTTTTTAACATTTACAAATGAATTATTGGTTCCGTCCAAATCCAGATGAAATATAGGGCTATTATAACGGCCATATTTTACTTTTTATTTCTTATATGTACCAATAAAAAACCAGTTGATTTTGTCTTGTTAACCTTTAGCACGTAGCCACAACTTTTGTCTGCTCCTCTTGTCTGGGTATGTTCTTATTTATCTTAGTTAATTTGAGCTTTGATTTAAAATCTCAAAGAGTGCATCTATGCGCAGGGTTAACTGCAGTATCTTGGATTATGGAACCATTTGGATAAATTGGCGCTAATTTTTCTCTACAACTTTCATCGCGAACACAGTTTGTTAAAATTAGTAATAAAAAAGTTAATGCCGAAAATCATGCTAGAGTTTAGTGGAAAATACAAAGATAAAATATACATAAGGTATGGCTTTAAAATTTGATAAAAAAAATTTACATTTCTCATAGAAAAATAGTGTAGTCACCTCATCATTTATTGTATTTATTACATTGGGGAGCACACTGTGGCTCAGTGGTAGCCTGCTTGACTGGAGGGTTCAAGCTTCACCGGCATCACTGCATTGTATTCTTGAGCAATACACATTAATCCTTGCTTTAATAGTACTGGTTCAACCCAGGAAGACCTGTCCCGACATAACTGAACAAGTGTTGACTGGGATGTAAAGAATCAAACCAAACAAAGTATTTATTATTACAAACAGTAAAACCTGCCTTAAGCGGCTACTGAGAAAGAACACCAAATATTGGTTATCAAGGCCGATTATTGCTTAATGCAGGTCAAAAGTATTGCAGAATGCTCTCTTGGAGCATTCTGCAATAGTTTCGACCTTCAGTAAGCTACCATTTGTTTTGTCTATTTTTGTTTGGCCACTTACTGTTTTATAACTAAACTTAAAAGATAGTGTATAAACTGATCAGCGGACCAAATATGATCTGGATCTACATCGTTTGCAAAATTTATTAATAAGTTACAGCCCAGATTAGATAAGGGTTAAACTCTTTGCCTACTAGTGTCGTCTGCGGATAACTTTTGCAAACAGTTTGGATCCAGATAAGGCCTGACAAAATGTCAGGCCAGATCTGGATCCACACAGTTTGACACGCTGAGGGTATTCCCGAAATAATTTTTCGAAAAATTTGATTTTTAAAAAAAATCAGCAGGTGACAAAAATAAAGCATGAAAAATTACCCAGCATGCAATATGATTGAGTATTTTGTGCCATTAGTTGGATTTAGCGCGCCGTTGGAAGAGAATTGAATAACCAAGTTAATTTAAATCCTCCACTGAAAATTGTCCATTGAAATGTACATTGAAATGTTATACCAAACATTCCGCAGTCTTTTGTTCAGCTCTCAGAAGAGATAAAGACGTGCTTTTGCCTATTTATATTTATGTGACTGTTAAACTTTAGTGCGTTCGTCCATATTTCCAAATAAGGTGGTATACTTTGAAAAGACCCCATGGTTTGGAATAAAAAACTTATATACTCAAATTGCCTCAGTAGTAGTGTGCTCGACTTGAGATTGAGGGGTCACTGGTCCATGCCTAAAAAATACCAGAGGCACAGTGTATCCTTGAGCAAGACACTTTATCCTCTTCTTAATACATTGTTCAACCCAGGAAACTTCTCAACATGACTGAAAAGTTGTTAACTAGGACATAAACACACAGTATAACAGACTGATTTGAGGACAGATTCCTGTTTTGAAGACAGATTCAGACAATTTTGCCAGAGAAAGGGTAGGTTGGTAGGTGAAGATCTTTGTTTGCTGAAATCAAGAAGCAAATCTATGGACTTGTTGTAGGCAGATTGATGGAAAAGATATTTAGGGGATAAACTGTATTCAAAATTTTCATTTGGGGAGTTATGTCATCAGATATAAAGGGTTAGAAATTTCATTTTACAGTGGCACGTGAGTGGAGCAATAAAAATATATCCTCCCCAAATAAACATTTTGAATATGGTGACCCCCATTCTAATGCACATCTACTGGGTCCCCATCTACACTTGTTTACCGTTAAAATCTGTTTTATCTCAAATTGGAGCAATGGAAGCCACATAAAGCAGCATGCCATCCAGAGAAATGTGATGTAATTAATGACGTCAAACTATCAACAGTATATCACGGATCAGTATAAAACGACGCAGCCAGAAGGCTGAAAAAAGTATGCACATTAAAGGGAGCTTACTGGATTGAGCGATGATTCTCTACAATTGCGTCCCTTTTCAAATGGGAGCTTCTCTTAAAGGAAAGAATTTGCTTCCAGAGGGCAGTTCCTTATAGTATGGAAAATCACCTTTATCACCTTGAATGCTACTATTTTTTATTACGCACATGCGTAAGCTGCGTAATGGGTGCTTTGCCAATGGTACGTATATCACAGTGTTGCAAATTCTAACGTTATCCAATCAGATGTCACATTACAATGGCATGTGCATAATAGAATCAGCTCATCTAATCAAAGCACTGAGAGTACTGATGGACAGCAGGCTCTTTTAAGGGTGACCACAATAAATCATCAATAAGTCTACACAATGTTAGAAGTTTATGCAAGGTTAAGTGAGCCAACTGATAAGGCTGTGCAGCAGATACAGCTTTTTTGAGCCTTCAAATAATGATGCAGTAGGCCCCATGTATAGTGCTCACAGGGCCTCAAAAATTTGCACACCACATAGATCCCTTTTCATCCTTAATTGGATACGTTTTATGAACAGATGGGTATGTTTTGACCAATTTCGGGTTGGTTTTAGTTGGGGACATTACTTAACTTATTTTACTGTTAATTTGCTTACAACTAACCGAGATAAAAATTCCCGGAGCTTGAAATGCATGTTAATGCAGAAAAGTGTGGCAATGAAGCACCAAAAGCAAAACTAGATATTTTTTATGCCCCCAAAGGAACTTTGGGAGGCATACAGTAATGGCACTGTCCGTCCGTCCGTCAGTCCGTCCGTCAGTCCCGCTTTCGTGTCCGGTCCATATCTCCTATATTCTTTGAGGTAGAAATTCCAAATTTGGTGTGTGGATACATCTTGGGATGGCAGAGTGTCGCGTACCATTTTCGGGTCACTGTGACCTTGACCTTGACCTCTGACCTTGTTTTTAGAATAATCATGTCCGGAGCATATCTCTTATATTATTTGTGGTAGGAATCACAAATTTGGTGTGTGGATGCATCTTGGGATGACGAAGTGTCGCGTACCAAAATTGGGTCACTGTGACCTTGAACTTGAACTCTGACCTAGTTTCTAGAAACTGCATTGAGTCTGGTGCATATCTCCTATATTCTTTGAGGCATTCCATTTTTGGTGTGTAAATGCATCTTGGGATGACAGGGTGTCACATGCCATTTTTGGGTCACTGTGACCTTGACCTCTGACCTAGTTTTAAGAATTATTGTGTCCGGAGCATATCTCTTATATTCTTTGAGTTAGGGATTCCAAATTTGGTATGTGGATGCATCCTGGGATAGCGGAGAGTCATGTTCCATTTTCGGGTCACTGTGACCTTGACCTTGACCTCTGACCTAGTTTTTAGAATAATTGTGTCTGGAGCACATCTCTTATATTATTTGAGGTAGGAATCTCAAATTTGGTGTGTGGATGCATCTTGGGATAACAAAGTGTCGCGTACCATAATTGGGTCACTGTGACCTTGAACTTGACCTCTGACCTAGTTTCTAGAAACTGCATTAAGTCAGGTGCATATCTCCAATATTTTTTTAGATAGGAATTCCAAATTTGGTGTGTAAATGCATCTTGGGATGACGGGGTGTCACATACCATTTTTGGGTCACTGTGACCTTGACCTCTGACCTAGTTTTAAGAATTATTGTGTCAGGAGCATATCTCTTATATTCTTTGAGTTAGGGATTCCAAATTTGGTTTGTGGATGCATCTTGGGATAGCGGAGTGTCATGTACCATTTTCGGGTCACTGTGACCTTGACCTCTGACCTAGTTTTTAGAATAATTGTGTCTGGAGCACATCTCTTATATTATTTGAGGTAGGAATCTCAAATTTGGTGTGTGGATGCATCTTGGGATGACGAGCTGTTGCGTACCATAATTGGGTCACTGTGACCTTGAACTTGACCTCTGACCTAGTTTCTAGAAACTGCATTAAGTCTGGTGCATATCTCCAATATTTTTTTAGATAGGAATTCCAAATTTGGTGTGTAAATGCATTTTGGGATGACGGGGTGTCACATACCATTTTTGGGTCACTGTGACCTTGACCTCTGACCTAGTTTTAAGAATTATTGGGTCCCTGGCATATCTCTTATATTCTTTGAGTTAGGAATTCCAAATTTGGGATGGTGATTCCTCTTGGGATGGCAGAGTGATGCATACCATTTTGAGTCACTTTGACCTTGACATTGACTTCTGGCCTCATGTCTAGGTTTTTCATGCTATATTACAGCTAACTTTCCTCAAATGTGTCTTATGCTAGACCAATTCCTTTGGGGGCATTTGTCACGTGTTTGTGACATTTCTTGTTTTTTGTAACTATGATATAGCATACCAATGGTTTTGCATCAAGATAAACATCTTCAGACCTCTTTTTGTTGGCAAATTTGGCATGAAAATAAACTTGACATTTATTTTTATTAGTATGATGAATTCCATTGTGTGGATGAAAAAGTGTGGATTCTTTAGAAGCAAGCTGATTTAGATTTACACTGTTTTCAAAGGTGAAACTGCCAACATTATTAGATCAAATACAGTGTTAATTAAGCGTAACATCTCTTGAAATGTCTGATTAACTTGATGAACTTTTTCCTCAGTTTAGTTAAAGACAAATTGATATTGCCCCCACTGTTGGTCCTTTATAAATATTTTACTGAAATTGATAGCAAGTGCTTTGAACTGGTATCGATATTTTCACAAACAAGCAAGCCGATATGTACGGTATGTATTTCCCTGTCCTTTTACCTGTCTAATGTATAGGACATAACTGAGTTGGCACTTTACCTGTGTACAGGTAAAAGAAATATTTTTGACATGGATCCAAAACAGGTGATAAATTAGGGATATTTATGGATAATTATGTTTATTATGCTTCAAAGCATACCTTGTGGGTACTCAATATGAGTTGCCTTTGCAAGGCAACTCATATGAGTACCCACAAGGTGTGGTTTAATGTCAAAATTAATGAAAAAATGATAAAATATAGCCTATTTTTCTGGGACTATGAAATCGTCATAAGCTAATTTGCTTCAAGTCGTCTCACTTTGTGGCTTGCGGTCGAGTCCTTATAACGGGGATTAATTTGTGCTAATAAAATATTGGATTTATACTATCAGATTTTCAAATATTTGTTTTGAATTCGAGCATATTGATAATATTGGTTTGATTTTTGCACCGGGGAAAGGATATCAAATATCGAATCGCTGATACGGTATGCGACTGCTTGTGTTTTGCTTGCTGTCAATAATTTTATAGTTAGATCATGGCTATGTGGATATGTTAATTGTACTAATTTAGATGACATTTTATTGATTAGCGGCCGGCATAATTTGTCATTAGTGTCTGAGGTCAGATTCTTTACCTACTTTATTATCTTTTTTGATTGTGGTCAGAAAATTTCAACCTGTGGTCATGTTTATTTTCTAACCTGTTGAGGTCATGATTGTTATATTTGTCATTATTACTTGTTATGGGTTACCTTATATGGAAAGAATTTTGTTTGGCCACCATCGGCCCACCAGTGAAATGGCGTTTGGTTGGTGGGACGATGACGGCCCGCTTAAATTGGTATTTGGATCCTCTCCTCTCATCAACTAAAAAAAAATTGTAGTCAAAGATAGACTCCCTCTGAAAAAACTTTCTGGATCTGCGCATGTACCATGTTTGTCCACAGGTACGAAAGATAATCCACTCGCTAAAGATCGTGGCGGACAACCTACTAATATTGATTATAGAATATAATTGAAATTTTTTAAGACTATTTCTGATTACTGACACTCCCACATCAAGATCCTCTTTCTTGCCAGCATGGGACACATGTTGCAAATGCACATGTTTGCTTGACCGAATTTGACGGGAGTAATTTGGTCACTTCCTCCTTCATCTGTCAGCACCTCAGTCCCGCTCAGGTATTGTAATTTAGACTGACCAGGTGAAAATGTGCTGATTTTACCGAGTCCCAATTAGGGAAATTGGATGTCATGACACCCGGTGCTTTTAGAATGGCATGTGTTATATTTGCTTCAATGGTGTCAGATGAAGGTGCCATATGTTCTTGGCTTGATTTTAACCCTTTCTTCACAGGGAAACCTGTACAGGTATAGGGGTTCAAATGAGATTTATTGGTGCTAAATATAACATAGCTTACAGAGCCTTCGCTGCTCCCATACACAAAGGAGCTGTGACATGTGATTTCTAACAATGTGGTATTTTGACATGTGTAGAATCAGACAAGCCTGTGCTGCCTCCATTTAAGCTTAGAAACTCGAAATGCTGTTCAGTCAGTAGCTTAGCAGTCATAGAATTTTCAAGTGACTAGCATAGGCTCTGACCAGACTGTGCATATTCCCAGGCTGATCTGAGCCTTTGCTGGTTGCACATACCTTATTGTTGGAAATCTCATGTCGCGACTTAAAGTATGATTGTAGAAGATGACCCATACCAACATTTAGATCGCTATGTAATTTTTTATGCTTTTGGTGTCATCTGCTGACTTTTTCAAAAAATAACTTTTTCAAAATATTCTTCCAGGAACACAATCAGCGTGTCAAGCAGTTTTTTGGATCCAGACCAGGCCCGGCATTTTGTATGGGCTGATCTAGGTCCATAGTGTTTACAAAGGTCATCAACAGAGGGCAAAAGTCATGGCTTAAAATAAGCAAGAAAAAAAGTTAGAGGTGGTCTTAAAGTGGAATTTTTGGTAAAGCTTTCTTATTGATCTATTGGAATTATAATATGTCAAGAACATGATCTTGTGTAAAAAGAAATAGATAGGCACACACACGTTGGAATTTCTATTAAAATATTACCCTGCCACTGTCCTTTGAGGGGGGTAAATGATAAATTTATCACATGGGCTTATCAATTGTTATTTTGAAATTAGCTCCAACATGATACTACTAATAATAATAATGATAATAATAATAATAATAATAATAGATAATAATAATGATATAGAAATAGGTATGAATGCATGCATCTTTGTTTATGGCATGACATTTAATTTAGGCACCATGTACTCGGACCCAATATTATACATTATGTTATGGTGCTGGCATCTGTCTGTCTTTATATTGATATTGCCACGGTACCTGTAGATCATCCAGATTCAATTCTCAGCCAAGGCCCAGATATGCTTTATCTTTGTGATGCATAATTCTTGTTAATTATAAGAAAAATGACATTACCCCAAGCCCCCATATTATCAAAAACAAAAGAACCCACCAATATAGACAAAGTTAAATACAAGTAACTAGAAATGTGTCTAGGGCTGCCACTCTCAAAAAATGGCATATTCTCACAAACAAAGCCGAAAATGGCATATTTTATGATTCCAACAATTAATACGAAAGTGTAATAACTTTTGAAGGCACTGGGGCGATTTTAGACATCATACCAGCATTATAGAACTTGAGACAGCATTTTGGTACTAAATATTGTGACCAAATCTGATCAAAATTACTTGATTTAGAGACTAACACATCATAAAAATTGTCATTTTACACAAAAGGCAATAACACCTGAAGGCATACAGCAATATGGACCATTATCAAACTCTAGAGAGACATTTTGGTACTTTAAACTTCATAAGATTTAGAGACTCAGGAAGTCGTCAAAAATTGCATAGTTTCACTTAGAGCAATAGTAGAGCAATAGTTGCTGAAGACATAATGTGGATATGAACCAATGAATGTATTTGTTGTTGTGTTTGTTTTTAACGTCCCATGCAACAGCTAAGGTCATATGGAGATATGGCCACAGCTTGAAGTCTCATCCGACGGACTGGTATAGCCGGGGATCGAATCTGCGACCCTGGTTAACAAGGCAAGTGGTTTATCCACTACACCACAGCGACTCCTTTGAATATATTTAAATTTTTTGTACAATATATTAAAACATTAATTGTGAGCAAGTCTCATAAATTTAAGGTCAAAATTAGCAGGAAAATTAGTTAGATCATTAACTGAATTATACCAAAATTTGCATAATTTCACTAACAAAGGGTAATAACTCCTGTAGGTGTATGGCAAAAATTGACTTTCGTGAGCAAGTTTCATAAAACTTGGTAAAAAATAACTTTGATTTAGATGGCTAACATCATTTGCATGATGTTACAGACAGACAGGGTTGGGCCAGTCATATGGTGGGGCATTAAAAAAAGTCACAGATTTGAATGTAATACATTAGGTTTAAAAAGATTTATACATTAAAGCACTGGGTTAAGTTTTAAAGGAGTTACTTTATATTATGTTTGTTTCTTATATAATTAACATAAAAAGAATAGGTTGCACTCTGCAACCTTTAATTGTTGCACATAGTTTATATTTTGATAGATCTATAAGAAGTAATATTGCATCATACCGCAAGAAAAAACCCACTGTTTTGTGTTATTACAATGTTAAACTTCAGCTTGTATATCTGCAATCTGATCAGCACCTTTGTTATTCGCATTTGGAAAATATAATAGCTAAACTTTTATATCCAAAATATTTAAAACTTTAAGCCAGTCGCTGTAGCCTAGTAGCTAGGTTTAATGAGTGAAACACCATAAAGGCACCTTTTTTTTCTTACATCAAGGCCTTTTTGCCTTAATAATTCTTTGCATGCTTGGTAATTTTTCATGCTTTTGTTGTTGTCTGCAGTCTCAGAGTGTCAAACGCTTTGGATCCAGATCAGGACCTACGTTCTGTTGGTCCTGATCTGGGTCCAAACTGTTTGCAAAGGTTATCAGCAAACGTCAAAAGTCGCCATTCAGGCAAGGAAAGAGTAAAGAATGGTTATTTGAAGCATTAACATGGCATTTTAATTCGTAGAGATGATTCACATGAAATGCAAGTTTTGTTTTGAATAAAAAAAAAATGAGGCATTTGAAAAATTCAAAAATATTGTCTGCAAGAAAAAAATACATGTTAAGGGTAATTATCAATAAAGAAATAAAGGATTGTCTTTTTTAATTACTTCTTTACCTACTAGTGTCGTCTGCTTTGCAAACAGTTTGGACCCAGATCAGGCTTGACAGAACATCAGGACTGATCTGGATCCAAACAGTTTGACACTTTGATGATATGACAGAAATAATTTTTTTGAAAAAGTTGATTTTGAAAACAATCAGCAGACAACAAAAAAAATATTGAAAAATTACCCAGCATGCAAAGAGTTAATAATTATAATACATCTTATCATGATGTATTGTGCATAATTAAAAACTAGACAGGAGATTATGATTTTTATGTCAAAGAGTGGTGAAGACATGTGCAGTTGACAAGTGCAGGTAAGTCCACTGATGAAGGGTCGGTCACTATAGCTAGATTATAGCCCTAAGAAAGTTTCTGTCAAATAATAATTATCTTGCAATTATTGAAGAAGGGGTGCAATCCTTGGCGGTAATATTTGGATATGGATTTGGATATTAATCCCATTCCAGGGGGGAAGGAACTATTGTGGAGATAATTGTTTTAACCTCTTGTCTCTCTTGTGTGTGATGTTTCCCGTATTGTGTTCTGGGTCATGCGTGGTACTTGATTGTATTGATTCCTGATCTTTGTTTTCTTCCTTACTTTGATGGTCTGTTCTTTCTGTTTTCAGGAGTGAATATTTACTCAAGCAAGAAACAGACAGAAGGGCACGTAATGTAAGTATATTCAAGGGAGTGCACGATAACGTAGGCCTCTAGAAAAGAGTTTGAATGCAAGCATTTTGACTGCTTTACAGATTGAAAAAAAGCTGGCGAATTCATTTCATGGGCGGATCCAGAGGGGGGAACAGGGGTCCGGACCCCTGAAAAATCACAAAAATATAGGGTTTCTTAGCAATACTGGTCCGGATTCCCTGAAAAATCACAAGGCTACCACTACAATCCAGCATTCAATGTTGGGCCACCATCGGCCAGCCAGCGAAACACCATTTGAATGGTGTTTCGCTGGCAGGACAATGATGGCCCGCTTTTAGTGGTATTTGAAACCTCTAGCTCCTCATCAACTAAAAAAAACAGAGTTGGATCAGCGCATGCATTTGCTACCAGTTTGCGTATACGTAGTGACAAATACATGTATGTTCCATGCTCATTATGACATGTGAATGTTTGACGGGCATAAGAATACAAACCAATCTTATAACTTTGAAATTAGTCTATAGTGTTAGGATTATCTGCTGATATATACAGACAGAAGCTGCTATTTGGTAAGCCAATTGCAACTGTCAGTATATGCAGTTTGTATTTTATGATTCTCTTTCTTGATGGTTGTATAGCTGTTTATTAGGTTACGACCTCAGAATCAAAGGAAGCAACTCTATACACACATATTCAATTAACAGAATGGTACAGGCCATGTTATATTTCACATATTTTACTTGTTTTCAAGCTATCCTACAGCAACATAGCTGTTTGATCCACACTCCTCCCTGAGGCTTACATGCTCTAGTCTGGTAGTAGCTCAGAAATTAAGCCATACATCTAGATAATTAAGTAAACGACCGATGGATGGCAAACTGTGATCCAGGTGAGGGACGGATTTTTCAATCACACCTCACACAAATATAAGCAATAGTCTTTTTTCTAATGCTCACCATTGAATTTGCATTTTTATTTTCAAATAAGCTCCCAGAAGTTCCTGAATTATTACATGACATCAATTTGACGTAACATTGACGTCACTTGAAGACCATGTGCGTGAGTTCCAATACAACCAATTTATAGCCAACATGGCATGGGTACGATAAGTATTTCTAACTCAACCTAAAACCTATATAGTTAGAAAAACTCATTCTTTGATGGACTAAATGGCATATATTAAAATGGTGCCTGACAGCAACTTCTACATTGCAGCACTCTGTAAATTATTTGATAGTTCAGTTTTCGACACTGTTTCGTTTTATTTTTGACAACCTGCTAACTGTTGCAAGTTTCTTTTTACAACCTGTCAAGATTTGAAAGCTGAACAAAGTTATTATTGTCAAAATTTCTCACATAAAATTGATATAGTCATTATTTTATCATAATTGGTTTTAAATCGCAATGTCATTATGACCAGATACCAATAAAAATTTCATGCATTCTTAACCAGAGAATAAATAGGAAATATTTATTTTGGAGTTTATCAAAAACCTGCTTTAAGCCAATGCGGAGGTGGGGGCTCTATGGAATTTGCAATATACCTACTATATATATATATATACACTTGCTGACCTCAAGTCAAACTGCCCATTGTATACTGCTGAAAAAAACGGAGCTCAAATGGATCAGTTTGGGCCATTTTCGGGTGATCATACAACTCAATATATTCTCAATACTGTACAGCTGAACTGTTTGATTCTACGTTTATGAATAATTTATGTTTTATTGACATCTTTTTGCAATTTTTGGCATTCCTTCTTGTTAAAATTATCCTCATAAAGATTTTATTATTTCAGATTTCTGCTCTATTCAGATTTTAGTTGGTGTACTTTTAAAATAGTATCTGGGAAAGCATAACCCATTCCATTACACTGCATATGAATGCAGTGCAACAGAATGGGTTGAGGATGCTGGCAAAGCTGAAAGTTAAAAGCGTTGTGAGATCACATGAGGCATATTGTTCAAAGCCTTTGCTGTCTGGAAGAAGACGGAGATTCAGAGTCAAGCAAAGACATCAAGCCCCACTCTGACTGGGTATACCTGTGCATGCAATTGTTTAAAGAGGTTGTCTTGATTGTTATCTCGTCACTTACCGGTAGCTCATATGCAAAGGAAGAGACATACAGACCTACTCCTTAGTAGCCGTGACATGTGATTACAATGTGGCATTTTGACAAGTGTAGACTTAGACAAGCCTGTGCAGCCTCCCTTTAATCTTAGAAACTCCAAATGATGTTCAGTCAGTTGCTTAATATTCATAGATTATTCAAGCGACTAGCAAAGGCTCTGATCAGACTGCGTGTATGTGCAGGCTGGTCTGAGCCTTTGCTGGTCACATATACCACATAATCATTATTGGAAATCTGATGTCGCGGCTGACATGTAAAATCAGGCCACTATCGGCCCACCAGCAAAATGCCATTCAAATGGCGTTCTACTGTTTGGTGCACATGTGTGGTGGTCTGAAATTGCAAGATGACTGGCGGCCTTAGTTGAAGAAGCTCTAAAACTTATTTCACAAGTCAAGGTCAAGGTCATAGCAATTAAAAAGCCATTTATTGTGGATTTAAGGGTCTCTTACTACATTGAACTTGAAGTCCACATCACTTTACAAACTTCTTTTGTTATAATATTTCAATCTTTGGATTTATCTACAATCACAACTATGAAGAAAAAGAACGTGCAATTTCTTAATATATGAGCCGCTACATGAGATTTCCAACAATGTGGTATGTGCGACCAGCAAAGCCACAGATCAGCCTGCGCATACACACAGTCTGATCAGAGCCTTTGCCAGTCGCTTGAACATTCTATGACTGTTAAGCTACCGACCAAACAGCAATTGGGGTTTATAAGCTTAAAAGGAGGCTGTACAGGCTCGTCTGAGTCTACACTTGTAAAAATACCCCACTGTTGGAAATCACATGTCGCGGCTCATTTTAAGCAACACATTCACACTTAGCAAGGACAGCAAGTTTTGTAATTCTTTATCTTTTAACGGATCATGTCGCCCCCTTTTGTGTGACCAATGTCAGTCTATTCTTACACATGGCATGTCAAGTTTTCTTTGATGAAATCACCCTTGACAAAGGGCACTAATTATTTATGACATTTGAAAATTAACTGGTTAGCTGTTTTGTAAATCCATGAAGACAACTCTGATGATGCCGCCCAAAAACAGTATATCATTGGAATGTTGATCATTGGTCGAATTGTGCACATATATGTGTGTGATCAAAAATTAATTTTCTTATTTCTCAACCAAAACATGTTGTGGGTACTCAAAAAAGCTGTCTCAATGAGAGTTCTTTCAGCACCCAAAACATATGTTTATACTGATAGATACAAAACTATTTACAATTTTAGGCTCAATTTTTTGTTTATCGAGACATGTTGCTGATGAGATGATAAGAAAGTTATGCTGAACAGTTTCAATTTTTGCAGACTTTAAACAAAAGTTAGGGCTCAAGCTAGGAGAGATTTGCATGAAAACATTAATATCTTCCAACTCTGCCATCGACATCTTATAATTTCAGCTGAGGGAGATGTTTAATATAGGGATTGGCGGATGTTTCTGACCCCTAAAAGTAGAGGGGTAGAATATGTTTTTTTCGATAGTGAGTGAATGAAAATTGGCTGTCCAAGTTTTTGCGAAATGTGTTAAATTGTTAAGTATGAAAAATTAGAAACTTTAACAATATGACACACACAATTATGTAAATTAGGACAACAAAGTGTCTTTTTTTTCTAACAACAATAAGAACATTGTTTTTTCTTAACCTGTATAGTTTGAAGTTGAAGACATTTTCAAATTATATGTATGTCACTGTTGAAGAGGCTAAATAAGGCTCTTATTTTCTGCAAAGATTTGTCATCTGCTGCAGTTATGATTCGCATTTTAAAGGTTCACATGATATGCTTGAGAGAAAATTTGCACTAAAATAGATATTACATCTCTTACTGCTTGAAGCATGTTAGCAATTAATCATAGATGCTTTGATAGTGTCATCTCACACTTGAGAGGCAGCTTCTGTTTCTATTTCTGTATTAGCCCAGTCAAGTCCATCTCAATCCCACACCGGATTGGCAGCAATCAAAAACACTCTTAACAATCAACGAACATGGATCAAAAATCGCTAGAAACAGTGTTTTTGATTGCCATTTGTCGCCTGACTGGCGACAAATGGCAATCAAAAGCTCTTTTTCAAACAAATTTTTTATCTGTATTTGTCGATAGTATTAACTTTTTCGATTGCCACCTGTCCGGTGTGAATCCAGTCTACCCAGCTACAGAGACTGTTTACTATAATATTGGAAATATTGGTTGGGCAAGTATATTGCTTTTGACTTTCTAAACAGAGAACTACAATATTTGGCGGCCACACAAGCTGATATACCCATTATCGTTGGTATATTGCTATAACTGGTTTCTCCTGGCGTGGACCCATATTTCATTCCATAAATACCCTTTTTGATAAATGAACCCTCCAGTTTTTTGTATACTATTTTGATATAAGCCGTGACATGGGATTTCTAACAATGTGGTATGTGCGACTAGCAAAGCCTCAGATCAGCCTGCGCAAACGCGCAGTCAGATCAGAGCCTTTCCTAGTCGCTTGAGTATTCTTTGATTGTAACACCATTTGGAGTTTCTAAGCTTAAAAGAAGGCTGCACAGGCTGGTCTGAGTCTACACATGTCAAAATGCCACATTGTTGGAAAACACATTCCACGGCTCATTTTGATGTAAACTGGGAGGAGGAGATTTCCTGGGACATGTCTCACATTATGACTGCTTGTGTACCTTGAGGCTTGCAAAAAGCATTATGTATAAATCATTTTAAACGCTGCAGGTGAACACATTGTGATGTTCATAACAATAAATGTAGGTCACCATGTTGTGCCATTTGTCAGGTTAAAGCTGTTTCTCTAAACTCTTTAATTGCTAAGTGTGCTAAATGGCAACATTTGGTCCGTAAAAGGTGGCTTGAACCCACAAAGAAAACTTCCCCACACTACAGTGACCTAGAACCTAAAATAAGTAAGAATTAATGGGAACTCAAGATATCGATAGTACTATCGATACATGGGCGGTTCCAGAGGGGGGGACAGGGGGTCTGGACTCCCCTAGAAAATCACAAGTTGCTATATGTTTCCTTATAGGAATATTGGTACAGACCCCCAAGAGCTCCAATTGCTTCTCGAAGGAGATTCATATGGCCCTCTGTAAAATACATTCTTGACTTTTAAAAAACAACGTTGTCAAGACACCCTGACGAAATTTTCTGGATATACTCGCCCCAACCTGAGTGAATATGGTTGTGAATGGGCTGACCTCGGATGATATTCCTGAAAAAATCAGCAAAGGACCAAAATGTTTGAAAAATTACCCAGCATGTAAAGCTATGGTGATAGGTCCTCCTTAGTATCATAAAGGACACCTTGAACCATCAATTTCAAGTTTATGGCCATATGTTTGTTGAAACATATCTGTCATTGCAGCAGTTAATGGAGTGATTATGATTCCTTAATTATGGCTTTTGATTGACAACTGACTATCAAAAGAATGTTCAAAACTATTAGTAACATCTTTAACACCATATTAGTACTCAATCAGGAAATTACCTTTGCTGGCAAAGTAATTCAATTTTCTTGCTTAAATATTCTTGTCCTGTTCAAAAAAAAAATATATCCTTAATGACTTAATTAAGTTCACTTGTGTGTAACCGGTATTACAATGGTTAGCAATATTGATCTGATCTTTCCTGAGTTCAGCAGGATAAGGATCTGCAGATTCAAGGATTTAAATCAAGCAACTACATAATATCATTTGCATCTTGAACTAGCAGACACGCAATTTTGAACATGAGCCAAGTTTCCTGAACTGATATGCACACACTTAAAAGAACTGCAGCAATTATGCAGCTGGCCTGCTCAGACTTAGTAAAGCAATCCCTGACTGGAAGACAGGCAATTAAATGATAGGAAAATGTATTTATATCTACCCTGGCATTACAGCCACTGGACTGAGGCATTCCTGGACCAGTAAACACACACTACTTAAATATTCCCTTGTATTCCTGGACCAGTAAACACACAATGCTTAAATATTAATCAGATTTACTGATCAGATCTGGTGGGCATTCCTGGACCAGTAGACACACACTGCTTCAGTATTAACCACAGAACTATAACTTGTATTCATATGGCCTACTTATCAGACTGGGGGCATTCCTGAACCTGTAAACACACAATTCTTAGATATTAACCACTGAACTATGGCTTGTATTCATATGGCCTACTTATCAGACTCAGTGGCATTCCTCAGCCAGTAAACACATGATGATAAATTTTAACCACTTAAATATATATATGGCTTGTATTCATCTGGCCTACTTATCAGACTGCGGACATTCCTGGACCAGTAATCACACAATGATAAATTTTAACCACTGAACTATGGCTTGATCTCATCTGGCCTACTTATCAGACTGTGGGCATTCCTCAACCAGTAAACACACAATGATAAATTTTAACCACTGAGCTATGGCTTGTGTTTATCTGGCCTACTTATCAGACTGCGGGCATTCCTAGACCAGTAAACATACAATGCTTATTCATATGGCCTACTTATCGGACTACGGGCATTCCTGGACCAGTAATCACACAACGTTTAAATATTAACCACTGAACAAGGGCTTGTATTCATCTGGCCTACTTATCAGACAGGGCCATTTTTCAACCAGTAAGCACACAATGATAAATTTTAACCACTGAACTATGGCTTGTAATCATCTGGCCTACTTATCAGATTGCGGGCATTCCTCAACCAGTAAGCACATAATGATAAATTTTAACCACTGAACTACAGCTTGTATTCATCTGGCCTACTTATTAGTCTGGGGCGTTCCTCAACCAGTAAACACACAATGATAAATTTAAACCACTGAACTAGGGCTTGTATTCATCTGGCCTACTTATCAGACAGGGGCATTTCTCAACCAGAAAACACACTGATAAATTTTAACCACTGAGCTATGGTGGTTATCTAGCCTACTTATCAGACAGGGGCATTCCTCAACCAGTAAACACACAATGATAAATTCTAACCACTAAACTAAGGCTTGTAATCATCTGGCATACTTATCAGACTGGGGGCATTCCTGGACCAGTAGACACACAATGTTCACAGGTTTAGATAAACAAAATTTTTTAGCGTAAAATTATCAATATTTACTTACCCATCAATTTTAACATATGTTTTGGGTGCTCAAAAGAACCGTCTCATTGAGACAGTTCTTTTGAGTACCCACATCATATGTTTTGGTTGAGAAATAAGAAAATTAGTTTTTCGATACACACTCTTAACTAAAGTCCTGAATGTTGAAACATTAACCACTGAACTACAGCAATGTAATGCCTGGGCTGAGAATTAAGCCAAGGAATTATTTATTAGGAGTAATTGATGAGATGACTCTTGATCTACACTGTAAGGCAGTCAAGTTGTTCTGGAGGCACAAGCAAGAAGAAAGTCCAAAACATTTTAGGGTAGTGTAGAAGATTTTGTGGTATTTAGGGGAATTGAATTCATGCCTATATTTGGTAATTGCTTTACCCATTTGAAGTATATTTTTCAAATGATCATCAGCGATCACTCTCTTTGTATATTTTTAAAGAAAAATGCATAACTCATGTGCCGATCCAGAATGTTTTCTCAGAGGGGGTCCAACTTTGACGACGTTTTTTTTTTAGTTGATGAGGGGAGGTAGGATCCACTACCACTATAAGCGGGCCATCATTGGTCTGCCAGTGAAATGCCATTTGGATGGCATTTGGCTGATGTACCGATGATGGCTCAACATTGAAGGTTGGCTTGGTAGCATTGTGATTTTTCAGACCAGTATTGCTAAGTAACCCTATATTTTTGTGATTTTTCAGGGGGGGGGGGGTCCGGACCCACTGTCCCCCCTCCCCCCTCTGGATCTGAGCATTCATCTTCACCCAACACTATGAACTTCCAGCAATTTCCTTCCATTATTCAACCACAAGCTAATACAAAGTTCAGGATAGTTCTCAAGGGTCAGCCATCAAAAGTTCATGGTAAAACATTTTCGAATTAAATTTTAAAAACTTCCTTTTGAATTGTTTAAGTGGCTTTTAGCACATAGTTAATTTATTACAGTTAATAATAAAATAAGTCCATTCATATTAAAACTACCCTTATCACATAGAGAACCAGTGGAGACTGGGGCATGCACTCTCATCATAGCACTGGCTGCTGACACAGATAGAAGGCTCAACATTATAAGATCTAGATAAACAATTCTTAGGGTATAATTGTGAATATTTTTTTTATCCATAAGTTTTAGCATAACCCCTGCGAAATGGTCTAGAACTATTCTAGAACAGTTCTAGAATTGTCTAGAACTATGTTCTAGAACTGTTCTAGATATGTTCTAGAATGTTTATGGGACAGATGTAGAACGTTAAATGGGACAATTTTTTGTTCTACAATTGTTCTAGCCAAGGTCAAAAGATTTGTTCTAGAGAAGTTCCAGAAAATTCTAAAAGTTTTTCCTAAAACAGTTCTAGAACAAATCATGTCTACTCTAGAACAGTTCCAGAACAAATCTTGCATTTCCTGACAGCAAATATCTCGATCAGGCACTGATCAGACTGCGCGGATGTATACGGCTGGCCTGTGCCTTTCCTGTTTGCTTAACAGCACAAAACTTTTTTCGTCACAATGTTGCCCAATTTTGATATTACTTTTTTCATTTGAGTCGGCTAAACTGTTTTGAATGTTGTTGATTAATGAAGCATCAAATTTAAAAGAATTTTTGCATTAAGGAACCCTAGATCTACAGATACATTGTTTCAAAAGCGACAGTAGCCTTTTCTGAGAAAATGATGTTTTTTGTTTTTTTTTAAATGTATTTGAATCAAAAGACTATTCACATGAAGTATAAAACATCAGTCGTAAAGGAAATTCACATAGATGATACAAAAATTAATGTCTGCTGATATTTGAAGGCAGCGTTTAAAGCGTTGATTACAGTTTGCTTTAGAAAATGTCACAAAACGTGGGATAAACAGCATAAACATGTGACAAAGTCGGATTAAGAAGGCTTATAGAGTTCACCACACCCATTGAAAAACCATAACTTCCTAAAATGTTAGACTAGCTCTCGAAGTCTAAGTCTGAGGGTCTTTTAGTACAAAATTTGTACTTTTACCACAAATCCGTATTGGAATCTTGTGACAAGGCGCATACATTCAGTAGAAAAGGGGTTCAGTTGCTGGCCCCTCATATCATATCATAATCGGATTTTTGAATAACGTGCAGGTGCAGGGGCATCATCCACATCAGTGGGCCCCTTTCCAGGTAACTGGCTAGCTGCACGCATAGCAGATCTCACACCTGATCTCCAGGTGCTCCTTTCTTGAGGGTCAACTGTGGTGAGCTTCCACTCACAGCAGTCTTTCTCTGTCAGTTTCTTCCATGTTTGTTTGGGCCTCCCTGCCCCCCGCTTGCCGTCAATCTGCATATCATATGCTGTTCTGATTGCACCACTAGAACCCTCCACATGCCCAAACCAGCGAAGCCTTCTCTCTCTCGAAATGAGGTCGAGGTCCTCAAGCTGAAGCTTTGCCAGTAGCTCGCTTGACCTTACCCTGGCCACATTCTCTGGCTTGACACTGCAGATCTGTCTGATCATGGCCCTATCATTGCGTTGCAAGCGCTGCAGGTTCGTCTTGGTAAGTGGCCAAGTTTCACTGGCATGGAGCACGGCGCTCCGCATGCAAGAGCTGTACACATGGCCACGGGTCTTGTTAGAGAGGTGGCGGGATGTGAGAACTGGTAGTAGCTCCCTGAACTTCTTCCAGGCGGTTTTCACACGAGTAGTGACCGCCATTTCACAGCCTCCACCAGCAGAAAGCATGTCACCTAGCTACCACCTCAAGCTTATCAGGTCCGACCTGGAATTCACTCTGTGGGCTGCCGTCAATAGGGCGAGCATTTCCCATGCACCGTGCACACCTATAATCCTGTTGATAAATATTATGGAAATGTACAATACTTGATTTAAGTTTGATACATGCATCATAAATATGTCCCTTAACAAATTTTGCTGTGAGTGTTGGACATAAGTGTGCCAATAGCCGGCATTATCAACAATGAAAGATCCCTATGACTATAAGGGATCTATTTTTTGTACAGCTGGGTAGCATTATAAGTGATCTTATTACATGCAGTTTTTGTTTGATTTGATTCTTTACGTCCCATCAACAATCTTTAAGGTATATAGGGACGGGGCTTCCTGGGTTGAACCAGTACTAAGCTAGGATAAATGTGTCTTGCTCAAGGACAACAATGCAGTGATGCCGATGAGGCTCGAACCCGCGGCCCTTTGGTCTCGAGTCAAGCACTCTACCACTGAGCCACTGCGCTCCTATCTTATTACAGTGAAAACTCTTTATATCGACATTCTTTATAACAGCAAAATTCTATACAACGTCAATAGTATTTGCACAAATGTACCAATAAATTAGCTTAAATTTTAATTCATTACAACAGAAATTCAGTTTAACACAACTTATTTGGTGACAAACAGTGTCGTTGTAAAGAGGGTTGACTGTATATATCTTTGACAAAACATATCTGTTGCTCCCCATAAGAGGACAGAGTCTTTGCTGGTGTCTATTTCATCAACCATGCACTCCTCACCGGCGTCACTGCGTTGTGGTCCTTGAGCAAGACACATTTATCCTAGCTTAGTACTGGTTCAACCCAGGAAGACCCGTCCCTGTTTAACTGAAAGCTTGTTGATGGGACGTAAAGAATCAAATCTAACAAAACAAACAAATCAAGCATGCACTAATGGGGACTTTTAGACGTGTATGACCTGATATGGACAACTGTCACCTGTGATATCTGTCCACCAAAGAATGCGGACAAACTTAGATAAAAAGTGATTAACTTTTGTACACTAGTTTTCTTTTCGAATTACTGAATTAATTTCCTCAAACACAAATAGTTATTTCATTACTAAAACATGCAGAAAGGCAGATCTTTAAGGAGGCTTGGATATAACATCATTACAAAATAAGAATTTACCAGGAAATTACTTGTAAGTTATTATATAATTTGTTAGGCATTATGTCCCTTGTTAAAAAAAATCAACACAGCTGTGTTACTGTAACATGTTTCGGATATAGCTGGCCCACTTTGGAAGACTTTATAGCCAACATTGTGGACCCAGATCAGACTGCTCCATGTGGAGCAGTCTGATCTGAGTCCACATTGTTGTATGGAAGCTAAAATAAATCTGTTTGATTTGATTTGATTCTTTACGTCCCATCAACAATCGTTCAGTTAAACAGGGACGGGTCTTCCTGGGTTGAGTCAGTACTAAGCTAGGATAAATGTGTCTTGCTCAAGGACCTTAACACAGTGACGCCAGCCCCTTGGTCTCGAGTCAAGCACTCTACCACTGAGCCACTGTGCTCTCAAAATAAATCTGTTATTGAGCAAAAATTGCATTAAAGGGCATTCAGCTGACAGTGGTTATTCCTTTAATTCAACTGAAGCATAACATTATAGGAGGACTATGCTACATTGTAATTAGATTTCAATTAACGACAAAGGAATGTTCCGAAATGTTGCTTTGCGTGTGACAAGTGTACTGAACACTTGGTCTAGCCTAACGCGACATTTGAATTACCTTGTGTTTGTAATTAGTCTGTTAATTGTAAGATAAGTGGTATTAGGAATACTATTTCTGAAGTTACATGTTTTTAATGATTTGTTCTACCTTGGATTACCTTGAAAGGTATGATTATGTGTGATTAGGGTTGCAATGAAAAGGGAAAGCCACGCAAATATACCATTCGATTGTAGTAATGGGTGCCACTATGGCCCCAAACCTGTAGAAATGACCCCTTTAACACTTTCACTTTCTATTTCTTTACGGGAGCGCAGTGGCTCAGTGGTAGAGTGCTTGACTCAAGACCGAGGGGCCACAGATTCCAGCCTCACCGGCGGCTCTGCGTTGTGTCTTTGAGTCAAGCTTAGTACTGGTTCAACCCAGGAAGACCCATCCCTTTATAACTGAGATTGTTGATGGGACATAAGAATCAATTCAAACAAACAAAACTGATGGTTGGATGTCTGTTTTTCATCCCTCCAACAGCAAATATCAACCTAATTGTTTGTCATTGGGTAATTTTGTCGTCAGTTTATTTATTTTTTTTCAAAATTAACTTTTTCAAAAAATTCTTTCAGGAACACTAACAGCTGTGTCAATGTTTCGATCTACTAGTTATTAGCGGACGAAAAAAGTCACCACTAGCTAGGAAAGAGTTAATAGGCTTATTAAAATTATTCATCCAACATCTTTGTATATGAATCATTTCCTTTGAGATGATTTTTCTGGCTGACATGTTACCATAACTGTCATGTGAGGCGTCAAAATCTTTTCAATGTGTTGTTTACCAAAACCAGAATAAATTGGGCCTCGACGCGAGAAAACCTGTCTTCGGTGTTTTGCGAACAACAAAGGCACAGACCAGCCTGCGCATCCATGCAGTCTGATAAGCGCCTTTGTTAATTGTTATTGGAAAGTATGATATCTAAACTTGCTACAAGTAAATTTTCAATTTTCTAGCTAGTCTTTGTAGCTGAGGAGACTGGTTTGCGTCTCGCTATGTCGGAAACCCCGAAGATAGGTTTTGTCGCGACGAGGCCCAATTTATCTTTGGTACAGACATACTTTAATATTAAAAGTGAAAGGTTTTTGTTGCAAAGTATAACATCCTTGAAAATCCAATTTGATAGAAAAGAGATTGGTCCATTATTTATTTTGCATGGTTTCAGGAGAATATTCCTATTCGTATTAATACAGCCTAAATGATGAAGTTAAAGGCGGTAGAGGTACGCCATATAGCAGTGGTTTCTCTCTAGGACTGAATATGCACTATTTGCCAGGGAAAAATTATTCTCGAAAGTTTGATAAGCAAAAAGTGCATGATCAATTATTGTGATTTCACTTCTCATCTGGATCTGTACTGTTTGTTGATGAACAGTAAATGTTCTAAAATTTCAAACACTAGTTGCCAGCCATAATGGCCTTTGACAAACAGCACAGACCCAGATCATACTGCTTCTGCAGTCTGATCAGATCATACTGCTTCTCCAGTCTGATCAGGCTCTTCCCTGTTTTCTATTCTGACAAGCATTTTGTGAATTCCAGCCCTAATAACCCACATTTTCTTTGATAATAGAAAGTGAAAAGTGTTCAAAATTTTAGAACATTTTCTGTAGCCTTTCACATGGTTCTAACTGGGTTTACAAGATAGTTTTTGTTAGCATAATCCCCCAAAAGGCCTATTTTTAGCTCACCTGAGCCGAAGGCTCATGGGTGAGCTAATAGTATACCAGTCACTCCGTCGTCCGTCCGTCGTCCGTCCGTCCGTCCGTCCGTCCGTCCGTCCGTCCGTCTGTCCGTCCGTCAACATTTTCAAACATCTCCTCCTCTGAAACCACTGGGCCAATTAAACTCAAATTTCATATGGAGACTCCTTAGGACGTGGGAACGAAAGTTTGTTCAAATGGTCCTGGTCACATGACCAAGATGGCCGCCACGCCCATAAATGGTAAAAACCCTTTAAAAATCTTCTTCTCCAGAACCAGAAGGCCAATGACCTTGGGACTTGGTATGTAGCATTGGGGATGTGGGGCCTACCAAGTTTGTTCAAATGATGATCCTAGGTTGACCTTGACCTACTTAGCGTCAAGGTCAAATTTGCTTCCTAATGCATTTAAATGGGAATTTTTTTGAAAAGTTTTTTTTTAATCCTGTTGAAGCCAAAGTCATTATTCTCACTTGATATGTTTAACCTAATGAGACAATAGCTATAAATAAGTTCCAAAGGTCAAGGTTGACCTTCGACCTTTTAGCTAAGTCGCTCATATTGGAGTCCCATCTATATATTAAATCATAGTTTTCTCACAAACCATTGGCCCAATTGAACTCAAGTTTCATGTTAAGACTCCTTATTCTAAGTTAGCCAAAATTCATACAAAATATTTTGGTCACATGACCAAGATGACCGTCATGCCCATATATGGTAAAACCCCTTTAAAAATCTTCTTCTCCAGAACCAGAAGGCCGATGACCTTGGCACTTGGTATGTAGCATTGAGGATGTGGGGCCTACCAAGCTTGCTCAAATGATGAGCCTAGGTTGACCTTGACCTACTTTACGTCAAGGTCAAATTTGATTCTTCATGCATTTAAATGGGATTTTTTTTGAAAAGTTGTTTTTTTGAATCCTGTTGAAGCCAAAGTCATTATTCTCACTTGATATGTTAAATCTAATGAGACAAAGGCTATAAATAACTTTCAAAGGTCAAGGTTGACCTTTTACTTTTCAGCTAAGTCGCTCATATTGGAGTCCCATCAACACATTAAAACATAGTTTCCTCAAAAGCCACTAGGCCAATTAAACTCAAAATTTCATATTAAGACTCCTTATGATAGGTAAGCCAAAATTTATACCAATTGCACTGGTCACATGTCCAAGATGGCCACCATGCCCATATATGGTAAAAACCCTTTAAATATCTTCTTCTCTGGAACCAAAAGGCCAATGGCCTTGGGACTTGGTATGTAGCATTGCGGATGTAGGCCCTATCCAATTTGCACAAATGATGAATCTAGGTTGACCTTGACCTACTTTATAGCAATGTCAAATTTGATTCCTAAATCATTTATATGGGGAAAAAAATATTGAAATGTTCGTTTAGGCCGAAATCATAATACTTGCAAGAAATGTTTAACCTACTGAGACATTGGTTTTATATAAGTACCAAATGTCAAGCTGACCTGTGACCTTTTATCCAAGGGCACTCATTTGGACTGCCTCATACCTATCTAAACATCTTTTCCTCAGAAATCACTGGGCTGTTTGATGGAGTACTCATTGGATTGTTTAGGTCACTTTAACAAAATGGCTGCAACCCCAAAATGTGGTAAAACAAAATTTGTTTCATTATAAGCTGTAGTTGATCTTGACCTATTTTAACATTATTAAGGAGATCAGGTGAGCGCCTCAGGACCTTCAGGTCCTCTAGTTTTTTCTGTTTTTGAAAGTATTGAAATATTGTCAAATTTAAA
Source organism: Loripinus fragilis (assembly GCA_964019695.1). NCBI lineage: Eukaryota > Metazoa > Mollusca > Bivalvia > Lucinida > Lucinidae > Loripinus > Loripinus fragilis. The sequence goes on along the minus strand of OZ026521.1, from coordinate 93,902,541 downwards.
GGTGGGGTCGGGTTATACAATAAACGCATATATTTTCCTTTTGGCCTTACTAACGTATTGGATGAGAGGAATAAACTTATGAAAAGCAATAAAAAGCATAAAAAGAGGTGTAAACATTGTGGTTATGGTTATAAATTTAATGTATTAAGCCTTTATTGTTCCAAATATGGAGACATCCAAAATGATTGTAGTTAGTTTTGTTTGTTTGTCTTTTATGCCTTTACGGTTGGTGCTTCTGAAACACCAGGAAAAACATAATTATGTAGTAAAGAGAGTTGAGGTTTGACAAATAATTAAGGCACCCTCTCCTATAGATTCCCCCATGCCAATGTTCCAGCCAAGCAGATCAGATGATTGTTGTTGTTGTGGGGCCAGTAACATACTACTTTTCAACCTATCAGCCTTTCACACCATTCCCTGGCAGCTTTTTAATGACATACTAACTGAAATTAAGGGCTTAAAATCTAAGGGTAGTTGACTCAACATTTAAACCATTTTTAGATTAGAGGCTACTATCGTATATGAAAACTTTTTTATGGTATTGACTTTTCAATTTACAGTGCTGCCAATTACAAATGGACCTCGACACAACAAAACCTGCCTTCGCAGTTTCCGATGAGGTCACACAAAAACCAGCCTGCTTAGCTACAGAGACTGGCTAGAATAGTGAACTTTCACTTGCAGCAAGTTTAGATTTGCTACTTTCCAGTAAGCGAATAACAAAGGCGCTGATCAGACTGCGCATCTGCGCAGGCTGATCTGCGCCTTTGTTGTTCGCTAACCCCCGAAGATCGTTTTTCTCGTCAAGGCCCAAACATACCAATGTTTCTGAAAACTAATACCATCTGTTGCAACTTTATGTAATCAATAAATAATCTTTTCATTTTTCATTAAAAACTAGGTCTGCTTTATCTAATGGCGGACCACAAAGTTTATCATTAATAGGCACTTTGGTGTGCTGGCATTTTTCGCTGGTGGTAGGGCGTAAAAGTGATACTTTTAAAAATAATTTAGAACAAATTTGACCAACACAAAATTTTTCTGTGAAATTTTTAGCAAGTAATTTTTTAGAGTCTGCTGACAACAGTTGTAATATAGTGAATTAAATAAGCACATTGTTGATGCAAGCTACAAAACATTAATACTATTCTGCACAGTCTTGTTACATCTGTGTATCATAACCTTCAAGCTGATAGTAAGATCCATTTTGTCAGTCATGCAGTCTTAAGATGTTGCATATTATTATTATACTTTATATCATTAGACATGTTAGCTTCATGCATGACACTATTATTTGTATGTATATAATTATTTAAAACGCCTATGCAACCACATACCAAGATGTCATGAAGTCAGCTAGAGGCCTTATAACTACAAGTAATTATTATGAACCGTATCATAAAAAAACCTTGCCTACGGCGTATATTTGAACACTGTGCTTGCTTAAATTTCACCAGCCCAGGCATGCGACTGTTTGCAGCAGATACTATTAAAATGTGAATGTATACGAGTGATGCTTGAAAATGTATGCAGGGCATAAAAACTCCAGAACATAGAAGCCAAGTTCAGTCGGTCTGTTCATCCGCCATGCCTACCTGCTCATGATTACCCATTTTAGCTTTTGACAAATTGTTAGTTCTGCTTCTATAGCAATAATACTCTAGATGATGTAAGCAGAGTACTCCTAAGATGCAGTTCAGATCAATGTCTTCTTTTTTGCTTATCGCAGTTGATGAAGACCGCACAGTATAAGAAATGTTAGAAAATTGTGAAACAGTAAGGGCATTCAAGTGCAGCTGCAAGGAGATATTAGATGTCATTTTAATGCACAAGTTCATCCATTGTGTCAGCCTCAAGCTTTAACTCTCTGCATGCTGAGTAATTTTATGTACTACACTCCTCCCCAATTTAACCAGTTAACATCCTGGATTCAAGTTATTAGCATCATCATCATAGTTTACAAACGGATTAAAATAGGATATATCCAAGCCGAACGGAAATTCTCTTTCTTTGCCAGTCCATTTTCGTTTAATGGGTGGTATTTTCCATTTTTACTCAAATTTTAATACAACATTTTGTAAGCAAACAGTGGATATCCTGATCAGACGCTGCATTCTGCGGTGTCTGATCTGGATCTGCTCTGTTTGCCTATGTCCCACAAAAATGGTATTGGATAAGTCATTGTGGAACAACTCAGAACAGTATGTTTTGGAATAAAACAATAGTAGCCTCCCTTGAATAAAATATAAGAGCAATCTACAAATAAACCCAGATCAAGGAGCTATGTTCTAAAATTTTAAAATTTTACTCTCTGTTCTCATATCATAAAATGTTTTTCAGAATAGAAAAACTAGAAGGCCCTGATCAGACTTCTTTAGAAGCAGTCTGATCTGGGTCTGCACTGTTTGTCTATGCCTTTTGGCAGGCAACAAATGTTTGAAATGTTAGAACATCTACTGTATTTCCCAATCCAATTATCACAAGCATTTTGCACCTAATTACCAGGTCAAGGACACTATAGTGGCGTAGCCAGAACACTAAAAAAGTTACGCACATCTAAGGGAGACTACTGGGTCAAGCAGTAATTCTCTTCAATTGGGTTCCTTTTCAAAATGAGAACTTCTCTTAAAGGAAAAAATAAAAACTCCCAGAGAGTTTTTCTTTCCTTTAAGAGCAGTTCCTTATGGTATGGGAAATCACTTTTATCACATTCGGTGACTCCCTTGAATGTTACTATTTTTATTACGCATATGGGTAACTGAGTAATGGGAGCTACTCCAATTAGGGCTGGCTTATCGAAGCCACAATGCTAATCGATAATTGGTCCTTGCATTTCGATATATAACCGATTAGTAATCGCTCAAACTTGACAGAGGGTCTCGGAACGTTTTGACAACTCTTGCATGGCCAATGGCATTGATTTCCCCATCATTTCGCTAAACAACACTAAGTAGCATGTGTTTTATATTCAAAAGATAATAGGTTTTAAATAAAAAGTGGCACCTTTGCTCAAAACAAGTCGTCATCCACTCTGTTGGGAGAAAATTGACTTGCTAATTGGCAAAGTCGGTAATTAAACTCGCAGTCAGCCATTTTTGTTATTAATTTCACGTTGCATGACGTCATACAAAAGGAAGTCAAATATGCATGACACAAACACCTTTGTGTAAAATAAGACCCGCTGTAAACGTCGGTAAAATTGAAAGCTTCTAAACTCGAATTTAATGGCGGAGAAAACTTTTATGCTAGATTATTCATCTGATGAATATTTCGTGATTTTGTACTACTTTAAAACAGAGAAGCGCAAGTATAACTTTTTTCTAACAATCAGCTGTTGAGTCAGCCTGCAGAGCCCAACGTTTTACTACTTCGTTACAGCAATTTATACACATCTACTGTTTGCAACAATGCACTTCAGGGCACTTCCGGTCTAAACAAAAAATAACACGAGGCAATTACGCTTGGATTTTAATTGAATAAATAGACAGAATATCCATTAAAAGTAACCGATTTTTGAATTTTCATATCGATAATCGTTTTTCTTTTGTATATCGACCGATTAACTGATATTTCGATTAATCGTGCCAGCCCTAACTCCAATGCAGGATAAATACGGTGAAGAGTTTAGGTGTCCAGAACTTATGGGTAAATATGGTAATCACTGTTACATCAGAGATGAGTTCAAGAATGTGAGCACTCGCAGGCACTCGTCTTACTGGTACATGTACCTTCCTTTAAGCCTGGCACCTGTATACCTATCTTAGGCGCCCGCGAGTGCTCACATTGTTGAACTCACCTATTAAAGTTCAATCTTGCATCTATGTCGCAAACCTGAAAGCTCAATGTGGACAAAAGGCCGCGCCTGATCTGGATCCAAAATGTTTGACACTCTGGTTACTTCTAGTCCTGAAAGAATTTTTTGAAATCTTAGGACAAAAGGTCTTGAAAAATTTCCTAGCATGCAAAGAGTTAATCAACGCCTGCTAAGTTCAGACAGATACAACTTTAACAGAATTTATAAAATGAGCGTAATTAATTCAAATAAAAGTGTCAGAGGATAACATGTTTGAAATTCGCTTAATCACGCAATTATTTGTGAAATATCCAAGGCTAAATAAATTTTGTGGGGTTTTACTGTTTGCCTGCCAGTGTCATCTGCTGTAAGCCTAAGCAAACAATTGGGCCTGTTCTCAATCCAATCTGGGTATTCCTGAAAGAATTGTTTGAAAAAGTTCTGACAGAACAATAAGAAAAATATCGCCACTTTTAATTTTGAAAGTCTCATCCCGACCTATGAAAAATCGGGGAGCGCAGTGGCTCAGTTGGTAGAGCCTTATACTGGGGATGGAAGGCCTAGGGTTGCTAGTTCAAGACTTATCGCCGGCGGAGTCACTGTGTTGTGTCCTTGAGCAAGACACTTTATCCGCTGCAACACAGGAAGACCTGTCCAGACATGACTGAAAAATTGTTGACTGGGACTTAAAGAATCAAATCAAATGAACTATTATTGGACATGCATTCATCTAGCGTTTACCTGCAACAAATGTCTTCTTGGAGAACTTAATGTTTCGATATAGCCAAATATGACAAATAAGGCTTTGAATCCTTGCTACCGATAAAGTTAATATGTTATCTAGCCAGACGTACATTGCATAAAACGCATGGAGACATTAAAATCCTGAAGGCGTTATTTCGAGAGTAAATTTATTTGTATAAGAGGCGTGATTACGCCAAATAGGAAGTGATATGGCCAATAAGTCTCGATATGTATGTCTTGTCATGCAGTTGGTATTTATATTGTTACATACAAGATACAGGCATTTAGATAAGAAATGAGCCTCGGCATGAGATTTCCAACAATTTGACAGTTTGACATGTGTAGACTCGGACGAGCCTCTGCAGCCTCCTTTAAGCCTAGAAACTCCAAATGGTGTTCAGCCAGTAGCTTAACAATCATAGAATACTCAAGGGACTAGCAAAGGCTCTGATCAGTCTGTGCGTGTGCGCAGACTGATCTGAGGCTTTGCTCGTCGTACATACCACATTGTTGAAAATCTCATGCACTGGCTCAAATCATAATCATTTTTAGCTCACCTGAGCCGAAGGCTCCGAGGTGAGCTATTAGTATACCAGTGACTCCGGAGTCCGTCGTCCGTCGTCCGTCCGTCGTCCGTCCGTCCGTCAACATTTTCAAACATCTTCTCCTCTGAAACCACTGGGCCAATTGAACTCAAATTTCATATGGAGACTTCTTAGAATAGGGGAACGAAAGTTTGTTCAAATGTCCCTGGTCACATGACCAAGATGGCCGCCATGCCCATATATGGTAAAAACCCTTTAAAAATCTTCTTCTCCAGAACCAGAAGGCCGATGACCTTGGGACTTGGTATGTAGCATCAAGGATGTGGGGCCTACCAAGTTTGTTCAAACAATGATCCTAGGTTGACCTTGACCTACTTAACGTCAAGGTCAAATTTGCTTCCTAATAGATTTAAATGGGAATTTTTTTGAAAAGTTGATTTTTTGAATACTGTCATAGCCAAAGTGATTATTCTTACTTGATATGTTGAAACTAATGAGACTATGGCTATAAATAAGTTTCAAAGGTCAAGGTTGACCTTTGCCCTTTCAGCCAAGGTCGCTCATATTGTGGTCCCATCAATATATTAAAACATAGTTTCCTCACAAACCATTGGTCCAATTGAGCTCAAATTTCATATGAAGACTTCTTATGATAAGTCAGCCAAAATTTATACAAAATATTTTGGTCACATGACAAAGATGGCGACCACGCCCATATATGGTAAAAACCTTTTAAAAACCTTCTTCTCCAGAACCAGAAGGCCAGTGACCTTGAGACTTGGTATGTAGTATTGGGGATGTGGGGCCTACCAAGTTTGTTCAAATGATGATCCTAGGATGACCTTGACCTACTTAACGTCAAGGTCAAGTTTGCTTCCTAATGCATTTGAATGGAAAATTGAATTGAAAAGGTTGATTTTTTTAATACTGTGGAAGCCAAAGTCATTATTCTCACTTGATATGTTCAATCTAGTGGCTATAAATAAGTTTCAAAGGTCAAGGTTGATCTTTGACCTTTCAGCAAAGGTGGCTTATATTGGAGTCCCATCAACATATTAAAACATAGTTTTCTCAGACAATTCTTGGCCAATTGAAACCAAATTTCATGTGACAACTCCTTATGATTGGTTAGCCAAAACTTATACAAATTGTTATGGTCACATGACTAACATGGCCACCATGCCCATATATGGTAAAAACTCTTTAAATCTCTTCTTCTCTGGAACCAAAAGGCCATTGGCTTTGGGACTTGGTATGTAGTATTGGGGATGTGGGCCCTACCAGGTTAGCACAAATGAATCTAGGTTGACCTTGACTTACTTGATGGCAAGGTCAAATTTGATTCCTTATGCATTTATATGGAGAAAATCTTAAAATGTTCATTTTCTATAACTGAGCAGAATTCATTAAAGTTAAACCTATTGAGACAATGGTTAATTAAGTACCAAATGTCAAGCTGACCTGTGACCTTTTATCCATGGCCACTCATTTGGACTGCCACATACCTATCTAAACATCTTTTTCTCAGAAATCACTGGGCTGTTTGATGGATTATTCATTAGATTGTTTAGGTCACTTGACCAATGTATATGGTAAAAAAAAAATTTTTTCCATTATAAGCTGTAGTTAACCTTGACCTACTTTAATATTATTAAGAAGATCAGGTGAGCGCCTCAGGACCTTCAGGTCCTCTAGTTTTCTTATTCCTCGATATAAACGTATGTTGTGGGTACTCAAAAGAACCGTCTCAATGAGACGGTTCTTTTGAGCACCCAAAACAAATGTTAAAATTGATGGATAAGAAAATATTCACTATTTTACGCTTAAAATTTTTGTTTATCTGGACCTGCCTTCTAATAAGAGAGATATGTAACAGACTGCTGGTACTCCTATTTGTCCAGGAAAGTATATGTAGTAGGTTACCTCATTGGAAGCGCCATACTGAGACGCTTCAATGAGCACAACAGCAAATGTATTCGTTGATTTTAACAAATAATGCATCCTTTTCTCGGTGGGACAAAAACCCAACTTATCCAGAGCTAAGATCGTTGAGCTCCTTTCGAAATTAAAAACGAACTCATGTCGTCAGTGGCATTTGACAGATCTATGCTGTAATTGCTTATTAAAATAAAAAAAAACTGCGGTTTATCAAGCACAGAAGGCCAACAACGTGACTCGGCAGCTTCAAGTTTTTAGAAATGTTGAAAAGAAGGCTGCAAAAAAGCAATTTTTGGAGACAGTCATTTCGAAAATTTTGCTTTTGTTTACAACCGCAGTTGAATACCTAACATTTCAATTATTTGTTTAGCTGATAGGGCACTATATTTTATCTTCTGAGTTGAAATACACAATTTGGATTATTAGATCATAACTTTGTATAATATAGGACTAAAGACTTTTGTTCACTTGTAATAATTGTAAAATATTTTAGGTCTTAAGCCTTAAAGCGCCAAGAAAAAAAATGTATCTGAAAATGTTGTCTGCTGAGTTTGTCTGCTGCAAATAATTGCCTAACATTACTGACAAATTAAGTATAGAAGCTAACAGCGTGGACCCAGAACAGACTGCTCCTATAGGAGCAGTCTGATCTGGGTCCACACTGTTTGCCATTGAGACTTCTTAAACATACAGCAGACACGAAAAGCAGACGACTTTTGTTGGGATTTGCGCATTAAGGGTTAAATTGCCAATAACGGTTGCCAACGTTAATTTGCTGTAGTCATATGCAAACTTTGAAAAAAATGTTTTGGTATAAGGCTTGATATCTCAGACATGTGAATCTTCTGTTCGCAGGCGATTCACATGACTGAGATATCAAGCCTTTCCGCTACAATTTATAAAAGCCTTTCCGCTATAATTTAACGCTTTAAGAGTTAGCATAGACGTCTCTTGTATTTTGTACTTTTAGGATTATTGTTTAATCAGTAAAGTGCCAATGATGTGTCTGATTGGAATATAAGCGGATAATTAATAGCTCTAGATAGCTTATACATAAGAGCAGGTAGGATTTGATCATGCATGGATCCAGAGGGGGCACTGGGGTCGGGGTCCAGATCCCCCTTAAATTTTGGCAACAAAAAAAGGAGGAAAAAAACAATAATGATCAATCAAATTATGTTATTCATTTATTTTGTCTCAGTGCATGTTCCACACTGGAAATGCCCCAAAATGATTGAAAAATAGTGACTGGGAAAGCATCTATCACCAGATCTGACAAAGTGACATTTGGGTGAAAGTTTTCAGGATTATTCTAATTCAGGATTTTGAGGCTGACTTTCCATAGAAAGTCAGCCTCAAAATCCTGAATTAAGCAGATTCTATTAGCTTCTTTGATTTATGATTTATTTTCAGTTTATCTAAATATAGACAATTTACCATTTAAACTTGAAACTGTTGATATTTGTAGGCATACTGCAAGTTTTAAGATTTGATTTTAAAAAGTTCAGGATTTTGGAAAATTTGAACTTTCATCCATGTGAGTATGACCAGGAAATACCACAATCACACACTGCAGACCAACCCACAGCACTGTAAGGCCAAGAATGACATCAAGAAGACAAGAAAAGTAAAGCCACCAGCTCTCTCCCCCAGCGCTATAGAAAGGACACAAAGTACTGCATACCAAAACAAGGATTTAACACAAACCTGAGCAACAAACAAACTGCATGCGCGGATCCAGAGGTGATGACAGGGCTCCAGACCCCCCCCCCTTAAAAATCACAAAAATATTAGGTTTCTTAGCAATACTGGTCCGTCCCTTGAAAATCACAAAGCTACCAAGCCAGCATTCAATGTTGTGCCATCATCGGCACGTCAGCAAAACGCCATTTAATGACGTTTCATTGGCGAGCCGGTGATGGCCTGCTTATAGTGGTATTTGGATCCTCCCTCCCATCAGCAACTGAAAAAAAAAACGGAAAAAAAAACTTTGTCAGAGTTGGACCCCTTTGACAAAACTTTCTGGATCCGCGTATGAGATTGCAATACAAGCTGTCTCATACAAGTAAAAACGTAAACCCCTAAGCACTGAACTTGAGCTCTGTCCAATATCTACAAGTAGTGAGGATGTGAGCCAATGTTGTTTACTATTTTTTGGTATGTAAACATTATTGCGTACTAACACTCTGAATCAGTGAAAAATAAAAACTTTTATCACAAATCTATTTAGGCGACTGGTTTTTAAGCTTGTTTGGGTAACATCAAAAAGGAAAACAATTTGTGAAGCAGTCAAGGTAATCATGATATCGCGTGTGAGTCGGTCTAGCAAATCATTTGATTGTTATCATTGTCAGTTGATTTAGCCGTTGTTACACCTGAAAACAATAGCACGAACATCTTAACAACATTTTTAGAGTTTAACCCTTCTCCTGCCAATAGTTTTTGGTATTAAAAATGTCTGCTTTTTACACTGGGTTCCCGCAAGCTCTGGAAATCATGGAAAACCTGGAAAATCAGCCGAAAAAGTCCCATGCATGGAAAAATCAAGGACTTTGGAAAAAAAAGAATAATCTGGGAAAAATCATGGAATTTTGTGAAATAATTTGATGAAACCACCAGTAGCCAGAAAACTAGCTGTCAGACACAACATTTTGTGTGCATGTCTGACAGCTAGTATTCTGGCTACTGATGGTTTCAAGTTTTGATTATTTCAAAATGCATGCATTGGTCTACAGGCATGCTTATTTAAATGCATTTCTGTTGCTGCATTCCGTATTTATGCTCAGCATGGTGAAGATGGTGCTAAAAGGGGAGGTTGGAGGCCATGCATTAAATAGTCATGGAAATTTACTTTGTTGATCATGGAAAATCATGGAATTGTGTTTTTGTATTTCTGTGGGAACCCTGTATTATGTCTGCTGCATCTCCACTTGTGCTAGACATGTGCAGATCCAGAGGGCTGGACAGGGGGTCCCGACCCCCCCTGAAAAGTCACAAAAATATAGGTTTTCTTAGCAATACTGGTCCGGATCCCCTGAAAATCACAAAGCTACCAAGCCAGCATTCAATGTGGGGCCATTATCGGCACGCCAACAAAAGGCCATTTAAATGGCGTTTTGCTGGCGGGCCGATGATTGCTCGCAGTAGTGGTATTTTGATATTTCCTCTCCTCATCAAACTAAAAAAAACAAAGACGTGAAAGTTTGACCCCCTCTGACAAAACTTTCTGGATTGCTGCATGCTAGAACTGTAATAGAGACCATAGCAAAGACAGATCAGACTGGGCATAAGCCAAGTCTAATCTGAGTCTTTACTGGGATCACATTTCAATATTTTATGGCTACTATAACTGTTGGCGAGTGCATGATGTGGACGGAGCAGAGTTCTTAACCAGTGTATTTCTTTTTTGTTTCAGGTTGCCATCTGCATTTACTGGCTAGGTAGACAAGTTGAACACTCCTATAAAGGGTCAACGCTGGACACCAGTGCCTTTTCTGCTTTAGTCCATCACCACGGTAACAAGAACATTATCTCCGATGAATGCTTTAGAAATGAGAACTGGCAGACATCCCAAGCTTCCAAGGAGAATTTTAAGGATGTAAATTCGAGTGGTTCTCGGCATGCTCGAGACAGTTCTTACGATTCTTTAGGATCTTACGAAAAAGAGTCTGAATCGAGTTTTGATGAGTTAGAAACAAATGCAAATATGCCGGTAAGGGATATGAGACGTTATGGGAGTCAGTCTAGTTTGGGGAAAAATGAAAATACGCGATATTCCTTAGCAAATGACTCGGCTTTCTCTGACGGACGTCACGATAGTTTATATCAGAGTTCTCCTGATCTATCACAAGGGTCACATGCTCACACAAGGTCATCGTCAAATGACAGTATGGATGGTAGTTACTATGGAAACAACCATTCCAGACAGTCATCGGGAAGCACAGAGGGTTATCCAACGAGATTGTCGTCGAGTGGTTTGCGAAGACAGAGCACCTCTACTGCCACTAGTTCTGCAGATCCTCTACAGTTCGTGAAAACAAAAGGAGCAGATGACCTTGCCAAAACGGCAACAAAGCAAATTGAGGCTGCTAAGGAGACGACCTTGATGAGGCCTGTACTACGAGGAGAGGAGGGGGAACCAGACTGGCAGTCAGTAAGTCACATGGTTGAAAGTTTTCAGGACTCTAGCTAAACAATTAAGTTAGGGTATTTTAGAGTGTTCTCGATTGAACTTAGTTGTGATGGATGCAACAGTTTTGTCTGTTTTTCAATCAAATTTCAACTGTTTTTCTATCAAATTTCATCTGATTTTCCAATAATTTTAGCTCACCTGAGCCGAAGGCTCAAGATAAGTTTTTGTGATCAGCCTTTGCCCAACGTGCTCTGTCAGTAAACTTTTCTTTAAATTACATCTCTTAAACCACTGGTCCAAATTGAAAATAATTTCAAACAAATGTTCTACCGAAATTGCCTAACATTTTTCTCTGCCAAACAAATTGGCTGCCTGAGCTAAAAATAGGAAACAAAGTTAAAAACATCTCTTGAACTGTTGGTCCAAATTCAAAATAATTTCACAGAAATGTTCCTCATAATGCCCTCTACCTAAATTGCACAAATGGTTCATCTCCGCTAAACAAAAGGGCGGCCAGAGCTCTAGATAAGAAATATCTTTAAATTATATTGCCTGAACCACTGGTCCAAATTCAGAATAATTTCACAGAAATGTTCCTCATGCTTTCCTTAGCCAAAATTGCACAAATATTTCTGCTCTGCCAAACAAAAGGGCTGCCAGAGCTGTAGATAAGAAATATCTTTAAACCGCATCTCCTCCTGAACCTCTGGTCCAAATTCCAAATAATTTCACAGAAAAGTTCCTCATAATGCCATCTACCAAAATTGCACAAATGGTTCCGCTCCACCAAACAAAAGGGCCAACAGAGCTAAGATAAGAAATATCTTTAAAAGACATCTCCTGAACCACTGGTCCAAATTCAAATTAATTTCACAGAAATATTACTCAAACTATCATAGGTTTAGATAAACAAAATTTTTGAGTATAAAATTGTAAATATTTCCTTACCCATCAGTTTTAACATAATAATTACAGTCGAACTTCGTTGGCTCGAACTCGTCGGGACCGCCTGTGCGAGTTCGACCCATCCATGTGTTCGAGCGATACCTAGCCTGACAATTTTCAAGTTGGTTCATGTGAACTCTATGTCATCACGGACATCACGTTTGTTATCGACCAAAGTTGCAAAGCGCACGTGACACCTGTCACTGATCAAAAACCCTATGCACGCTAGAGATAAAATGATAAGCCGCATGTGTAAGCATATGAACCTGTTGAAAGTAAATACATTTATCAGCATGCGCATACGCGCAGGCTGATCAATGCATTTGCTATCGAGTAAGCTTAACTGCTTTTCTTCTAGTGGGTGAATGTTCCTGTTTATGTGTCGCTACAGTTTATGTTCGGTTGTTTATCGTTTCCTTTGGAACAATAAACGAAAAAAAAGTTTGTTTCTTATTATTTATTCACAATGTGCAAGTTTCAATGAATAACAACAAATAAAACATGAAAAAAGTGACAATCTCCTCAGGATTTTTACAGAAAAGACGCGGATCAGACTGTACCGCCGCACAATCCGATGCCTTTCTTTATCCAGCCAGGCATGTTTTACTCATTTTGACACGCGAATTCTTGATTACAAAACATCTCATTCATTGTCTTCAATCATTTTCGGCCGCCCTACTTAGTGGTGACAAGTGAGAATTTACTCAAATCTTTGATCTGATAAATTGCCGCTAATTGCTTCACAAGTTCCGCTCGCCAGTTAGGTAACCCAAGGGTGAAATCATCATTGTCACGGAGCGCTTATGGAAATATTAATGAACTTAAATCAAGCATGTGACTGATTCATGTAAAGAAATATTTGGTTCGAGCCATCATAGCGTTTTTACATGAAAAATCGCCCTGCGGACCGTGCTTTGAGTTCGAGAGTTCGAGCCATCACTGTTCGAGCCTGGGGTGTATTTTAACATTAAATGTATAGGGAAATTGCCGGGACCGACGAACGAGTTCGAGCGATCCCTGGTGTTCGAGACAGGCGAGTTCGAGCGACCAAAGTTCGACTGTATCTTTTTGGCTGCTCAAAATAACCATCTCATTGAGACAGTTCTTTTGAGTACCCACAACATATGTTTTGGTTGAGAAATAAGAAAATTATCTTTTGGTACGCACTCATTAACAAAGACCTGAAGTATTGCTGCTAGTAGGGCTGAAATAGATTAGTTTTTAAACATCAACTCTCTTGAGCAGGGACTCGGGTGAGTGATATAGGGCCCCAGGGTCCTCTTGCTCTATTAATATTGACATACATTCAAATTCCACACATGCACCAATACTTAAAGTCTGTGACCTTGACCAATAAACTTGGGGATGTTACCAGGCCAGGCAATACTCATCCATCCATCCATCCATCCATCCATCCATTCATCCATCCATCCATCCATCCATCCATCCATCCATCCATCCATCCATCCATCCATCCACCCATCCATCCATCCATCCATCCATCCATCCATCTAGCCTGATATACAAGAAAATGCCATCAATATATGTGTGTTATCTGAGCCAAAGTACTGTTAAAACATCCTCTGATTTCAGTGCAAATAGTTCATTAAAACAGACATCATTTGCATATGAAATAAATTTGATACCTTACCATATAAGACAATGTTGGCGAAAATCTAAAAAATATCTTACAAGATTGTACCCACTCAACTTTATGACTTACCATATACAACCTTCTAAGTGCAAATGCTCCTGTTGGTCTTGTAGTTGCAATCATTGTTAACTAAACTCATTCTCCGTGAGGCAGTTCTTTTTAAGTACCCATAACATAAGATTTGGTTGAGAAACAAGAAAAATAGTTTTCAATCAAGCACTATATGGAGGTCTGAAAGTAGGTTAATGGCCAATATTTCCTAATTCTATATAGAAATATTTTCATACAAGTACCTTGTGTTTATTAATACTTTTAAATAGGTATGTTGCATTAATGGATAGTATTGAAAATTTAAAAAAATAATTGTTCAAAATTTATTGCAAGTTGGGTATATAGAGAAGGTATGGTTCTAAAAAAAAGCTAACAGTTAATAAAAAAAGATGAAAAAATTGAAACAAATCTTATTGGTTAAAACTTAAAACACAGAAGAAGAAATTGCATTCTAGTTTTGCAAAATATTAAATCTTTTATAATTGGAACACTAAAAACAACATTTTCTTAATCACAATTAAATTTGTAGCCCAGATTTTTAGAGGAAACTCCATACAGGTTTTTGATAATAGCAAAACATATGAATATTTTTGTCCAAATTTCTTAAGTTTTGGCTGCTTTTTCTGTAGATTTCCCCTTATATTTAAATGCCCCAGATGCAAAATAAGATTAGCAGCCAATTATGCATTATCATTTTGCCCTATATATGTTTTGTAATTATCTTTTCCAAAAGATTTCAATCGGAATCATTCTTTGTCAAGTAGGTGCTTTCAATTCCACCTGACTGATTTACGGATAATAGCCCATTCATCTAGATGAAGTAGATGCTTTTCTCGTTAAAACAGGACTTAGGGTATATAGGCGAACGGTAACTGTGCAACAGCACAGACAGATCAGCGCCTTTGCTGTCTGCAAGACAAATGATTGGATTTTATACACACAGTTATTGAAAGAAATTCAGATTTAAGGGGGAGCTACTTAGCTGCTTTAAATTGAAATCTCCTGGTTTGTAGTGTTAATTACCCTTTAGAGGGGTTGGGTTCAGTTCATAAAACTGTATCCAGCAAAGGCTTAGAAGTTGTATGACAACTTAAGGTATCGACAGGTTTGTGTCATCTAAATGTCCGAAGGAATGCTGTAAGCCGGATTACAATACAATTTATAGAAAAGAGAAAAAATCAGCTGAATTTTATAGTTGTTATCGTATGGACACTTGGGTCAGGAATTGTTGTGATTTTAGAGATTTGTTTTCCACCAGTTTTGGTGAGTTTCTGTGTCTTGTTCATTTTTGATCACTAGATGTGAGTCTGACCGTGAGGGCGAGAGGTTCGCATGCATATTCTATACGCAAGATTATTTTAATTTATTTGGGATTTATTCAGTTTTTTTTTATTTGGAAAATACTTATGGGAATCTGAAAGACATGCATAATTTTCCGAAAGCCAATTTTTGCGGACAATATTGAATTTTATTTTAAATGTGGTACAACACACACAGTAACCGTTGGTTGGACTTCCATTCCACCAATTAACAGGAACTTTAATGCTTCAAAGATGCTAAAAATGGATGGGGATAACTGTATTCAAGATTTTCTTTTTGGAGATATACAGTCGGAAATTTAGTTTTACGGCGACGAATAAGCGGAGCCGTAATAATGATTTCCGACTGTATATCCGAAGAATTACCTCCTCAAATGAAAATTTTGAATATGGTTATTCCCATTCTAATGCACTTCTGCAGTTTCCTCTCAAATTGGAGAGTTGCAAGCCCCATAAAGCCACACGTCAACCAACGAAATGTGACATAATTAATAACATCAAACTGTTTTCAACAGTATATCGCAGGATATATTGTTGCAAATTTTTGACGTCCTCCAATCAGATGTAGCGTTACAAAATCAAGTGCTTTATTTAGAATACAAATATTAACATTTAATCAAAATGAGTCAACATCTTTACTGATCTGCACAAATGATTTGGGCGTAGCTTAAGGATGCAATCTAATAAAGTTATTGCAAGACTATTAATGTAACGCTCATTTATGTTATAGTAACTTTTTTAAGATAATTTACTTATTTAGATCATATAGACATTAATAAATTTATTCGTATCCTCCAGAAAATGTCTGTCAAAATGTAGCTGATTTGCATCTTTCTTCTTGCTTTATGTGAAATTGACATATTAAAGAAGATATAAAATCGCTCATTTGTAAAAATTATATATTATAAAAATGCAAAACGACTGTATAAACTTTTGAGACTGAGAACTGATTTTAGGCTCAAGTCATGCAGATGGTTCAATAAATCTATGCAAAGCACAAGGTTTTCTTTTAATATTATGTTAGAAATGCAAATAAAAACAAAACAAACAAAAAAAAAAAAACACTTTTGCATCCCTCTCAATTTGTCAGGATATTTTTACAAGTTGGAGCTTTTATTGAAGGATATAAGGTAAAAGCGTGCCCCAAGATAAGAGTGCGTCATTAAAATTAATTTTCTTATTTCTCAACCAAAACATATGTTGTAGATACTCAAAAGAACAGTCTCTTGAGCACCCAAAACATAATGTTTAAACTGATGGGTTAGAAAAGTTTCATAATTTTACGCCCAAAATTGAATTTTGGTTTATCTTGTTAAAGCGGCTATATCAGTATCACCTACAGTTAATGGGGAGAAAGAGCAATGCAGTGGCAGATCCAGATGGGGTTTCGCCCCCCCCCCCCCCCCCCCCCCCCCCACCCACCCTCCTTTATACATATGAACCCCCTTTCGAGAAATCCTGGACCCCCCCCCTACAATGATGCAAAGTTTACAAGATATATCTTCCTGAAGCAGCACCCATGCATTTTCTGATGAACCCAGAAAATAATACAGCAGTTGAAACTATTAAGGCCTAATAAAAAAAAATACCTGTGTTTAGGGTAACCTGACTAATACCTAAATTTACTGGTGAAACCTAGAATTTTTTTTTACAGATTTTCTGGAAAAAGATTGTTTTTATGCATTTTGAAAGGCGAAAAGGAGAAATACATCTTAAAACCAGCCGCTGTTCAGCTGAGCTACAGAGACTGTGGCTTAATACCAATGACGATATGAGCAAATATAGCGATACATGTTTCTACTTTTACGCTTGGCAATTGCAATGAGCAACTACGGTGCTGATCAGACTGCACTGATGTTGCTCACATGTGAAGGAAACAGTTTTTTCATGAAGTGAGCTCAAATTTAACCCTTAAAGAGCCACCTATAATTTGCAGCAGACGACAAGTAAAAATTTTGCCGCTTTTTCAAAAATAACAAATAAGGCATGCTATTTCATGATAATCGTCTGCTGGCAGACAATTCTCATGTAATATCATACCTTATTTTTGTCGAAAATTGGGAAATATGTCTCAAAATTTGTCATCTGCTGCAGTCGTGATTGGCGCTTTAAGGGTTAAGATATAAATTTTACAATATTTCCCCTAAGGGAATATTGTATAAATATGTTAAGTGAATTAGATCATAAATTACAAATATGAGATAGATACTGCATACAAATGTCTACTTATTAAGGACAAAAACATTAGTAATGCACCTGGCTCCATTTTGCTCACATACTGAACATGCTGCAGATGCTATCAGGTTGTAAGTGCCCAAAACTGGGCCTCAAGTGATATAGTGCTCTTAAACTGTATTCTCAGTATCATAGTGTTAAAATTACACCTTTGGCATCCTGTTGTGTCTAGAGTTTTGGCCTATTCTGAGTACAATAAGGTTGGGCATAGTTCCAGGACTTTAGTTAAGAATGTGTACCAAAAAAGTATTTTTATTTTTATTTCTCAGCCAAAACATATGTTGTGGGTACTCAAAAGAACCGTCTCAATGAGAGGGTTCTTTTGAGCACCCAAAACATATGTTAAAACTGATGGGTAAGAAAATATTTACAATTTTACGCTCAAATTTTTTGTTTATCTAAACCTATGGCATACAGTGTTTATTGCTTATAGTGTTTGTTTGGCTTTTGCAGGTGAATCTGATTCGCTCTGATGTCATCAATTCACATTTCTTGGAACCCATGCTAGTTCCAAGGGTTCTCCCCCTCTTAAATGAAAATCTAATCTGAATTTACCAATATCTATCTGATTTGCCTCACTAGTTATCTCAATATCACTTGTTTCTCCTGCTGCTAATGCTTGTGTCCCTTTTTACTGGTGTCCATCATTGACAATGTCTTTGGCTACTTGCTGACAATGTCTTTTGTTGCGTGTTGACAATGTCTTTTGCTTCTTGTTGACAGCAACTTTAGCTACTTGCTGACAATGTCTTTTGCTGCTTGTTGACAATGTCTTTTGCTGCTTGTTGACAAGGTCTTCTGCTGCTTATTGACAGCCTCTTTTGCTGCTTGTTGACAATGTCTTTTTCTACTTATTGACAATGTCTTTTGCTGCTTGTTGACAATGACTGTTGCTGCTTGTTGACAATGTCTTTTGCTGCTTGTTGACAATGTCTTTTTCTACTTATTGACAATGTCTTTTGCTGCATGTTGACAATGTCTTTTGCTGCTTGTTGACAATGTCTCTTGCTGCTTGCTGACAATGTCTTTTTCTGCTTGTTGACAATGTCTTTTGCTGCTTGTTGACAATGTCTCTTGCTGCTTGTTGACAATGTCTCTTGCTGCTTGTTGACAATGTCTTTTGTTGCTTGTTGACAATGTCTTTTGTTGCTTGTTGACAATGTCTTTTGTTGCTTGCTGACAATGTCTTTTGTTGCTTGTTGACAATGTCTCTTGCTGCTTGTTGACAATGCCTTTTGGTGCTTGTTGACAATGTCTTTTGGTGCTTGTTGACAATGTCTTTTGCTGCTTGTTGACAATGTCTTTTTCTGCTTGTTGACAATGTCTTTTATTGCTTGTTGACAATGTCTCTTGCTGCTTGTTGACAATTTCTTTTTCTACTTATTGACAATGTCTTTTGCTGCATGTTGACAATGTCTTTTGCTGCTTGTTGACAATGTCTCGTGCTGCTTGCTGACAGTGTCTTTTTCTGCTTGTTGACAATGTCTTTTGCTGCTTGTTGACAATGTCTTTTGCTGCTTGTTGACAATGTCTCTTGCTGCTTGTTGACAATGTCTTTTGTTGCTTGTTGACAATGTCTTTTGTTGCTTGTTGACAATGTCTTTTGTTGCTTGCTGACAATGTCTTTTGTTGCTTGTTGACAATGTCTCTTGCTGCTTGTTGACAATGCCTTTTGGTGCTTGTTGACAATGTCTTTTGTTGCTTGCTGACAATGTCTCTTGCTGCTTGTTGACAATGTCTTTTGTTGCTTGTTGACAATGTCTTTTGCTGCTTGTTGACAATGTCTTTTTCTACTTATTGACAATGTCTTTTTCTACTTATTGACAATGTCTTTTTCTACTTATTGACAATGTCTTTTTCTACTTATTGACAATGTCTTTTTCTACTTATTGACAATGTCTTTTGTTGCTTGTTGACAATGTCTCTTGCTGCTTGTTGACAATGTCTTTTGGTGCTTGTTGACAATGTCTCTTGCTGCTTGTTGACAATGTCTTTTTCTACTTATTGACAATGTCTTTTTCTACTTATTGACAATGTCTTTTGTTGCTTGTTGACAATGTCTTTTGTTACTTGTTGACAATGTCTTTTGTTGCTTGTTGACAATGTCTTTTGCTGCTTGCTGACATCGTCTTTTGCTGCTTGTTGACAATGTCTTCTGTTGCTGCTTGTTGACAATGACTGTAGCTGCTTGTTGACAATGACTGTTGCTGCTTGTTGACATTGACTGTTGCTGCTTGTTGACAATGTCTTATGCTGATTGATGACAATGTCTTTTGCTGCTTGTTGACAATGTCTTTTGCTGCTTGTTGACAATGTCTTTTGCTGCTTGCTGACATCGTCTTTTGCTGCTTGTTGACAATGTCTTTTGCTGCTTGTTTACAGTGCCTTTTGCTACTTGTTGACATGGTCATTTTCTGCTTGTTGAAAATGTCTTTTGCTGCTTGTTGACAATGTTATTTCCTACCTATTGCTGCCAATGTCATTTAAGCTTGTCGTAGATTTCTATTGTTGACAATGTCTCTTGTTGGCTGTACCTTTAGTTGTATCAACCCTAGTTTAATTTGAAATATGATCTCATTTAACAGTTTGGGAAAGTTTTAAGGTGGATTAACCTACAATGTCCATATAAAAGATGTTTTCTTTCAAGCTTAGTAGTTGGTGGCCATAGGTGAGAGGTAATGTGAGAAAATTGACCACATGAAATGTCTGACCAACACAAATTACTGTATTTACCACAGGTTTGGACAAACAGAGCTTAAAACTGTAAATATTTTCTTATTCATCAGTTTTAATATGTTTAGGGTGCTCAAAAGAACCATCTCATTGAGACATTTCTTTTGAGTACCAACAACATACTCAAAATGTAAACTATTAATGACTCCATGGGTGGTGACATACACAAATGGTAGCTTCCACGGGCAGTCACATGTACACTATAACTTCCATAGATGGTGGTATATACAAATGAATAGCTTCCGTGGGTGGTGACATACACAAATGATAGCTTCCATGGGTGGTGACACACACAAATTATACCTTCCATGATGGGTGACATACACAAATGATAGTTTCCATGGACTGTCACATGTACACTAATTATAACTTTCATAAGTTATGGCATATATAAATAATAGCTTCCATGGGTGGTGATATACACAAATGATAGCTTCCATGGGTGGTGAGAAACACACAAATGATAGCTTCCATGGGTGGTGAGAAACACAAAAATGATAGCTTCCATGGACTGAGACATTTACAATAATGATTGATTCCATTAATGGTGGCATGCAGATTAATGATACCTTATGTTCACAAATGATAGCTTCCATAGATGGTGACATACACAAATGATAGCTTCCATGGACTGAGACATTTGAAATAATGATTGATCCCATTAATGGTGGCATGCAGATAAATGATACCTTATGTTCACAAATGATAGCTTCCATAATATGGACTGAGACATTTATAATAATGATTGATTCCATTAAAGATGGCATGCAGATTAATGATACCTTATGTTCATAAATGATAGCTTCCATGGACTTTTGTTCTCAGACATAGATGTTTTTTGTATCATTGCAGAAGCTGTCTGGTTGGAAGAACAGAAGAAAGAGTGCCTCAGCAGCAGTATATCAGCGTGTAGGGGAGGTAGAAGGTGTCTTTACAGAAGATGAGGAACCCAAAACTAAAACATTCAGTCAAATAATGGCGGAAAAGTAAGTATCAGTTCAGTCTGGCTAGTTAAAGTCGGAACTGACACACAAATTTGAACCATTAAAGCACCATCTATAGAAGACAGCAGACAAATGTTTTTAAACTGTTTCAAAAAGTAACTTTACTTAATAGGGTTTGATATTTCATGTGAGTCATCTGGCAACACAGATGATTCACATGAAATGTCAAGCTTATTTTTCCCTAAAAAGAATAAAGATAACAAAATTCATCACCATCTGCTGCAGTATTTATTGGCACTTGTCATACAATGATAAAGTAATTAGAAAATTTCTTCAATGTGCATACCTTGACACTCAAGGGCCTACACAGCTTTTGCCTACAAATGCACAATTTAGTCTTTATGCATTGGTTACAATTTAGTCTATTTACATTGGTTACAATTTAGTCAAACAGACACTTCAAATTTTGTTTCACCTCACAGAGACTATATTTTCATTAAAATGAGCATATTTCATCTGACAAATATGGTCAAGTAAACATTACCATGGTTTTGGCCTATTGGATATCACATAGTGAGCTTCAGCATGTGCTTAGGGCCATGCCATGTTACAGCAGCATCAGATAAGACTATTGAATGTCATATGCCATAAAGACAGTCAAACTTCAATCAGCCCTTTTCCTGCCATTAATTTATTCCTGACAAATGTTGTATTAGACCTACTTGTAATATAAAGCAGATGATACTTTAGGACAAACAAATATTGTCAGAATAAAATGGTCAGTTTCTTGGATTTAGTGCTTTGTTTTGATATTCAACTTTTGCATTGTCATATATGAAATCAATGCATGTGAGCCATGGAAAATTCATGTTTGCAAGAATACCGGGGTGTCTGTTTGATACAGGCAGTTGAAATTGTCCATGTGCTTTTGATTTTGACAGTGAAGGTGCGTGGTCTGAGTTCCACTCGAGTCCGAGTTCGTACTGGTAAGACATAATGTATATATCTGTAAAAATTATTAAATCTAACAATAATAGTAGATTTTTGTTTATTTATTTAATATTCATGTTTTTGTAACAAACACGGGTTTGGATGAGCATAAAATTGTTAATATTTTCTTACCCATCAGTTTTAACATATTTTTGGGGTGCTCAAAAGAACCGTCTCATTGAGACTGTTCTTTTGAGTACCCACAACCTACGTTTTGGTTGAGAAATAAGATTTTTATGCACTCTTAACTAAATGCTTGGTAACAAAATGAGTAAGAGTTTATTCATTAATTATGCTGTCATAGTTTTCTTTTTTCGTCCATTCATATTTTTTAGTATTTAAGCACAACCTATAAAAGACATTTCAAAACCACACCCAGATATTAGGATGCCAATCTTTTTGATGAACCATCCTCTGCATACAAACATTTATTTTGCAAGTTGGATGGCTCTAGCAATCTGCAATTCTAATGTAGTTTGAATAAAGTTAGAAAATATCTTGATTATCGGAAATAGTTTAATGTCATTAAGTATGTCACATTTTGTTGGATGACATGCAGCTTTATACAACTTGCAAAGCTCCAACTTGAGATGAAACAAAGATTATAATGGTGAACAAGTGCGGAAGTACATTAGAATGGGGATAACCATATTTCGGATACCCGGTCACAGGTCATGTTTTACTGCTCGGCTCAAGTCTCGCTGTAAAACTAAATTTCAAACCGTATATCTGATGATGTACCTTCCCAAATGAAAATTATGAGTACAGTTATCCCCTAAATTTGTGCAAGCTTGTCTGAACCTTCACTGATTGATAAGTACCAATTTTATTAAGCACAACAGGTCTGTCTTTATGTTCACTGTTAATTGATCCCATTTTAGGGCAGCCTTGAAGCCAACAAAACATATTTGTTAGATATTTGTATAAAAGTAATAAAATCATTTACACAATATTACTGTCTAACTGGTAGTTTAGTTTGCTTAGTATGTTACACATTACATTAAACAAAGAATTATTCTGATTACCATAGTTTGTTTAAGAAACAGATTAGCACTCACAGTGATTTTTTGCTGAATATATCATTGGCTGGAGGTCATATATTACTGGCGAAGCGCCAGTGATTTATCCACTTATGACTGACCAACTGACAGTGATATATTAAGCAACAAATCACTGCAAGCGTGAATCTATTTCGATTCTAACACACAAAAAGATAGGGGTCGCGAGTTCAATCCCGGCCCGGTCCCATACTTTCGTGGAGATTGATCATGATATGATTTCTACGGTCATTCTCCTCCCTTCCGCTGGATTCATTCATGAAGGGTTGTTGTCAGTTACAAGCGAAAGTATGTGCACGATTACTGGTTAACTGCTTGTTCAAGCTTGCCCAGGAAATAAGTGATGTTAGATAAACTGACCGTCCCGCAATGACCATAGCTGTTGACTTGGGACGTAAAGCAACAAAACATACATACATACACACAAAAAGATTAAAGGTATGAACAAATTCTTCAGAGTCTATCAATTCTGCCATCCTGAACAGAGTGTTTAATTTCCCATAACTCTTGTTAGAACTGAATCACTTATTTTTTCGTTGGTTTTGAACGTCCATTAGTTGTAAAAACGATGTTATGCCATCTGTTGTCAACGTTACAAGACTGTACATGATAGATGACGTCATGAAAATCAAACTGGCAACCAAATGACGTCACACAAGTCCTTGCACAGATTTATCAACCAAAAAATCACCGAATTTAACCATTGGCTATATAGGCGATCAATGTTAGAAATAAGAATTGTGGCTTAATGCTGTTTTCAACAATTTTCAGTCATATCACAGGGATTTTTTTGTGTTCTCAGGAGCCGATATTCGATATTTGGCCCCATTCCCAATTGAATTAAGAGAGTAGGAATTTGAACCTACTATCCTAGTGCAGTTGGTAACACGTGTGACTGCAGATACTTGTCTGACTGCAAAATCAGGGGTTGCGAGTTCGATCCCTGCCCAGTCCCATACTTTCGTGAAGATTGATCATGAAATAATTTCTACTGTCATTCCCCTCCTTCTGCTAGTTCAAGAAGGGTTGTTGTCAATTACAAGCAAATGTATGTGCACAAAGTACTGGTTAACCTCTTAGTCAGGCTTGCCCAGAAAAAAGTATGGTTAGGTGAAATGACTGTCTCAACATGATCATAGCTGATGACTGGGACATAAAACCTCAAACCAAACCAGGAATCCCCAGGTAGGCAGAGAATAATCACGATGTGACAGGAATTTGAAAACTCTCGTACTATAATTTAAAGCAGTTCATAGAATTACGATTACCAAACCAATTCACTACTAACTGTGCTAGGGGGACCAGCTATTGTGAATAGAATCTACTGTATGCTTGTACATGTATTAAATTTTCATGACTTTTTTTACGCTATTTGCATTTGCATACCGTATGTGAAACATATTCACGATACATTGACAAATAGTGCAGACCAGATGAGATATATCATAGTCTGCAGTGTTTGCAAAAAAGTAGTTGGGAAATCTTTGCCAAAAACAACAAAATGAGCCACATTGTTGGTTTTCTGTGTCACAGCTCACATGAGATCATTTTAGCCGCGACATGTGATTTCCAACAATGTGGCATTTTGACATGAATAGACTCAGATGAGCCTTTTGCTTCAGCCTCCTTTTAAGCTTAGAAACTCCAAATAATGTTCAGTCAGTAGCTTAATACCCATAGAATGTTCAAGTGACTAGCAAAGGCTCTGATCAGACTGCGCATATGCGCAGGCTGATCTGAGACTTTGCTGGTTGCACATTCCACATTGTTGGAAATCTCATGTCAAGGCTCATTTATGGCCAACATCCAGGTTAGCACAATCTACCAATCATATGACAGATTACATTTAAGTTTTCTACATGTTCTAGAACAATTTTGAGTTATTAACTCGGGTAACCCAAATAGAAGAATTGCACATGAACTTTACAATAGTTGGCTGATTTAACTGTTTGTGTAAAACATGTTTCAATAATTAAATATTATTTATATTTATGTTTATAGGGAGAAAAGGAAAAGCCTGGGAAATTTAAGAAGTTTCTATCCTATAGATGATGATGACTCTATAGGCAGTAAACCAAAAGTTTTAGCCGACCCTTTACATATCATGAAGACGGAGGACGAGATAACGCAAGCAACAGAAGCGATTGACCACAAAACGGTAATTCTGACAGGAATTTAGTTAAGAGTGCGTAACAAAAATTTAATTTTCTTATTTCTTAGCCAAAACATATGTTTTGGGTACTCAAAAGAACCGTCTCAATGAGACGGTTCTTTTGAGCACACAAAACATACGTTAAAATTGATGGGTAAATAAATTATTTACAATTTTACACTTAAAAATTTTGCTTATCTAAATCTGTGTTCTGATTCTCTGTTCTCTGAAGCCAATCATCAGAAGTAACCCTATCTCTAATTATGGATTCTAATGCACTTGTTTTGTAACGCAACGTCTGATTGAATAACGTCAAAAATTTGCCACAGTATATCCTGCGATATACTGTCGGAGATAGTTTGATGTCATTAATTATGTCAAATTTCGTTGATTATGTACGCCTTTGTGCGGCTTTATGCGGCTTGCAATGCTCCAATTTGAGACGAGACTGTAGAAGCCCTTTAGAATGGGGATAAACCTATTCAAATTTTTCATTTGGGATACCTTGTCGGATATACATTCGGAAATCACGTGGTACGGCTCCGCTCAAGCGTCACCGTGAAACTGAATTTCTGACGAATTGTCGGACGATAAACCTCCCTTGATGAAAGTTTTGAATACAGTTATCCCCTAATTTATTGAAGACAGTTTGAATATTCATTACTGTCATGGCAAATGTTTTTAGCGTAAAATTGTAAAAAAAGATTTGTACCTATCAGTTTAATCATATGTTTTGGGTGTTCTTTTGAGTACCCACAACATAATTTTTGGTTGAGAAATAAGAACATTAATTTTCAATTATGCACTCATTTAGAGGCCTGTGAACCACCCGTCAAGGGTGTAAATTTATACCAGATAAATATTGTAATTCAAATATTCGTGAAATTTTGACTTACTTGGGTTCAGTTAAAAGTTGACTTCACACCTTTTGGGTGTCACCTTCAAAAAATATCCAGAATTTTTCGAAAAAGTTGAAAATGAGCAGACAACAAAAAAACATGCAAAATTACCAAGTAGGGACAGAGTTAACAGTCTCGTTCTTTTCTTTCAGAGAATAAAGACAAAGAAAGAAGAAATTGCCCCTTGGGCGCGGGATTCTAGTGGGGAAGGTGACAGTCAGTCAGACTCTGAGGCTAATACTAGTCACCAGTCAGGTGATACTGATAATGTGTTCGCAGAACAAACCATTCCTAAAGTGGTGCAGGAAGACCAGTCGTGGGTAAAGAGAAGGACTGGTTCACTAACCTCCCCCACTGTAAAACAGACTCAATCTCCCGTCGCAAATAAACCTTTAAAAGAACGGAATTTTCAGTTATGGGAAACTAGTGCTAAAGAATCTCAGACTAGAACTGAGAAGAAACGGGTGGAGATTCCAACAAGTAATAATAAAATAAAAAATATAACTAAAGCATTTGAAGAGAAAGAGAGTAGTGCTAAGACTGAGCCTGTTATTAGTAGACGGTCAGATTTTGGTCGCAAAAGTTGGTCGTTTGATAGTACGGATTCACCGTTTAGAAGACGGTCTTCTGATTTTAGTGATAAAAGTGATAAAAGTTCACCGAAAGGAATAAGTGAAAAAACTGTGTCTCCGTTGTTATCGCCTACAGCACCTAAAGCTTTGTTACCCAAAGATCAGAGGACACCGCCTGGATCTAATTTTAAATTCCCTTCGGATTATAATTCTAACAAGGTTTGTAGAAAATTCTTATTTATAGGCAGGGTTCGCACATGCTTGAAAAGTACTTGAATTTAGAGGGTTCTATTGAAAAGTCGTTGAAAATTAAATATGCCTTGAAAAGTACTGGAAAATCACTGGAATGCCTTGAAAAGTCCTTGAATGCTTCTATTTTCTGTAGGACTTAACACTGTTGATAGAGATCTAAATCAGTATAATATTGCTGTTCCTTTATTTGGTGCAGCATATGCTGCACCAAATAAAGGTACAGCAATTTTATACTAATATTCCATTTTCTCAGTCTAGCATTTCTGAAAGAGAATTTTAACACTTAAATCAGGTTTTTTCATAAACTTTTGGTCCTTGAAAACTGCAGGATAGTCTTTAGAAGTCCTTGAAAAGTCCTTGAATTTTACTTAAACTTGCCTGAATCCTGATAGGTCTAGATAAAGAATAAAATTTGAGCGTAAAAAGGTTAACCATTAGGCCAGAAATTTTTTATTAGTTGGTTTACAAACCCTCCTACTGTTATTTCCCAGAAAGTAGAAAAAAAAATCATTTTTTTTTTACAAAAATTTATCCCCTGACTCTAAATATTATTTGTTTCGTTGAAAAAATAATATATTTTTGAGGTTCTGTCTGTGTATTTTTGAGAGTGATTGTCCTGTCCAGATTATTAGGAAATTGATGAATTTTTAAAGATTTGATACAGACTGTTCTTTCTTTCTTTCCTGTCTTTCTTATTGTACTGGCACAATCAAATTTTGATCATTATGCCAGGGAGTGCGAATTTGGAATTTTGAAGAAAAAACAAAACAAAACAAAACAAAAAAAAAGAAAAAAAAAAAAGAAAAATCTTTCAGCTGTGTTTTTAACTAAATGAGGAGTTCCCTAAACTCCTAAGTAACCTGGGAGTTGACCACCGAAGGAGAAAGACTATTCCACTGTGGAATAGTCCGGGGGAAAAAAGAGTTCTTCAGGGCATCACTGTATGTCTGGTATCTAAAATATTGGGCGCTGTGTGATGACCTGGTAGATTTCAAACTGTGAGCAGGGATCAGGTACTTGTCTTTTTCTATAGACACAGCACCAGAATATATCTTATGAGAGATAAGCAAGGAGGACCGATCCCTACGGGCCTCAAGAGATGGCCACTCAAGCTCATCAAGCATTTCGTCGACACTACTCGTGTTTCACCATCTCCTGCAGGTCCAACGGGCTGCTGTCCTCTGAACTTTCTCTACCTGATTAATCTGAAGTTTCGAGTAAGGGCTCCCAATGGGTGCTGCATACTCTAGTTTAGGCCGAACCAAAGTTTTGTATGTTGGTTTACCTTACTAGTTTTACTGTTTCTTTCTGGAGATAATAATAAAAAAAAGCTCTGAAAATGACCCTAAATCTAAAAATAAAAATCCGGTAAACAACTAGTAAAAAAAATTCTGGCCCAAGTTTTAACATGTGTTTTGGATTAAATTGTGAAAATTTTCTTATCCAACATGTTTTGGATGTTTAAAAGAACCATCTCATTGAGATGATTCTTTTGAGTACCCACAACATATGCTTCGGATGAGTAATAAGAAAATTAATTTTTGGTCTCGTACTCTTGAGGCCTGCTTATTTTTTTTATTTACATGGTTAGTTTTTTCTGATAGTAAGAAGAGTAGGATCTGGCTCCAGTCCTTAAACATTTTTTTTCTATCAATGGAGCCATCAATATGTCCCAGCACAAGTCTATCGGGCAGTATCGGCTAAATGTTTATGATCATATATATGTCTTGTGGATCTTTTTTTGCATGTCCCAATAGCTATTATTGAATGACTGTTGTCAATGTGTAACTAGATTTTTTTTCCTTTTTGTTTTAATTGCATGACTTAGTATGGGCCTTATCAAGAGAAATCAGACCTTTGAGCATGCAACCACCAAAACCACAGACTAGTCTGTACATCTGAACACTCTGATGTCCCTCTAGAAAGAATAATGATTTAGCAGGCTATAAGGCCAAATTTCAATAAGTAGCTGAGTAGGATGATTTGAGTCTTTCTTGATCTGAAACCCCAAAGACAGGTTCTCTCACATCAAGGCCCATATTGTTTTGTGTTTTAAGTGTTAATTTTCTAAAGTTGTGCATGCGCTGATCCAGAAAATTTTGTCAGAGGGGGTCCAACTTTGACGCCTTTTTTTTTGTTTCTTTTTTAGTTGATGAGGGGAGGGAGGACCCAAATACCACCATAAGCGGGCCATCATCGTCCCGCAAGCAAAACGCCATTTAAATGGCGTTTTCCTGGCATGCTGATGTTGGCCTTACATTGAATGCTGGCTTGGTAGCTTTGTGATTCTTCAGGGGATCTGGACAAGAATTGCTAAAAAAAACCCTATATTTTTGTGATTTTCCAGGGGTGGGGGTCCGGACCCCATGTCCCTCACACCTCTGGATCCGCGCATGTTGTGTATAAATGTTGCATGATTTTATGTGTTACCTTTTCTCCTTTTGTTAGTGCTCCAGAGGCAAGGCTTGAATTCTCCAAATATGATTAAAGTCTTTGTATAGTTCCTTAATATGTGTATGGGAGCAGTGAAGACTCTGGCTCCTGGGCCTTTGTTGCTCTCATATGCGATAAGTACCAAAAATAGTAAATGAGTATGATCAGGAAATACCACAATCACAAACTGCAGACAACCCCGTGGCACCGTGAGGAAGAGCCGCTCAACCATCACGAGACACCAGGAAGACAAATTAAGCAAAGCAATCAGCTCTTTCTTCCCCATCAAGATATTTGCAATACTAAAATGGACATAAAGTAGCGTACAACAAAACATAGAACAATTACAGACTCCCACAATGGGAGTAACAATAAACAGAAAGTCAACAACAACAGAACCACCGCCTTAGAACGGACAGCAGCCTAAGCCACCGGGGGGCTTAAATGCATTTTACTGGTACCAAATCTTCGCCCTAGATTCTGCTGTTGTTGAAGTACAAAAAATGTTCAGCTCGCATGGAGGCCATCTAACTAATGCAATGTATCATCATGGATAAACACTCTAATCAAATTACTACACCATGATGAAACAAAGAAAAGGGCTCATGACTCTGAAATATTGGGTCATTTTTAGACATTAGCACTCAAAAGAATTATCTGGCCTAGATGAATCTTTTATGTACCATAGCAAAGGTAAAATAAGCACAGTTTTTGAGCGTAAAATTGTATATATTTTCTAACCCATCAGTTTTAACATTTGTTTTGGGTGCTCAAAAAAACATATAATTGAGACAGTTCTTTTGAGTACCCACAACATATGTTTTCGTTGAGAAATAAGAAAATTAATTTTTTGGTACGCACTCGAAGGTCCTGACCATAGGTATTAAAATGTGAGAATTTAATCATATGGAGTATTTTATGTGTGACTTTTGCATGATTTTGTGTGTAACCTAACCTACTCTTTATGCCATTTAGAAAGTAGAGAGTTCTAGAAGTAAATATCTTCAGAAGATGTCTGCACCTCCTCAAGCTCCGTTTGGATACAAAGCTGGGCGCAGCCATTCTGTTATAGAACTACCAACGACATACAATAAACCATCTGTTCCTAAAGTGGCTTCAGCTGGATCTTATAGACGGTTAAGGGGCTCCTCGAGTGCAGGGTCAGACAGCTCTGAAGCAATGACACCAACCAGCCCATCAGAAGTACTCCATCCTATAGAGGCACAACCAGACCTTATCCCAGTTTCGGAGATTATTGAATCTACTTCTAAAGACCAGGACATCTTAAAGGAAAGAGATTCTAGCGAGGTGACTGTTACTAGCACATGTACACCTTCTGTAGTTAGCTGTGCTTCTACTTCAGTATCTGCTGAAGCTAACTCGCAGATGCCTTCTCAAGTAGATATATCTAAATCACATGTAGATACTATAGGCCCAATGACTGATACCAATGCAATTTCATTTTACCTAACCTCTGAGGATGAGAGCGAGAGTCATTCAGAAGTATCTGAATCAGTTACAGAATCAATAGAAAAACAAAGAGATCAGGACAAAACATCTCAACTTGTGTCCCCATCTTTGTCTGCTGTTGGTAAGGAGAATGATAGAAATAATGCAGAACTTAAGGATACAGATATTGTAAAGCAGGAAAATGCTGACATGGCTTCTAAGACAGAGATACCAGGCACTTTATCTGCTCCAGATTCTGTAACAGCAAGAAATACAGATGATGAGACTTTAATTGTCCAGTCAGAGGTGTCAGAAACTGATGCTTTACAGCACAACAACGTTCTTGCTCTTTGTCAAGATCTAGGAAAAGATATACCACTAGAGGAGAGACACATTACAGGCACTGAAGAACATATATTTCCCACTTCATTATTACAGACTAGAAGTGCACCAAACTTCTTTGTCTTTCCTGAACCAGAGAGTATTAGAGTTGAAAAGAAAAACCCAGAAATTTGCTCAGTTGAACCATCTGATAAAGTTCTAAAGAAAAATCCAGAAATTTGGTTCGTTGAGCCAGCACATAGAGTCCAAAAGAAATATTCTGAAATTCGCTCAGTTGAACCAAAAGGTTCAACTGAGCAAATTTCAGAATATTTCCTATCAAGCCAAGAAGTAGTTGAGAAGCACTTAGATGCCAGTGATCTACAAGCGGAAGATTCAGTTGTAAATGGAACTGACCAATCAACTTTGTCTGAACCTTCTTTAATAAGTAATGATAAGGAAGGAACATCTGAAACGGAAACTGATTGCAACAATACAGAAAGGCCTCCTGGTCCACTTTCACCTGTATCTTCAAATGGGGAAGTTTTATCACCAGAAGCAACTTCTGCATCGAGTATAGAAGTATGTCCATCATCAACTCCAGACTTGATTACTTCTCTTCCGACACTTACACCATCATGTGGATTAGAAGACTTTCCTCCAAGGAATCATTCTGCAAATGAAGATGATGTATTTGTGGATGACGACACAACATATAAGCAGAGATCTGTGGATAAGATAGTTAAAGAGCAAGAAGAATTGGTGATTAAGGAAGCAAGTGATATTTCATGTTCCCCTTCATAACATGCTAACATTTTAATTGTTTCATAGTTTAGATTTATATTAGTGTTTCATAGTTTAGATTTATATTAGTACTTTTTAATTAAAAGATAACTTTAGAACTGAGCTACTGAAAGTGAAAAAGGAAACATTAAGTGAGTTCATACATTATAAACGTTTCACTTTTAAAAGTTGCATTCAAAAAGCCCAAACTCCATTCTGCTTATGATATACAGGGAAGACCAGTTTAAACACAATTGATAAGAATATAACCATTAATCCTTAAAGCGCCAATCACAACTGCAGCAGACATCAAATTTGGCGACATTTTTCTCAATTTTCGAAAAAATAAGGTATGATATTTCAAGAGAATCTCATTCTCATGAAATATCATGCCTTATTTGTTAGTTTTGAAAAAGCAGCAAAATTTGAAGTTGTCGTCTGCTGCAAAATGTAGGTGGCCCGTTAAGTGTTAAGGGGAAAATCTGCCACATTATTGTGCCTGAACAGAAAACTGTAGTTGGCTACGACTGAATTTTCTTTTTTCATTGAAGGAAGCTCAGATTAATAACACCACAATGAGCAGTGTCAGCTAAATAGTACCTCAGTATATCTACAAACTGGATGGCCAGTCTTCTTATAGAAGCCACTGCAAAATGACACACAACCTCTGCAAAAAATTCAGATCAATTCGAGAAAATGTTCCTATACGGGGGGGTGCCTTTAGTGTGACATTACTCATAGATACATACTTTTTATTTTTAATTCAATATTTATTAATGTAACAAGAATATCTAATACGGCATGCACAAATTCAGGACTTAAATAATTATGGTCAATATATCCATAGAAGATATGACAAATAATTGGAATGTCATTTTGCTTTATCTCCTCAATAAAACTAATGTTTTATGTACTTGAAAAAACTGATTCAAGGAGAGAGTTCTTTTGAGTATCCATAACATGTTTTAGTTGAGAATCAAGTAAAATAATTAAGACATATTGGTATGGGGTATCATGCCATGCTATATAACAATATACTCTCATTAATTAACAATAAAAATTATACTATAGCAAACAGTTAAGACCCAAATCAGCTGTCATGTGACCAGGTCTACACTGTTTGCATTAAAAATAATAACCTTCAGAAAATACTATTGAATATATATACTGATTCCATAACTGAATTTTATTGTATTTTTCGTTGCTTTTGTTTTTATGATTTAAAGATAGTTGTATTTGTCCAATTAAAGCCCCTCCAAAAATCTTTAGCAGGTCACATTTTCAAATTTTGTTCCTGCTTTAAAAAACTAACTAGACAACTGTCCTGCCAGCCAAGAGTGACAGTGATATCATGCTTTGTTTACAAAGTTATCATGGACTTGTAAATGATAGATCACTTGTATATTAATCCTATCCACAGGATAGGATTAATACACAAGTGATCTATCGATTCACATTAGCTCATGAGGAGTATGTACGTTATTTTTTTTTACTTAACAATTATAAACAAAACCTGATGTCACTGTCACTCTTGGCTGGCAGGACAGTAGCTATTTATCTAATTCTTCTGCTTGCAGAAGATTCACATGATTCAAGACTTTTTTCTCTGAGAAAATTAAGAAAGGTTTCTCAAAATTTTGTATTTCTGACGCAGTCAAGGTTGTCGTTTTATGGGTTAGGTTTAATATTGCATTTTCCTTTATAGGTGCAAGTTTTCTTGTAGTAGTCCTAGATGTCAAAATTTATTTTCGATTGAATCCCTTTACTAATCACACTACATTTATCAGATTGCTTAACTGCCGAATAATGTTTTTTATCCCCTGACAAAGTCTGAGGGATATAGTTTTGGCATTGTCCGTCCATCCATCTGTCCATCCAGAACCATATCTCAGTACCTTTTGGTCAGATTTGATGCATTCTTGGTATAAATGATAAGTACCATAGACAGTCAATATCCTTGATATGTATATAAAATCAACTTATTAACACTTGAATTATTGCCCTTGACTTGAAATACCGATAGGCAATTATAATGCAAAAGCTTTAATGGATTTTTTTTGTGTGAAATGAACTTCACATTCTCACTATGGGCCATGATTTCCAAGTGCCTGTAGACAATCACAACATTGTCAAAAAATTTACCCAAGCCTCTTGCTTGATCCCTAATGCGAGGTCAAAGGTCATGCTATATTTAGATTTATAATGACTTAGCCAGTTGTCAATATTTATTACAGACATTTTTGCATTCAGGCAGAGAAACAATTAATAGATATGAAATATATCAGATTGTTTCAAGGCCTGGATTCCCCTGGGTGGACGTAGAGGGGGTGAGGGTCAAGGCCAAAATTCATTTTTTTCGGAATAAAGTGATGTTGCATATCAAATCATATCAGGTACACCCTCGACCCCGGGGGTAGGTAGGGTCAAAGGTCAAAACATTTTCTTCTGAAAGTAGTCATGAAGCATATCAAATTAAAGAGAATGGAGTGAAGAGCAACATGCAAGCAACTATTATGTCCTTACACACATCCTTGACCCCTGGGGTGGGGTTGACCCCTGGAATGGGGTCAAAACTGTTTATATCTGAAAGTGGTCATGTTGTATATTAAACTAAAGGGAAGGAAGTGTAGACCAACATATAAGCAAAAACTATGACATTACACACACTCCTGACCTCAGGGGTTGTGTTGAAAGGGGACCTAACACTGGCCCCTTTTCAAGCATCTACATGACAGCTGGGAAATAAAAACGAGAAACCTCAAAAGAGTTGGTCAGAGTTAGTCTCACAAGATCATGTCATCTTTTGTATAAGTCGCCTCAATGATACTCTCTAATACATGACAAAATAAGTTATCTGTATGATATGCCAGTGCCCCCCCCCCCCCCTTCCTCACCCCCAAAAACACAATGGAGTATGTAGTTTTTGTTCCAACACATATCAATAACATTCTTTCTTCTTTAACCCTTTACCCCATGATAATGTTTTGACGCAAATACTCCATTTTCCATAGAGTATTTTCAAAAATGTTCAATTTTCTTGATTTTTTTCAATGTTGTCTAAAAATAGAAAACGATGTCATGATCTAAAAATAGCCGATGGAGTAAAGGGTTAAAATCCTAAGAAGGTGATCTTTCCTTGCTAGCGTCTACTTTTATCGTCTGCGGATAATCTTTGCAAACAGTTTGGACCTAGGTCAGGACCAAACAGTTTGGACCTAGGTCAGGACCGACAGAATGTCGACAGAATGTCGGTCCTGATCTGGATTCCTTCCAACTGTTTGACACTCTGATAGTGTTCCTGAAAGAATGTTTTGAAAAAAGTCAGCAGGCGACATCAAAAGCATAAAAATACCCAACTGAGGGGAGAAGGGTTCTATAATTAATAATTAATAACAATTTTCTTCATTTTAAACAAACCTATTCTTACTCTCAAACCAAGACTTTACCTTAAATTTTTAACTCCGTCTAGCTGCTAGTGTCATCTGCAAGGATGTCAGAACGCTGAAAAAGTTACCCACATCAAAGAGAGACTACTGGATCAAGCAGTGGTTCTCTTTAATTGTGCCTCTTTTCAAAATGGGAACTTCTCTTAAATTAAAGAATTTGCTCCCAGAGGGAACAAATTCTTTCCTTTAAGGACAGTTCCCTATAAATGGTACGATAAATCACGTTTACCACATTTTCCTGTACCCTTATAAACAGTCATTCTCAGGTGAGTGACCCAGGGCTTGAGGACCCTCTTGTTTTTATTTTGTTTCCTTACTTTTTTCTCAATTTTTCATTATTTAAGAAAGCAGAGCCAAAAAGTGCTCTTATAGATAAAAAGGTGAAGATTGTAATAGAGAAGTGCCTGATCAGAGTGCTAGTGAGCAGTCTGAAATGGGTTGACATAGTTTGCCTCTATGTCATTATTTGACAAAAATACGTGGTATTTCCTTCCAAAATTACCAGGAAATACGTGAATCTGTTTTGTGTATGCCATCTATAAGATTTTTCTATACCGAAAACTACCTATTTTGATTGGGGAAGAGTGTAGTACAAAACTATCCAACATGTTAAAGTTTAAAGATTTATGCTGCTGATTAGAACTTATTAAATTCTTCTTTTAACAGATGTCAGTTTTAATAGTCAGAAACAAATGAATTTTTTGGGCCTTTTTCTCAAACTATTGCTCTTGGTATGAAGTGGGCTTTTTTTACTCAGTCTGTCCATCTTTTGGGCATTTAAATTAATCTCCTTATAAAAAAGTAATATTTTGTTCTCCTTGCAGAAATCTATTGAAAAGTCCATAAAGATTAGTCAGGCACCAAACAACAGTAGAGGGTTTGGCTTCTTCATTGTGGGCGGGTCTGAGAAGAGAGAACCAATCACAGTTCAGAGAGTCTCATTAGGTATGTTAATTGTAGTTATCTTGCTGAGCATATGCTAATTAATTCACATAGATTCAAATAAAGAGGTTTGTAGTGCATAGAGGATCTTACATGAGTGCTCATGTTTTATTGAATTAATTGTGAGTTGAGGAAAAGAGATAAAAATGCAAGGCTTCATCATCATCATAATCAGATTTTTGATTAACGTGCAGGTGCAGGGGCACCATCCACATCAGTGGGCCCCTTTCCAGGTAACTGGCTAGCTGCATGCATAGCAGATCTCACACCTGATCTCCAGGTGCTCCTTTCTTGAGGGTCAACTGTCGTGAGCTTCCACTCACGGCAATCCCTCTCCGTCAGTTTCTTCCAGGTAAGCTTGGGCTTGCCTAAGATTTTATCTCTTTCGCAACAAGTTTAATATATTTGATAATACACAAGCACAAATGTTAGATTCTTTTTATCACATGACATTAAAAATACTTAAAAAATCACATTTTTGGCATGAAAACGCCAAGATGTCCCCCTCTTTTACGCAACGTTATAATGACATCATTACGCAACGTTACTAAATCTGTAAACCACTTAGTCTAGTGGTTTATGGATCTTATTGCATGGCATTATGCTGCAAGTCCTGAGGAAACTTAAGCATCTGCTATAGATTATAAAGGCGCTCTCCCTCAAAATAAGGTACTGCTACCGTGTTTACCTTCTAAACTGTAAAGTCCCATGTCATCTAGCCAAATATGATATAATTAATGATGTCAATTTTTAACTATTTCTGACTGTAGTTTATTAAGAGGATAAAATATTCTTTTTCTGTATATTAATGTTTGCCAAGTCCAAGTGTGATAATGTGTTGCAGCTGCCTGAACTGCGAAGAGGTGAAGGCTGCAACACATTATCACACTCGGGCTTGGCAAACGTTAATACATGGAAAAGAATGTTCTATCCTCATAATGTTATATACCTTCTTAAATCTTCCGTAACTGAAAGCGACCCGATCTTAACTTGCAGACGATGTCCTTGACTGGGCTTAAATGGCAATGAAACCCTCTGCTGCCGTGTATTAATGGGAATGAGGGCCCACCGCGAGTGATTGGTCAACTATTAGCCGCATTGAGACACGCTAAATTTAGATGAAATGTACAACTCTCAGTCATTGAAACACATCATGTTTCTATAGTAAACACGTATTAGGTATATAACAATGCAGGATATACTGTCGCATATTTCTAACGTCATTCAATCAGAAGCTACATCACATTAGCAATAAAGTGCATTAACCCTTAAAGCGCCAAGAAAAAAATGTATCTAAAAATGTCGTCTGCTGAAGTCGTCTGCTGCAAATAATTGCCTAACATTACT
Organism: Loripinus fragilis; assembly: GCA_964019695.1. Classification (NCBI taxonomy): domain Eukaryota; kingdom Metazoa; phylum Mollusca; class Bivalvia; order Lucinida; family Lucinidae; genus Loripinus; species Loripinus fragilis. The sequence continues at coordinate 93,864,864 of OZ026521.1, read as the reverse complement.
GACAAATTAAGTATAGAAGCAAACAGCGTGGACCCAGAACAGACTGCTCCTATAGGAGCAGTCTGATCTGGGTCTGCAATGTTTGCCATAGAGGTTTCTTAAACATTTCAGCAGACGAGAAAAGCAGACGACTTTTGTTAAAAGTTAAAATATGTTATGTTTGAATGTTTAGGTAGTGGAGCAGACCTGTGTGATCTTCTAGCCCAGGATGAAATCTTGTCAGTCAACAACCATGACACCACACACATGACCTTGAAACAAGTCCAGGGTATCATTGATCATTCCGTGAAACGGGGCCAGATAGAGCTGAAAGTTAGAAGAAGGCCCGATGAAGGTTGGTAGCATGGTGTACTCAGGGTTCGCACAGGCTTGAAAAGTACTTGAATATACAGTACTGTCTTGAAAAGACTTTGAAAATATAATTTGCCTTCAAAAGTACTTGAAAGACACTCAAAGGCCTAGAAAAGTTCTTGAATTTTACCATTTGCAAGAGGATTCAACAATGTTTTTGGAGGCCTAAATCAGTATAAAATTGTGGTGCCTTTAATTGGTGCAGCATAAGCTGCACCAAGTAAAGACACCATAATTTTACACTGATTTTCTAAAACAAATATCTTTAGTAATGGACTCTAGCATTTCAGAAGTAGAATTTTAACGTGTAAATCAGTATTTTTCATAAGTTTTCAGTCCTTGAAAACAGAAAGAAAGTCTTTTAGAAGTCCTTGAAAAGTCCTTGAATTTTACACAAACTTGCCTGTATGAACCCTGTATACTGTAACTGTACCCATACTTTTCAAATGTATGAGGATTTGGAGTAGAGAGGGCAGTATACAGGTTTTTATTTGTTGGTTTGATTTGATTCTTTACATCCCAGTTTGATAGTTTTTAGCTCACCTGAGCCGAAGGCTCATGGGTGAGCTAATAGTATACCAGTGACTCCGGCGTCTGTCCGTCCGTCCGTCCGTCCGTAAACATTTTCAAACATCTTCTCCTCTGAAACCCCTAGGCCAATTGAACTCAAATTTCATATGGAGACTCCTTAGGACGTGGGAAAGAAAGTTTGTTCAAATTGTCCTGGTCACATGACCAAGATGGCCGCCACGCCAAAATATGGTAAAAACCTTTTGATATTTCAGCCAAAGTCGCTCATATTGGAGTCCCATCAACATATTAAAACATAGTTTTCTCAGAAACCATTAGGCCAATTGAACTCAAATTTCATATGAAGACTACTTATGATAAGTCAGCCAAAATGTGCACAAAATATTTTGGTCAGACCACGCCCATATTTGGTAAAAAACCCTTTAGAAGTCTTCTTCTCCAGAACCAGAAGGCCGATGACCTCGGGACTTAATATGTAGCATTGGGGATGTGGGGCCTACCAAGTTTGTTCAAATGATGATCCTAAGTTGACCTTGACCTACTTAACGTCAAGGTCAAATTTGCTTCCTAATGCATTTACATGGGAAATTTTTTGAAAAGTTGATTTTTCGAAAACTGTAGAATCCTTAGTCATTATTCTCACTTGATATGTTTAACCTAATGAGACAATGGCTATAAATAAGTTCCAAAGGTCAAGGTTGACCTTTGACCTTTTAGCAAAGTCGCTCATATTGGAGTCCCATCAATATGTTAAAACATTGTTTTCTCACAAACCATTGGCCCAATTGAACTCAATTTCATGTGAAGACTCCTTATGCTAAGTTAGCAAAAATTATACAAAAAATTTTGGTCACATGACCAAGATGGCTGCCATGCCCATATATGGTAAAAACCCTTTAAAAATCTTCTTCTCCAGAACTAGAAGGCCGGTGACCTTGGGACTTGGTATGTAGCATTGGGGATGTGGGGCCTACCAAGTTTGTTCAAATGATGATCCTAAGTTGACCTTGACCTACTAACATCAAGGTCAAATTTGCTTCCTAATGCATTTAAATGAGATTTTTTTTGATAAGTTGATTTTTTGAATACTGTTGAAGCCAAAGGCATTACTCTCACTTGATATGTTAAACCTGAAGAGACAATGGCTATAAATAAGTCTCAAAGGTCAAGGTTGACCTTTAACTTTTCAGCCATGGGCGCTCATATTGGAGTCCCATCAACACATTAAAACTTAGTTTCCTCAGGAACCACTAGGTCAATTGAACTCAAATTTCGTGAAGACTCCTTATGATAGGTTAGCCAAAATTTGTACCAATTTTACTGGTCGCATGACCAAGATGGCCACCATGCCCATATATGGTAAAAACCCTTTAAATATCTTCTTCTCTGGAACCAAAAGGCCAATGACCTTGGGACTTGGTATGTAGCATTGGGGATGTGGGCCCTACCAGATTTGTACAAATGATGAATCTAGGTTGACCTTGACTTACATTATGGCAAGGTTAAATTTGATTCCAAATGCATTTATATGGGACAAATCTTGAAATGTTCATTTTTCTATAACTGTTTAGGCTGAAATCATAATACTTGCAAGAAATGTTAAACCTAATGAGACAATGGTTTTACATAATAAATGTCAAGCTGACCTGTGACCTTTTATCCAAGGCCACTCATTTGGACTGCCACATACCTATCTAAACATCTTTTCCTCAGAAATCACCACACTGGTAAATGTATACGTCGATTTGGTGGTATTTACCTGTATTGCCGGTACTTCATAGACCGGAAGTCGTCGATATTGGTGTTAATACTATATAGAAAAACATGCCATATGCCTAAAGGACTATAGAATTAGATCATTTTTAAGCATTCAGCATGCACATGGCGATTTTAGTAAGCATTTAGGAATAGATTCGAGTACCCATCATTCAGATCGGTACTCGAATCTATTCCTAAATGCTTACATAAATCGCCATGCACATACTGAAGACCCAAAAATGATCTAATTCTATAGTCCTTTAGGCATATGGCATGTTTTTCTATATAGTATTAACACCAATATCTATCACTTCCGGTCTATGAAGTACCGGCAATATGCGTAAATACCACCAAATCGACGTATACATTTACCAGTGTGATCACTGGGCTGTTTGATGGAGTATTCAATAGATTGTTTTAGGCCACTTGACCGAAATGGCTGCAACCCCCATAAGCCGTAGTTGATCTTGACCTATTTAAACATTATTAAAGAGATCAGGTGAGCGCTTCAGAACCATCAGGTCCTCTAGTTCAGTTTGTTCTGGATGGGTCTTCCTGGGTTGATCGTGTTCTAAGCAGAGGATAAAGTGTCTTGCTCAAGGACACAACACAGTGACACAGGTGAGGCTCAAACCCGCAACCCCTCGGTCTCGAGTCAAGCACTCTGCCACTGAGCTCCCAGTATATAGGTTTGACTCTTTCCTTGCTAGCAGTGAAACAAGGCCTGATAGAACTGAAAATTAGAAGAAGGCCCGTTGAAGGTACTAAGGCAGTTTGATCTAATGTACAATAGATGTTCTAAAATTTCAAATGCTAGTTGCTTGACAAAAATGCCTAGTCAAACCAGGCAGAACCAGATCAGACTGCTTCTGAAGAAGCAGTCTGATCAGGCTCTTCCCAGTTTGCTATTTTGATAAGCGTTTTCTCATTTACAGCCCCTGATAACCACCATTTTATTTGAGAAGAAAAGAGTAAAGTTTTTAAAATTTTAGAAATCTACATACGCCTCACCTGTGGGAAGGATTGGGAGTATAGTGGGCAGTCTAGCTAGCGGTGACTTGTCATCTGCTGATTGTAACCTTTGTAAACAGCTTTGAATGTTGGTTCTGAACTGGATCAAAACCATTTGACATTCTCATAGTGTTCCTGAAAGAATTTTTTTAAAAAGTTGACTGAAAAAAGTAGCAGACGGCAACAAAAAAACGAAAAATTACCCATTATTTAACTTCTTTTTCAAGACTCTTTCTCTCAATCATCTTCTGGATGGGAGACAACCTCACATGGCAAAAATAATGACTTGTTTTTTTTTTGTTTTTTTTTTTGAAACGTTAACTCTTTTTTTCTGGCTAAGATTTGAACAGCCTTGCTTGTTTATTTTTCTGTCAGCTCTTGTTACCTGTAACTTGTTATGATTTTATAGAAATTCCTACCCTATCTTTTATGTAATTAATGATTATAGCTTCTGTTTCTATTGTTGGTAATATAAACTTATTGCTTGATGATTGATAATCATATAGCCATGTCATGAAATCAGACCTTTTTCATTGAAAACACTGAAAGCCTCCATATTTTGCCCTGTAATAGTGTTATGCCTGCTGGCGATTATGCACTTTTAACCCTGAAAGCGCCTCCTATATTTTGCAGCAGATTACAATTTTAAATTTTGCCGCTTTAAAAAAAACAAAGAAGGCATGATGTTTCATGAGAATCGTCTGCTGGCAGACGATTCTCATGAAATATCATTCCTTATTTCTTTCGAAAATTAGGAAAGATGTTGCTAAATTTGTCGTCTGCTGCAGTCATAATTGGTGCTTTAAGGGCTAAAGCTCCCTGTGGGCTAACAATAATGGCTGATCTGGACCTTGTCTGTTTAAGTCTTTGCATGCGGGGTAAATGTTCATGCTTATTTATTGTGGTCTGCTGACTATTTCCATACTTTTTAACAAAAATCCATTAGAGTGTCAAACAGTTTGGATCCAGATCAGAACCAACAGAAAGTCAGTCCTGATCTGGGTCCAAACTGTTTGCAAAGGTATTATGAGGAAGGAAACAATGAAAGATTGTTACAGTACTATTTTGTGAGGTAATCAGCTTGCACAATTAGGGTTATCATTTCCAGAATACACCCACTTATAAACAGTGGCTACATAGTGAGTTATCTTTATTTGTTTGTATACAAAACACAGACCATAGTTTCTTGAATTTGAGGTCTGTCTGTCTGTCTATTCCACATCTATGAATGGGATATTACATTAGTCTGTCCATCCACATTTGTAAATGGGTCGTTACATTGGTCTGTTTGTCATCTATAAATGGGCCATTACGTTGGTCTGTCTGTCCATTCACATCTATAAATGCCCCATTACATCGGTCTGTCTGTCCATTCACATCTATAAATGGGTCAGACATTGGTCTGTCTGTCCATCCACATCTATAAATGAACCATTACATTGGTCTGTCTGTCCATCCACATCTATAAATGCCCCATTACATTGGTCTGTCTGTCCATCCACATCTATAAATGCCCCATTACATTGGTCTGTCTGTCCATCCACATCTATAAATGCCCCATTACATTGGTCTGTCTGTCCATCCACATCTATAAATGCCCCATTACATTGGTCTGTCTGTCCATTCACATCTATAAATGGGTCAGACATTGGTCTGTCTGTCCATCCACATCTATAAATGCCCCATTACATTGGTCTGTCTGTCCATCCACATCTATAAATGGACCATTACATCGGTCTGTCTGTCCATCCACATCTATAAATGCCCCATTACATTGGTCTGTCTGTCCATCCACATCTATAAATGCCCCATTACATTGGTCTGTCTGTCCATCCACATCTATAAATGCCCCATTACATTGGTCTGTCTGTCCATCCACATCTATAAATGCCCCATTACATTGGTCTGTCTGTCCATCCACATCTATAAATGCCCCATTACGTTGGTCTGTCTGTCCATCCACATCTATAAATGCCCCATTACATTGGTCTGTCTGTCCATCCACATCTATAAATGGACCATTACATCGGTCTGTCTGTCCATCCACATCTATAAATGCCCCATTACATTGGTCTGTCTGTCCATCCACATCTATAAATGGACCATTACATCGGTCTGTCTGTCCATCCACATCTATAAATGGACCATTACATCGGTCTGTCTGTCCATCCACATCTATAAATGCCCCATTACATTGGTCTGTCTGTCCATTCACATCTATAAATGGACCATTAAATCGGTCTGTCTGTCCATCCACATCTATAAATGCCCCATTACATTGGTCTGTCTGTCCATTCACATCTATAAATGGGTCAGACATTGGTCTGTCTGTCCATTCACATCTATAAATGGACCATTACATTGGTCTGTCTGTCCATTCACATCTATAAATGGGTCAGACATTGGTCTGTCTGTCCATCCACATCTATAAATGCCCCATTACATTGGTCTGTCTGTCCATTCACATCTATAAATGGGTCAGACATTGGTCTGTCTGTCCATTCACATCTATAAATGGGTCAGACATTGGTCTGTCTGTCCATTCACATCTATAAATGGGTCAGACATTGGTCTGTCTGTCCATCCACATCTATAAATGGACCATTACATCGGTCTGTCTGTCCATCCACATCTATAAATGCCCCATTACATCGGTCTGTCTGTCCATCCACATCTATAAATGCCCCATTACATTGGTCTGTCTGTCCATTCACATCTATAAATGGACCATTACATCGGTCTGTCTGTCCATCCACATCTATAAATGCCCCATTACATCGGTCTGTCTGTCCATCCACATCTATAAATGGGTCATTACATTGGTCTGTCTGTCCATCCACATCTATAAATGGGTCATTACATTGGTCTGTCTGTCCCTCCACATTTATAAATGGGTCATTACATTGGTCTGTCCATTCACATCTTAAATGGGTCATTACATTGGTCTGTCTGTCTGTCTATCCATCCACATCTACAAATGGGTCATTACATTAGTCTGTCCATTCACATCTATAAATTGGTTATTACATTGGTCTGTCTGCCCATCCACATCTATAAATGGGTCATAACATTGGTCTTGTCTGTCCATCAACATATATAAATTGGTCAATTCATTGGTCTTGTCTGTCCATCCAGATCTATGAACGGGTCATTACATCGGTCTGTCGGTCTGTCTATAAATGGGTCAGACATTGGTCTGTCTGTCCATCCACATCTATAAATGGGTCATTACATTGATCTGACTGTCAAACCACACATATAAATGGGTCATTACATTGATCTGTCTGTCCATCCACATCTATATTACATTGGTCTGTCTGTTGTTTGCATTCTGGTCCACATCTATAAATGGCCGGGTCATTACATCAGTCTGCCTGTCCATCCACATCTATGAATGGGTCATTACATTGGTCTGTCTGTCCATCCACATTATATGAATGGGTCATTACATTGGTCTGTCTGTCCATCCACATCTATGAATGGGTCATTACATTGGTCTGTCTGTCCATCCTTATCTATGAATGGGTCATTACATTGGTCTGTCTGTCCATCCACATCTATGAATGGGTCATTACATTGGTCTGTCTTTCCATCCACATCTATGAATGGGTCATTACATTGGTCTGTCTGTCCATCCACATATATAAATGGGCCATTTCATTGGTCTGTGTGACCATCCATATTTATAAATGGGTCATTACTTTGGTCTGTCTGTCCATCCGCATCTATAAATGGGTCAGACATTGGTCTGTCAGAGTGTCTGCCCATCCACATCTATAAATTGGCCTTAACATGGGTCTGTCTGTCCATCCACATCTATAAATGGGACATTACATTGATCTGTCTGTCCATCCACGTCTTTAAATGGGTCACACATTGGTCTGTCTGTCCATCCACAACTATAAATAGGTCATTACAATGGTCTGTCTGTCCATACACAGACTTTAGATCAGAGGATCGCTGGCAACATGGTGAATCACTGGTTTCCTTGACCTCTGCTTATTACTGCTTCAACCCAGGAAAACTGGAAATTGTCCCAACATCACTGAAAAGTTGATGACTGGGACTTATAGCATAATACAAACAAAATTACCAATCCAACCTACCACTGAATGTTGTAGAATCTGATAATCTTGTGAACCTGCATAGAAGCTCTCTTTATAAAATTGTTTGGTACGTGTCTTAAAACTATGACATGGGTAAAATAAACATTCCAATAAGGGTTCTTAAATTTAAATTTCGTAATTTTTATCACTGAACAAACTTAAGGTTTTGTGTTCAAAAATTTGGTAAATAAAAATGTTAGATGGGCACTTTTATCTCCAGTGTGACGCTATAGTGTACTTACGCTAAAAGATTGGATTCTAAATTCACGAGCAAACAGTGTTGACCATGATCAAACTGCTCCATTAGGAGCAGTTTGATTATAGTCAGCACTGATTGCTACTAAATTACTAATTATACACTTGTTAGTCACATTTAATACCTGATGGTTGGATACATTGATTTTAATGTAATGGTCATGACAATGATTATGACTGGATGAATATTTTAAAATTTTATGGTATACTTATTGTGTGTTGATGGGATTTAGCAAAATCATTACTGTTTAATATTGAACCAGTTAGAAATGCACTTGGAGAAAAATGACATGGCTGAGCCCCCTGTTGTTTCCTTTGGGATTTTCAAGTTTTACTCATCATAATTGAAATCCCTTAAATTAGATCATGTATGCAAACAGCATAAGCCCTGTTCTGACTGGGCTTTGCATGCTGTTTACTGATGTTCTAAATACCTTTCCCTGTGATATGTAAGGCCCCATAGGATTTATATGGAATCTGTATGAGCATCATCACATGAAAGTGACCCTTATATCATATGCAGACAGAATTTTTATGCACAGAAATTTTGTGATCCCCAAAAAAACATTCATGGAGGCCATTCAGTAGTTTCCATTTATAAATTTGGTTGGCACTAATATCCATGCAAGGATCTGCTGACTTCAATTTCATTGTCTCCATAACACCAGAATGAGGTACAGACTGGTTTTCAGTGTCACAAATTGTTTATATACATATCTTGTCAGTAAAAACCCAAGACCAACAAAGGTTCCGACCAGCCTGTACATCCTTGCTGTTGGATCAATTCACTTCCAAGCTAATACAGCTGCTATGCTTACTAAATCCAAGCTGTTAAGGGTTTAGCTAAATCTCTGTAGCTGAGTGCAGGTGAGTTTGAGATTACTCTGGTCACAAATCTTAAAGACATATTTTCTTGAGATATGGCTTATAAACAGGGTGGTATTATCAGGCCTCTGTAAACTGTGTTTGATAGGAACAGTATTCCTTTCTATTAAATTCTAATCAGCTAGTACCTGAACTTAGTCAGGTATTTCACCTCATTCTTGAAGGAATGCATTTGGACCATTCTCTACTGTTGACTTGTTTCAGGTGAAACTTTCCCTCCGGATAAGTGGCATCACCAGGTGATAATCGTTGGATATATGTTTTCTAAAATTTCTAACACTTTTCTTTTTCTATTCTCAAATAATAGGTTGGCTATCAAGGCTGGAATTCACAAAATGCTTCTCAGAATAGCAAACAGGGAAGACCCTGATCAGACTGCTTCATCAGAAGCAGTCTGATCTGGGTCTGCCCTGTTTGTCTAGGCCTTTTTGGCAGGCAAACTAGTGTTCGAAATTTTTAATCAATTTCTATGTAAAAACAAATGTTTTGACCACTCACATGAACTGGCTCATTGAGGCAGTTCAGATTAAGGCCTGTTTAGACGGCATGATTTTGTCAGCCTGACAAAATCATACATGATTTTGTCATGTATGATTTTTCTGTTTAGACGGCATTACAATATCATGTGTGATTTCTTTCAACAGTGAAGAAAACTGGCTGGGCATCTTGAGCTATCTCATCATGCTCTACATTTGTTGCATTGCTATAGCTAAGTACATGTGTTAAAACTCATTGCCGCAAGTCACGACTTTTGTCATCTGCTATTTCATCTGCTTATGTTCTTAGGTAGTCTTTATGGCGAAGAATATCGACCCAGATCAGACTGTTCCCTGGAAACAGTCTGGTCAGGGTTTATAGTGCTTACTTCCATGATAAGATCTCCTCTGAAGTGCCCTTGAATATATGCAGCAGACACCATTTTCAGGACAAAATACTGGCATGTTTAGGGTTATCTCTATTATCTTGCTCCAAAAGCAATTAACCCCAGTGACCTCAAAGCTGATTGGCTAATTCGCCATGATTTTGTAATGGCAAATAGAACCAGTTCTATCCCCCATGACATGTCGTCCTGACTCTAAAATCATATATGACTCTGTAATAGCAGTGTTTACACGAGCTGATTTGTAATGTACGACTAAGTCAGGACGACTAAATCATGCCGTCTAAACACCCCTTTAGCGGTCGAAAGATTTGTTTTGGGCAGATGACCAAAAATATTCCTAAATAATATTAGGTACTGATATTAGTACTTTTAATCAATTTCTATGTTTAAACAAATGTTTTTACCCCACATCTAACTGCCTCATTGAGGCAGTTCAGATGAGCGGTCAAAACATTCGTTTTCGGCAAACGACCAAAAAATATCCCTAATTAATATACTCTCTCTTATCATGTCAGTCATACCTTTGCACACCTGGCTACATTGAAGAATTCTATTTTGGCAGTGTGTTCTGTGGTCAATTTCTAGAAGCGGTATTTTTTTCTCGGGAGGATATATTGCTCGAATTTCAGTGTTGCAAAATAAGAATTTTTTTTCAAAATGGAATGGAATAAGTGAATTAAAAGGATATATGTACAGGTAAATGTCTGCATATTATATCAGCTTTTAACTGATTTAATTTCCTTGCTAGCGGCGACTTTTGTCATACATCTGATAACCTGCGAATAGTTTGGACCCAGATCAGGCCTGACCTGGATCCAAACTGCTTGACATTCTGATGGTATTCCTGATTGAAATCATAGAAAAGGTTGATTTGACGACAGAAAAGCATGCAAAGCGTTAAATCCAATAACTGTAGAGCAAACCTCGATTAATTGTGGGGGATTGAACACATGCGATTTTGTTTGTGCCACAGTGGGACTATGTCACATGCTGTCACAGTGGGACTATGTCACATGCTAAGTCCTCGTTGCATTGACCAGTTATACACTAGAGCTGTAACGATATGCCAAAAGTGTATTGCGATATTTTACAATATATGAAGAACATATTGCAATTTTACCACAATATATTGGGTTTTTTTACATTTAGTTATTATTCTAAGCACTACTTGTCTAAAAAAGTTTTTGCAAAAATCTAGTCTAAAAAAATACTTAAGCTTTTGCAAAAATCTAAGGTTTTGAGATATGAAATAAATTCACGCACCTTATCAACAATCATTTATGCTTTGAAAGTTAGTGGGCAGATGAATAAACTCAACAAACAGTTAGCAGCCATCAAATTTTAAACTTACATTTGCACATATTTTTACCACAACTACATTTCTTTTCTGATAAACTTTATTTCCATCAGTTTTTAAGATATTTCTTTGACTTTTGAAAGGAAAATCAAATAAAACCAAATACTTTGTACTTCACTTTCTTATTGTTCTATTTATAGTAACCACAATATATTGCGATATTTTTTTGTACCAATATATTTTACCGTTTCAGACCCATATTGCAATATACCTGCATATAAAGTTTATCGTTACAACTCCATTATACACTATCAGGTAACTTTTGAGTGACATTCTGGGCGTGGTTTGGAAATGTCTATTGCCCTTTACTGATCCTATGTATTAAATGTGCTTCAGGTTCATTTGACTCCCTGGATGAAGAAAGTGGTGGATATTTAGACAGAGCAGGGAATAATAAAATGGACACCCAGTCTGATAGTAGTAGCTTCTCTACAGATCCTCTCTCAGATGATACTAGTTTTAAAGCTTCCCAGGTTAGTAGCCCGACAATCTCCTAAGATTATATGACTGTTACTCCTTGTAAGCCTGGGAACTAAGCAAAGAGTGCAGAATGAGGTCAGATGTTGCATAGTGTAGCACCCACATCTCTAGTGTGGCATCTTTCAGTCTCCATTGTTTACTTACAGGAATTTCAATTCAAACTGAAAAGAGACCTGAAGAAAACACATAACCCCGGCACATACCTGGCAACCCTAAAATTGGAAATACATACAAACTGATAATACCCCGGCATCCAATTTAGGTTACCTTGCACCCCCCCCCCAGGACAATTTTTCATGGGTGCCAAATTGTTCATTGGGACCCCCTGGATGGGAAACGAAGGTGTCCTCAAAAAAATTTTGGTTTGGGCTATGTGAAATTGCATGGTTTCTATGCCAACCCATAGCGAATTTGAGAAGGGGGGTCTGCCTATAAAATTACTCATATCTCAGCTGTTACTTATCCTAGACTACAAAACTTAATACCAAATTAAAGCTTAGACATATGCCTAATATCCCCTTGCTGCATATGGAAATTATCTAATTTGCATATTCATAAATATTTATGAAAACATTAAAAACGTGTTTCACGAATGGGGGTATACGTACAAGATCAATAATATCTCAGCTGCTTTTAGTCGTAGAGTACTAAAACTTGTACTAAAATAAAGCTAAGACATGGGCCTTTCATTCCATGGTCAAATATGCAACGTACCATATTTGCATATTCATGAATATTAATAAAAACACTAAAAAATAAGGGAAAATCATTACAAATATAAATAGGCTGATTTCATCCCAATATTGTCATTGTTGCATGTTTTAATATAATCAATGTTACAATTTGATAGGTCCAATCATCCAGTGGTCCTATATGAATATTATCTCATTTGAATATTCATGAAAATGCCTGGAAACTTAAAAAAATGAGGGGAAAATAACGTAAAAACTATAAGCCTAGGGGAGGGGTTAAGGTACGATCTATCCTGCACTCCTAGGGCCTTTTAAATTCATGCCAAATTGTTCAGTGGGACAATCAGAATGTGAAATGAAGTTCTCCTCACAAGAAATTAGGTATGGGCTACGTAAAAATGCATGGTTTCCATGGCAACCGCTTATATGATTCTCGAGATTGGGGGGTAGGCCTACAAATTCAATCATATCTAGGGTTCTACTTATTCTAGAGCACTAAAATTGGTGTCAAATTAAAGCTTAGACACATGTCTTTCTTCTTGTGGTCAGATTTGTAAATCATCTAATTTGCATATTATTTATGAATATTAATGAAAACCTACAAAAATGAAGTAAAATCATAAAAAAACAACATAAATGAACATATTTCAGCACAAAATCATCATCAAACCACCATTGTTGCCAGTTTTTATATCCTCAGTGATTCAATTTGATAAGTTCTTTCATCCAGTGGTCCTATATGAAAATTATCTCATTTGCATATTCATGAATATTAATGAAAAGTTTTGTAATTAAAGAAAAAATCTTAGAAAATTTAAGGGATGTACATATAAAATGACAAATATTTCACCTACCATGTGTTCCAGTGTATCAAACCTAGTGCCAATTTAATGCTTAGACATCGTACTTTTACCATAAGGTATAATATGAAAAATATTTATAATGAATATTCGTGATTTTTAATGTAAACAGAAGAAATGAAAGAAAAATTGCGGCAAAAATCAAGGGGGTGCACTTCCAAAATTACTCATATCTCAGTAGTTAAGTGCCCAATAGTGCCAAACCTGATTTTAAATCAATGCATAGACACAACATGTTTACCAAAATGATCCAATTCATAACACATCAAATTAAAATTCTCGTGAATATTGATGAAAACATGAGAAATTAAGAGAAAATACAGGAAAATTAAGGGGGTATAGCTACAAAGTGATTCATATATTGGCTTCCAATTGCCAAATAGTAACAAGCTTGGTACCATATCAAACAGCAAAATCCTAAGTAAAATTGAGTAAAAGAAAAAAGTATAAAATTTATACCAGCTGAGATATGAGTAATTTTTTAACTACACTGCTATCAATTTGTATACATTTTTTACTTGTATTTTTAAAGTTTTTTTTATTAATATTGATATTAAACAAATTAGTTAATTCTTATATCTTCCCACTAGGTAAATCTGCTATGCATAGACTTAAATTAAGTATATTGTTTGCTACTGTAGGCCAATTAGCAGCTAAGATATTGGTTATTTTGTAGGTATACCCCATTCATTTTCGGCGATTTTTCTCTTTATTCTAATGTTTATATTAATTTTCATGAATATGTAAATGCGACAACTGGCAAATATAACCATTGAGATAAAGGGCTGTATCATAGCAATTAGTTGGCACCTTGTTTGCTACGTAAGGGCCATAAGCTGCTGAGATATGAGTAATTTTGTAGGTATATCCCCTTCATTTTCAAATACTATTCTCAAAATGCTCATGGTTTCATCAATATTCATGAATATTATAATATGACCGTTTTAAAATTTGATGATTTGTTAAACATACTATTGTCTTAGCATTAGTTTAAAACCAATTTTGGTACTCTAGGGCACTTAGCAATTGAGATATTATTAGATTTGTAAGTGCACCCCCTTGATTTTTCCGCGATTTTTCATTTGTTTCTTCTGTTTTAATTAAAATTCATAATTATTTATGATAACTATTTTTCAAAGCTGAACTTAAGGTAAAAGTACTATGTCTAAGCATTGATTTTGCACCAAGTTTGATACACTCGGACGCATAGCTGCTGAGATATTGGTAATTTTATACATACACCCCCTAATTTTTCTGAGATTTTATCTCTCATATCTAAAGTTTTCATTAATATTCATGAATATGGATATTAGATAATTTGCATATCTAACTACCAAATAAAACTACTATGTCCAGGGATTAGTTTGGTACCATGTTTAGTAATCTAGGATGAGATGTTGTTAAGATATGAGTATTTTTTGTATGTATACCCCCAATCTTTACAGTCGGCATAATGGGTTGCCATGGAAACCATGAAATTTCAAAAACCCAAATAACATTTATTTTTGAGTACAATATTTTTTAACATTTAAGTGGTCCTATTGGACAAATTTATGCCCATAATAAAATGTCTGATGTGTTCAATTTTGGTCTGATTACCCCTGTTGCATACTATAGTTTACCCATGCTTTTTTCCATCATTTTAAGATTTCATTAATATTCATGAATATGCAAATGAGATAATTTTCATATAAGACCATGAGATAATTTTCATACTGGATGAAAGAACTTATCAAATTGAATCACTGAGGATATAAAAACTGGCAACAATGGTGGTTTGATGATGTTTTTGTGCTGAAATATGTTCATTTATGTTGTTTTTTATGATTTTACTTCATTTTTGTAGGTTTTCATTAATATTGATAAATATGCAAATTAGATGATTTACAAATCTGACCACAAGAAGAAAGACATGTGTCTAAGCTTTAATTTGACACCAATTTTAGTGCTCTAGGATAAGTAGAACCCTAGATATGATTGAATTTGTAGGCCTACCCCCCAATCTCGAGAATCATATAAGCGGTTGCCATGGAAACCATGCATTTTTACGTAGCCCATACCTAATTTCTTGTGAGGAGAACTTCATTTCACATTCTGATTGTCCCACTGAACAATTTGGCATGAATTTAAAAGGCCCTAGGAGTGCAGGATAGATCGTACCTTAACGCCTTCTCTAGGCTTATAGTTTTTACGTGATTTTCCCTCATTTTTTTAAGTTTTCAGGCATTTTCATGAATATTCAAATGAGATAATAGTCATATAGGACCACTGGATGATTGGACCTATCAAATTGTAACATTGATTATATTAAGACATGCAACAATGACAATATTGGGATGAAATCAGCCTATTTATATTTGTAATGATTTTCCCTTATTTTTTAGCGTTTTTATTAATATTCATGAATATGCAAATTATGCAAATATGGTACGTTGCATATTTGACCATGGAATGAAAGGCCTATGTCTTAGCTTTATTTTAGTACAAGTTTTAGTACTCTACGACTAAAAGCAGCTGAGATATTATTGATCTTGTACGTATACCCCCCTTCGTGAAACACATTTTTAATGTTTTCATAAATATTTATGAATATGCAAATTAGATAATTTCCATATGCAACAAGGGGATATTAGGCATATGTCTAAGCTTTAATTTGGTATTAAGTTTAGTAGTCTAGGATAAGTAACAGCTGAGATATGAGTAATTTTATAGGCAGACCCCCCTTCTCAAATTCGCTATGGGTTGGCATAGAAACCATGCAATTTCACATAGCCCAAACCAAAATTTTTTTGAGGACACCTTCGTTTCCCATCCAGGGGGTCCCAATGAACAATTTGGCACCCATGAAAAATTGTCCTGGGGGGGTGCAAGGTAACCTAAATTGGATGCCGGGGTATAAGCATTGGAAAATCCATTCTGCAAATAGTGGTTAAAATTGGTTTGAAAATCAATTTTTTGCTGCAAATTATCCCTATATTTGGTCAATTTTATGTCACAAACTCGGTAGATTATGAAGAATGTAGATAAGGTTGCAATGTCACAAACTCGGTAGATTATGAAGAATGTAGATGAGGTTGCAATCTGCAAGGGTGACCGTGATGTGTGGCAAGCCATGTCAACCTGAGGGCGTCATTGGTAGCTGGCGAACAGGCAGGAGTGATTGTGAAAATTTGATGTAAGCAGCTTTCATCCCTGCAAAAGCCACTTACATAATTGTTTAGCTTAAATCACTTCAAACTAGCTCTATCTCAATAGATTATATGACTTTAAGCATATATAGTAAAATATGACACTGTGATATTTATTTTTGCTGAAAAATTTTCAGCAAAAATGTTCACTGTATGAGGTCAGGAAATGTCCTGACATGACTGAAAAATTGTTACTTTGGACATATAGAATGAACACAAACAAGCAAATTAACAATGGAATGTATCCATCACTGTTGTCTTTGTTAAGCTAACAAGATGTGGCTCAATATGTAGAGCATTAGACTGGGGATTGAAGGGTTGCTAGTTTGAGACTCACGGGAGGCACTGTATTGTGTCCTTGAGCAAGACTTCATCTGCTGTTTAGTACTGGTTCAACCCAGGAAGACAGGAAATTGTCCCGACATGACTGAAAAAATGTTGACTGGGACACAAACAAACAAACGAGAGTCAAGATGATAAGCACTATTGGTAAAAGTAAGTAAGGGTGCAAAGATCAGGAATCGATACAATCAAGTACCACACCTGACCCAGGATACCAATGGAAAAGTGGAGAACTAACAGTTATACACCACAAACGAGAGCCAAGAGGTCAGCCCTTTCCCAGCAGGTGACCACAAGGCACAAATAAACAGACAAGCACAAAGGCATAACAAACACAAGACAGAAAAATATAAAAGATCCACAAAAGAAGTACCGCCTTGGAATGGTCAGTAAAATATTTTACAGGAGGGCTTAAACCTGAGGCCTGATTTGTAGCTTAACTTCAATACAGGCCAATACAGGGGTCACAAGCTCAAAACTACTTCATCCACAGAACTTCATAGAAGTTGGTCTTGAAATTTCTTTAGCAGTTATCTCCCTTTTGTTGACTTAGGTAGTACAATAAACAGCTACTGAAGATACTGAGCAGTATATATTTATAAATTTCAGGTCTCATCTCGACAGACTGGATCTGATGACAATGAGAAACCCAGTCTAATGGATAGACTTCTTGCAGAAAAAAGCAGAGAAACAAACAACAACTTTGATTTGTCAGATTATAATAAGGCTGTAAGTATTGATTAAGAATTAGAATCATGCTCGCAGTTATTTGTTGCTTAATATATCACTGGCTGGAGGTCAGTCCTTAAAGTGGATAAATCACAAGCACAAAGGGCAAGTGATTTATCCACTTTCAACTGACCAACAGACAGTGATAGATTAAGCAACAAATCACTGCCAGCACGAATTTATTCCGATAGTAACACACAAAAAGATTGAAAATATGAATGAGTCTATAACGATTCCGCCATAATGTACAGAGCATCAGAATTTCCTGTAACGCTTGTTTGGATTGAATCCCGTATTTTTATGTACGTTTTGAATGTCCATTTGTTGAAAAAACGACATTACGCCATCTATTGTCAACATTACAAGGCTGTATGTGATAGATGATGTCATGAACTGAATGACGTCATGCCAGTCCGTGCAGTGATTTATCAACCAATAAATCACTGAATTTAATCATTGGCTATGTAAGCGATCAGTGTTAGAATTTACTTTTTTTTTCCATAAAATGAGACAACAAACACTGAAAACCCAGATGAGATGCCATATTGAGATGCCACAATGCCTGCACTGTTTGCTATTATAAAAGCTATGGCTATATTCTGCAAATGGAATTAACTGGAAATTTCAACCAGCATCCCCTAAAATGAATAATGGACCAATCCAATATGATTTGAACGTTGAGGATGGGAGGTTCAATGTGGCATATATGAATATATATCTGGCATGAATCATAAGTATTGTACAGTGCTTGTGATATCTGGCATGAATCATAAGTATTGTATCTGTATAAATGGCATGAATCACAAGTATTGTACAGTACTTGTAATATCGATATAAATGACATGAATCACAAATATTGTTCAGTGCTCGTAATATCGGTATAAATGATATGAATCACAAGTATTGTACAGTGCTTATGATATCTGAATAAATGACATTGGTAATAAACTTCTTGACATCAAACCAACTATTGGTGAATATCAATCAGTTTTTCGAAACATTAGAAGAGAAGAAGTAGTTTTAGCTCGACACCACTTAGGTCATATAAGAGTCACTCATTCATACTTACTACAAGGTGAAGAGCACCCACAATGTGTTGGTTGCGACGCACCATTCACTGTACGTCACTTCCTTTTGGAATGTGGCGATTTTGCACAAGTAAGAAATAATTGCTTCCATGTTGATAACATGAAAGAATTATTTCAAGATATACATATTGATAGTATTATGACAATTTTAAGACAAATAAATCTTTTTAACAAAATCTAATTGCTATTTTTAAAATCATGTTTCAGACCATAATACAGATTTTTTAATGTTGTATTCTGTTCAGTTAAAGAACATGTACAGTTATCTGAATAGCTCTTTGAAACTGTCAGATATTGTACGTGGTCTCTCCTGTCAACAATCGTATTGCAACTAATTATCATTACACAAACTCATCATTATCATTCGTTTTATTTTATCTTATAAATTTTTACTTTTTCCATCTTCATCATGTTTAGTTTAATACTGTCTGACGCTAATGACCCACAAGGGTTGATGCGTCGTTAAGAACCAAACAAACAAACAAACAAACAAACAAATGACATGAATATCACAAGTATTATACAGTGCTTGCCATATTTATATAAATGACATGAAACACAAGCATTGTACAGTACTTGTAATATCTGTATAAATGACATAATTCACAAGTATTATACAGTGCTTGCAATATCTGCATAAATGGCGTGAATCACAAGTATTATAAATGGCATGAACCACAAGTATTGTACAGTGCTTGCAATATCTGTATAAATTGCATGAATCACAAGTATTGTACAGTGCTTGTAATATCTTTATAAATGGCATGAATCACAAGTATTGTACAGTGCTTGTAATATCTGTATAAATGGCATGCATCACAAGTATTGTACAGTGCTTGTAATATCTGCATAAATGGCATAAATCACAAGAATTGTACAATGCTTGTAATATCTGCATAAATGGCATGAATCACAAGTATTGTACAGTGCTTGTAATATCTGTATAAATGGCATGAATCACAAGTATTGTACAGTGCTTGTAATATCTGTATAAATGGCATGCATCACAAGTATTGTACAGTGCTTGTAATATCTGCATAAATGGCATGAATCACAAGTATTATACAGTGCTTATGATACCTGTTTAAATGACATGAATCACAAGTATTATACAGTGCTTGAAATATCTGTATAAATGACACACCAAATCCATCTGATTTTTACCTGTAAAATTGAAAACAGTTTTCCGAAAATTTCTGTTCATTTTTATTTAAATTTTAGCTCAATGTCAATAGTTTTGGCTCAAGAAGTGGTGCAGATTACAGTGAAGTAGTTTCTTCATTGCCGTAGTTTTGAATTCCCCAGCAAATATTCTGTTTCTACATTAAAATAGCTTTTTCTGGCATCCAGCTGGATAAAACTTGCTTTTTCCGCCATTATTGATGTGTTGGACTGGTTGAGAAATCAATATCCAAAGCAACATTTATCATCACTGATTCAGTAAAAACATGTGCACAGTCTAAATGACTTCCCTTTAGTGGGTTACGCTAAATACAGAAACGGGGTTTAAATAGCAAAAAATCAGCGGATGTTTTTAGGGCGCCCCCGTAGGCCCGCACTGGGTGCATTTTAAGGGACATCGACGGTAAAATCGCGGGAATCCCGCAATGCTACGCTCTAGGTACAACACTGTAAATGACGTGGATCACAAGTATTGTACAGTGCTTGTAATATCTGCATAAATGGCGTGAATCACAAGTATTGTACAGTGCTTGTAATATCTGCATAAATGGCATGAATCACAAGTATTGTACAGTGCTTGTAATATCTGCATAAATGGCATGAATCACAAGTATTGTACAGTGCTTGTAATATCTGTATAAATGGCATGCATCACAAGTATTGTACATTGCTTGTAATATCTGCATAAATGGCATGAATCAAAAGAATTGTTAAGTGCTTGTAATATCTGCATAAATGGCATGAATCACAAGTATTGTACAGTGCTTGTAATATCTGCATAAATGGCATGAATCACAAGTAATGTACAGTGCTTGTAATATCTGTATAAATGGCATGAATCACAAGTATAGTACAGTGCTTGTAATATCTGTATAAATGGCATGAATCACAAGTATTGTACAGTGCTTGTAATATCTGTATAAATGGCATGAATCACAAGTATAGTACAGTGCTTGTAATATCTGTATAAATGGCATGAATCACAAGTATAGTACAGTGCTTGATATATCTGTATAAATGGCATAAATCACAAATATTGCACAGTGGAATTTCAATGGTCAAACTCATGATAATGTATCCAATAACATATCTTTCAGAAAAATAAAGAAAACCCACCAAGCCCTGTAGCAGTAGAGAATCTGAAAGCTGAAGTAGCATTTAGTAGTCATTCTACTCCAAAGAGAAAATTGCCAGAAACTCCACCAAAGACTGAGGTGACTATAGGTGTGAAGTCTGAATCCCCGACGGTACGAAGGAGGGAACCAGAGCCAGATATGAAAGCTCCGGATAATATGACTGTCACAGTTGAACCTAGTACACTTTCTGTACAGCCCAGTCCTGTTGAAATAGTTGGTAAGAAAACAACCATTGATGCTTGCACATCTTATACACTAAAACTCTTTCCTTGCTAGTGGCAAATTTTGATGTCTGTTGATAACCTTTGTAAACAGTTTGGACCCAGATCAGCACCGACAAAATGTCGGTGCTGATCTGGATCCAAACTGTTTGACGCTCAGATGGTGTTCCTGAAAGGATTTTTTGAGAAAGTTAATTTCGAAAAAAATCAGCAGACAAAAGGTTCACGAAAAATTACCTAGCATGCAAAGAGCTAATGCCCAGGGCCCGGAATTACAATGCCTCCTTAAAGTTAAGCAAGACTTAAGTTAATTATAGATATTTCAACATGCTATATTAAATGCTAAAAAAATTTCCTTGATCGATGTGGTACTCGTGGTCAAAGATATCATTGTGACCTTCAGAAAAAATAAAACTATAATTTTTATTTTAATCAGTTTTAAACGTTATTTTTCGTATTTTTCGCATCCTGAAAAATAAATACTTAAGTCATCCTTAACTTTAGAGAGGCATTGTAATTCCTGGCCCAGGTCAACAGTTTATGTTCATCGTAGAACAGTTTCCTGTGTGGCAATTAGTTCTAGGTTCCTTGCTCATAGACACAACACAATGTCTCCGGTGGTAGATTTACGTTTGAGCGGATCCATAATATGAAAGAGTGGATATTTTTTATTAAAGAGCGGAGAACCATAAAGCAAAAGTGCGGGTTTTTAAATACATGTAATTCAAATTAGCAAATTTTCCAGGTAATGACTCCTTCCATTCGACATATAGTAATATAACCACATATAATATTAATATATGTTGCCCCCAGCTCACCAATTTCTGGAGGGAATTTCTAGAGGGAATCTCGAGTGCTGAGTTTTCAAATAAATAGTCTACATATTTAGAACAGCGGTGGTCCTCTGAAGTGGCAGACATAAAGTCTTCACAGAAACTGTCTTCTACTTCAGAAGTACTCAAGAAGTAGAGCCCGACGAATATTTCAGCCATTTGCCTATTTCATTATTGATGCCACCTTGTAATCTTGACTTAAGCCCAAAGTCTGTATTTTTCTCCACCAAGCTTGTCTCAGATGGAACATACAATATTGCTCTGACAGTCTTTAATAGGTGTTTGGGGCGCATTATGGGATATTCGTATGCAATATGGTCAATATTGCTCAGCATTTAATAGCTGATAGGTGATTATGGGACCATTAGGTGGTGATCATCATCCGCTCTTTTGCGTGTATGGGTCGCCGCTCATTTCATACTCCGTCATGGTATTACTTCCGCTCAAACATAATTTGCCCTCTCTGGTGATACTGGAACCTGGGACCTCTTGATCAACCCAGGATCAACCTCATGGCTGAAATATTGTTGTATTGGACATTAACTTATTTATGTCGAATGTATTTTCCCATCATTGTCAATTGGACGAGTCCATTTCCATTTTTAGGGTTGTTGGGTGGTATTTTTCATTTTTATTAAAACTTTTAAAGAAACTTCTGTCAGCAAACAGTGGAGAACTTGATCAGACGCCACATTTTGCGGCGTCTGATCTGGTTTTGCACTTGTTTGCCAATGTGCAACAAAAAAGACTCTAGGCTTATATGGGTTAATTAAGCATCAAAAGAAACAAAAACAAGTTTCATCTATAGACAATTAACCATTTAAATTTGAAATTGTTATTAATTTTATGGGCATACTGCAAGTTTTAAGATTTGAATTTCCTAAGTTCAGGATTTTAAAAATTATGAACTTTCACCCATTATTATTTTGTTTGTTTTTCAGAGGAGCCTATCGTTGTAATGCGTAGGAAGCGGACACCAGAGAAACCAAGGGAGGAACCAGCCAAGTCAGTGGATACACCACCTCCTGCTCCGCCCTCTGTAGAGCCCCCATCTCTTCCAAAGTCCAGTTATAAATCTACGCAGGATGATTCCAGTGGATTTGGTCCTCCTGCGGCTCTTCTGAGGTGGCAGAGACCTCGGGCAAAATCAGAATATATCAACCCCTATCCCGCATTATTTAATGAACAAGTGGATAAAGCTAAGAGACTAAGTTCCACGTTACCATGGCGACCAATGGAAGCCGATAGTAAAGACAGGAAGGATGTAACAAAGGATGATTCTGTTTTGAATCGCGCAACACAAGACTTTGAAACTACTGTGTCTGTCTCAAAACCACCGCTATCGAAAAGTAAAACATATCATTTTGATGATGTATCAAAGTTACAGGAATGGGACGAGAAACAAGAGGAAGAGAGAAAGGTATAAATTGAGCAGTGACATGTGATTTCCAGCAATGTGGTATTTTGACACGTGTAGACTCAGATGAGCCTGTGCAGCCTCCTTTTAAACTTACAAATTCCAAATGGTGTTCGGTCAGTAGCCTTAGAAACATGGAATATTCAAGCGACTAGCAAAGGCTCTGATCAGACTGCGCAGGCTGATCTGAGGCTTTGCTGGTCACTTATACCACATTGTTGGAAATCTCATGGCTCAAATATAATTTACCTCTTTTCCCCGCTATTCACTACAATTGTCGTCTACTCTCTCTTCTGAGTATGTACTATGATAGCAGTACTTAGCGTATCCAGAGGGGGTTCAGGGGGTTCGCTTGAACCCCCCTCCCTGCCCACATTTTTAAATATCCTATGAAAATGAAATTATTTGGTCTCAGTGAGACCAAATTATTTCATTTTCATAGGATATTTAAGAAAAATTAGATAAAATCAGCAAAGCGAACCCCCCATACCTTTTTACCTATGAGCCCCCTTTCCAGAAATCCTGGAAATGCCCCATGTATGGTAGCCTATATTACAAACAATATGGATCCAGATCTGATCAGGGTTCATAGTGTTTGCTACCATGATAAAATTAAAGTGCATTTGATCATACATTCACTGGCATCACTGTGTTGTGTCCTTGACCGAGACACATTTATCCTTGCTTAGTACTGGAACAACCAAGGAAGACCCATCCCGACATAACTGAAAAATTGTTGACTGGGACGTAAAGAATCAAATCAAGCAAACAAAAAATTTGATTATACATATAATAAGCAGGCAGGGTAAAGGTATCTAAGAACATAAGCAGGTGAGAGAGCAGACAACGAAAGTCGTGACTGGCGGGAAAAGGGTAAAGGTGCTGTAATGTCCATAGTGATGAGTGTATGGTTTTATCCAAATACAGTGAAAACTATTTATACTGACATTCTTTATGTCTTCGGGGTTTCCGACAAAGCCATTCTTTATAACAGCAAAATTCTTTACAACGTCATTAATATTTTAACCAATGAATCATTAAGCTTGAATTTGAGTTCATTGTAACAGATATTCAGTTTAACGTCAAATTATTTGGGGACAAGCAGAGTGTCGTTGTAAAGAGGGTTGACTGTATTGAAAATCGGAACATGCTGGCAAAAATTGGGGGGGGGATATTCAGGGCTTTTATTAGAAAGCATGAATAATATATTGCTGCCATGTTTTGGAGAGAAATATTCCGACAAGAGTTTGATTTCATGAACAAAATGTACTTGTCTGTTGTAGGTGCTCAAATGAACCATCTTTATATAAGGTTGTTCTTTTGAGTAGCCAGAAGAAATATTAGGCCTGAAAGAATTTCTTGTTTCCATTTTCAGCCATGGGGGCCACCTTTAATTTTTATGGCTATATCTTTGGGGGAAAAACAAAAGAAACACAAATAAAACAACAACAAAAAACAACAACTTTATTTTAGTGAAAAATAGAAAAAAGATACTCTTTGTATTTTTTTCTTTAAAAAATCTGTAGTTCAAAAGCCTTCTACCCAAACTACAGATCATCCCCCTTCCAAAAGAATGCTGAAATCTAAAGAAGACATCTGTTTAGGCCTAAGAATAATCTATAAAAAATACGAAAGTTACTGTCATGCCAACCAAGAGTGATTGTGACGTATTACTATGTTTAGAATTGCTAAGTAATATACAAACGTGTAAATTTCACTTGAGCTAATGCGAATCGATAGATCACTTATGTATTATAGGATTAATTCATAAGTGATCTATCGATTATAAGTCCCTGATAACTTTGTAAACAAAACATGAAGTCACTGTCACTCTTGGCTGGCAGGACGGTATGTAATCTTACCTAGAGCATTGTAAGGGTGTGTGTAGCTGTGCATGTTTCATTCTGACTGATCTGTGCATGGTTGCTGTGTGACCAAAGCATACCATCTTATCAACCTAGTTATGTAGACTCCCATCCTGCTTGTTTGTATCATATATACAGCGTCAAAAGTTAAGCACCATCCGCAACATTTTTTTGTAAAAATCTCTCCATAATTAATTGAAAGAAAATAGCCTCATATGAGATTACCATATTTAACCTATTTCCTTACACACTGTGCACATATCTTTTGAACAGTGAATATCCAGAGCAGCTGGATTTAGAAGCCAGCTGATCAGGATCTACACTTTTTCATCAACAAGAACTCATATTAAATTAAAAGTGAAGTTATTACATGATTAATTAACTGGAAATTTCCGTGGTGTACAGTAAAACCTGTCTTAAGCGGCCACTCAAAAATGGACAAAACAAAGGTCTTAAAGACAAATGGTAGCTTAATGAAGATCAAAAGTATTGCAGAATGCCCTCGGAGCATTCTGCATTACTTTTGACCTGCATTAAGCGATAATCGGTCTTGAAAACCAATTTTGGTCTTCTTTTTGTGTGGCCGCTGAAGACATTTATTACCCTTAACATGATAAGGTATTCAGTGTACACTTATAAGAACGTGTGCTTATAAGGTTGAATTTGGTACAGTGCAGTCCCTTTATAACATTGCTCCTTATAACATGAATTTGGATATAACATCTTCATGTTGTACGTGGGGGAGCGCAATGGTTCAGTGGTAGAGTGCTTGACTCGAGACTGAGGGGCCAAGGGTTCGATCCTCACTGGTGTCACTGCGTTGTGGTCTTTGAGCAAGACACATTTATCCTAGCTTAGTACTGGTTCAACCCAGGAAGACCTGTCCCTACATAGCTGATAGATTGTTGATGGGACGTAAAGAATCAAATCAAACAATGTTGTACGTGGGACTCAAATTTTTTACCTTGGATTTTTCACAAAGGAATTATAGGAAAATGACCATAAAATGGTCATATTCCTATAATTCCTTTGTAAAATTGTTCCTATATAACATGGTTCACTTACAACATGGTCTGATTCTATTAAACCAAGTCCTATGGATCCCAAACATAACATTATAAAGGGACTGCACTCTCTGTCCAAAATGCTAGAAATAGAGGATCTTACATGAGTGCTCATGTTTCATTGAAGTTATTAAACGAGTTGGGGAAAAGATAAAATGCTAGGCTTGCCAAGCATTTTATCTCTTTTTTGCAACGAGTTAAATAAATTCAATAATACAAGGGCATGAATGCTAGATTCTATTTATCATATGACATTAAGATTACTTTGAAATCTCATTTTTGTCAGTATGTACGCAACCTTGTTATGGATGTCATAACCTATCCCGAAAATCTGTAAACCACTAGTGGTTTATCGATTTTATTGCATGGCGATATTTCACTCACAGATGTGACGTCATATGATAAAGGATATTTTCACATGACACAACGTATATCATGATGCATTTCTGATGATTGTTGAATGTTGTTTGTTAGCATGATGCCGAGGATGAAAGGCCAGTAACTCCGCCAGCATTTGAGGTTGAGATACGGAAAGAGCAGCATCTTACCCCACAGGTAAACTAAACCTATCTGCAATGTTGAATATTTTGCTTGTGTCTTGAAAGCTTGGGCTTGTTTGTGCTTTTGGCTTGTACTAACATTAGGATTTAGAAACATTTTAACATATGATCTAAATGGATTATTGAAGTTTGACAATTAGAAAGCAAAAACAAAAAAACAAAAAATAATAAGAAAAACATCAATAAACAAATTAAATGATTAGATAAATTGGCAGTTAAATCTTACGGTAAACAAATGTTCTAAAATCTCAAAAACTTCTATTTCTGCATTCAAATAAAATGTTAGTTTTCAGTGCCATAATTCACAAAATGCTTGTCAGAATAGCAAACTGAGAAGATCCGGTCCAATCTGGATCTGCTTTGTTTGTCTAGGCCTTTTTGTCAGGCAACCAGTGTTCGAAATTTTAGAACATTTATCGTACTCCATTGTCTTATGATAGTTTTCGTTTTTATATTTGAAGAATAAAAATGGGTTTCCAGGCCTTTAGTTAAGAACTTAAGAGTGCATATGAAAAAATTACCTTCCTTATTTCTCAACCAAAACATATGTTGTGGTTTCTTTTGAGCTTCAAAAGCATATGTTAAAACTGATGGGTAAGAAAATATTTCAATTTTATGCTCAAAAATTTTGTTTGTCTAAACCTATGGGCTTCATCACAAGATGACCTGATTTTTGCTTGCTGCATGTGAACAACAGAGACAGGACAGTCTATTTTACGACTCAGTCATTTGATTTTATAGGTCACTGTTTTAAACCATAGATATTTGAAAAGAGTCACTGTTTTAGGCCTTAGATATTTGAAAAGAGTCACAGTTTTAGGTCATAATAATAATTTGAGTAAGATCACTGTTTTAGGCCAGAGTAATTTAAGGCCTTGGTGTAGAGTAACAGTTGCTGTTTTATAGGGTTCGCACAGGCTTGAAAAGTACTTGAATTTAGAGGGCTCTCTTGAAAAGTCCTTGAAAATCAAATCTGCCTTGAAAAGTACTGGAAAATCACTCAAAAGCCTTGAAAAGTCCTTGAATTCTACTATTTTCTGTAGGACTTAGCACAGTTGGTAGAGACCTATATCAGTATAAAATTGTTTTGCCTTTATTTGGTGCAGCATATGCTGCACCAAATAAAGGCACAACGATTTTATACTAATTCTCTAGTACTGATTTCTCCATAATCTCAGTCTAGCATTTCTGAAGTAGAATTTTAACAATTAAGTCTGTATTTTTCATAAACTATAGTCCTTGAAAACTGTAGGAAATTCTTAGAAGTCCTTGAAAGTCCTTGAATTTACTCAAACCTGCCTGTATGAACCCTGTTTTAATTCTCAGTAATTTGAGTAAGATTATTGTTTAAAGCATCAGTTATTATTTGAGTAAGATCTTTTTTAAGCTTCAGTGATTTTAATAAGTTCACAGTAACGGTGTTCAGCCTCTGTAACTTGAATATGATTACTGTTAATGAATCAGTAATTTGAGTTAGGTTACTCCTTTGAGCATTAGTAATTTGAGCAAGGTCACTGTTCTTAAGGCCTCATATTTGAGTAAGGTCACTGAATTGAACAACAGTAACTTAAATAGGTAACATCAATATTTGAAACGACAGTAATTTGAGTATGTATGGTCACTGTTTTAAAGTTCAGAAATTTGAGTGAGATCAATTTTAAACATCAGTAATGTGTGTACGGTCACCATTTTTAACATTAATAATTTGAGTTAGGTCACTGTTTTAGGCCTCAGTTATTGGAGTTAAAGGTCACCGTTTTAAGCCTCATGAGATTGAATAAGGTCACTATTTTAGGCCTCAGTGTTTTCAATAAGGTCACTGTTTATAACATTAGTAAATAGAGGATCTTACACAAATTATCATTTCATAATGAAATTTATTAAATGAGCCTTTGGCGACTTTAATGAGTTTAATATGAAATGATCACAAGTGTAAGATTCTGTTCATCATATGACCTTTTAAATGTGATTTTATCACCTTCAATTTTTTTTTATTTTAACAAAAATTGCATGTTACTTCTTCCCACCATAAGTGTTATGCAACGTGGTCATAATATTATTTATGACATGATGCTATCCACTGAATAACAATAACGTTATATGATAATTTGAGTTTTGTCACTGTTGGGTTGCTTCCATATTTTGAACATGCAGACAGAGAATGCTCAGATGTGCAGGTTGATTGAGCATTTTCTTGTTGAAAGTGCCATAAGTATCAAAATCTTGTGTGCTGGCTCAATTTTTTACCAGCTATGTAGCCTAGAGCTTGAACTTTGGGAGCAGGAGGTTGTGGGTTCTGTAGGATCTCATCTGTGTCTACGCTATACACTTTTATTGTACAAATTTACTGTATTCCGACAAGTGTTTTAAATGATTAATGAGACCAGCTTAGATTCCATACTCAAACTGATTTTTTTTTATATAAAATATAAAAAATAGGTATAAAAAGAAATCTCTATTCTCTGTACACGATAGGACCCTGGGTTCAAGAAAGTTTACATGGCCTTGGAACGTTGCTCATATGTTTGGGTACGTATTGATTCACAGACTGGTTGGGAACACTTCACACACTGATTGGGAACACGCACCGGGAACCATGTTAAAGATAACACATATGATCTTGTGTGTACTTGACTAGTTGGGAACATGCACTGGGAATCATGTTAAAGATTGGATAAAACAAATGGATTTGTGTGTACTTGGCTATGGAAATAGTGTGTGATTATGGTTTGAGCACTTCCTGCACACTGCTTTCATTTAATTTTTTTCAAAGATAGTGAGTGGAAAGTCATGTCATGTTAGGTCATAGTCTTTCAGATTTAGGGTCAGGGGACGAAAAGAAAAAAAAGAAGCTCTGAAAATGACCAGTTAATTGGTCATTTTCAGAGCTTTTTTTGTTTTTGTTTTTTAATATCTCCAGAAAAACAGTAAAACTTGTAAGGTAAACCAACAGTCTGTATTAAATCATTTTCCTAAGAATCTGAACAGGACAATCACTTTTAACAGTGTCCATCTCAAACATACACAGACAGAACCTTATTTTTTTTTTCAACGAAACAAATAATATTTCGAGTCGGCGGAAAAAAAATAATTAAAAAATAGATTTTTTTTCTTCTACTTTCCAGAAAATTACAGTAGAAGGGTTTGTAAATCAACTAATAAAAAAAGTTCTGGCCTTATGAAATAACACTGCAGGATTGGCTAGAAGTCAGAGGTACCAACCCATAAAAGACTCATTGAGCCCTAATAAGAATATAAGGTTGAATACATTTAGATGAAATAACAGAGACGGAATTATCAAACAATACTTTAGGTATACCATCTTCACAAGCCAAGGGTACTTAGTCCACTTCGTTCCTTATGCAAGGAACGAAGTGGACTAAGTACCCTTGGCTTGCCAAGATGTAGGTATATATGCCATGAGAAAAAAATGCTGATGGCGTGATATGAACATTACGCCAACAAGTTTGAGGATCTAAGCTGGTTATAATGTACATTTTTCAGAGACATTTTACTTTCATCTTTTTCAAATAGACAGATTGCCTATTGAATATCAGATTATTAGTTTCTTTTTTATATATGCATCATGCATATTGTTGTTTTTTTAATTGTAAAATGCACAGTGATTATAATCATTATTGAACAGCTTGCTGAGTATCATTATCTACAGTAAAACCTGTTTTAATGGCCACTCAATAAGAAGAGGAGCCCGCCTGTCGGGGCCTCTGCAGGCGAGCATATGCGGCTGGTAGGAGGCCGCGGCGAGAGGCTGAAGAGCAGACAGATGTTTCAAGACCACTTATGGCTTAATGTAGGTCAAAAGTATTGCAGAATGCTCCAAGAGAGCATTCTGCTATACTTTCGACCTTCATTAAGCTGCCATTTGTCTTTAAGACCTTTGTTTTGTCTATTTTTGAGTGGCCTCTTAAGACAGGTTTTACTGTATATCTAAGTTTGTCCTCAACTAGGTTTTATGCTTTGGTGTGTGTGCATTACTACAGCCTGTAATTGCTTAACTTGTGCACGTTTGATTTCCTTGCATTGTGTTTTAGAATTTGTGGCATGTAAATGTTTGTCCTTTTCTCTGTTAAAAAACGCACAGGAAATACTTGGTCTTTTCAAATTGAACAGAGGTACAAGGTTTAAATTACAAGGGAGATAACTTTCCAATTTCCTGGTTAAAAATGGAAATGCAAAATAATAAAAACAAAATTTAACAGTTGCATGAAATATTAATAATGACTAAAATTCCCTGTGTGTTATAACCCTTTGCACACTGAAAAAGTTAATTAGGAAACTTAAACATGTTGCAAAAGATTTTCTCAAGTACCACATAAAATATTTGGAAATATGTGGTCAATTTTTTTGGATATTTTTTCTTATTCTTTCCCTATGGGACTTCTAAATTAAAAGTCCCTCCCCAAAGGAGAGAGTAAGAAGTTGATTAAAATCAATTGTCTTTAATCTATTTGATATGGAGCAATTCTTTTTACTTATATATCCATTAATTAGCTATGGTAACTGCAGATCATGCATCTTGCCTTAATCAATATTTTAAAAAGTTTAAAAAAGCCATCTTCAAATTTTCGGGTGGCAGTTTATAGCTGCTAATTTAACCCATTAAGCCTAGCGTCCTTTTTGTGGGACATAGACAAACAGTACAAGACAAACAGTACAGACCCAGATCAGACGCCATGTTTAAACGCAGCCTCTGATCAGGGTCTCCACTATTTGCTTACAGAAAATTCTATTAGAATTTGGATAAAAATGAAAAAATACAACCAAGCAACCCTTAAAATGGAAATGAACTGGTCCAATTGATAATAATGGGAAATTTCATTCGGCTTAAATGGGTTAACATAGATAATTCAGTGTACCAAGGGGTAAGAGATGTGGTTTGTTTGCCTGCTGTGTGTTTGTTATGACTAGTGCATCTGTTTGTTGTAGCCGTCGTCAAAACCAGTACGTAAAAAAGGTGTCCCCAATCTTATGGACTTTGCAGTTACAATTCCTGGTCAAGATGAGCCCCCTCTGTCTCCGCAGGTAGGAATACTAATAGACCAGAATTATAGCTGTACAATCTCTCTGAAACATGTATTATAAAGAAAAGATGTTTCTGCAAAAGATGATACCGGGCAGCGTAGCGCAGTCGGTAACGTGTCTGGCAACAGATGCAAGTCTGACTGCAGAACCAGGGGTCGCGAGTTCGATCCCGGCCAAGTCTAATACTTTCGTGGAGATTGATCATGAAATATTTTCTACGGTCATTCTCCTCCCTTCCACTGAATCATTCAAGAAGGGTTGTTGTCAGTTACAAGCGAAAGCATGTGCACGAAGTACTGGTTAACTGCTTGTTCAAGCTTGCCCAGGAAAAAGTGTGGTTAGATGAACTGAACGTCCCGCCATGACCATAGCTGTTGACTTGGGACGTAAAGCAACAAAACAAACAAACAAGCAAAAGATGACAAAGACGTGCAATTTGTACATAAGATAAAGGTATAAGGTTTAAATGCCTCAAAACTAGAATATGAGGTGAAAAAAGACTTTAACCAAGCACCAATCACAACAAAAGTTGTCTTTTGAGTTGTCTACTGAAATGTTTTAGTAGCTTTTTGACAAACAGTGTTACCCAGATCAGACTGTATGCCTCTATACTTCATGGGTGAAAGTTTTCAAGATTATTCCTGAATTCTGGATTTTGAGGCTGACTTTCCAGTTTATCTAAAGACAATTTACCATTTAATCTTGAATTATTGATATTCATAGGCATACTGCAAGTTTAAGATTTGATTTTCAAAAGATCAGGATTTTGGAAATTTTGAACTTTCACCCATATTACTTACAGATATGCAGCAGACAACTTAAACAGACAATTAATGGATGCAGTTTTTTGCAGGTGCTTTTTGAGGGTGAATCCATCTATAATGGATGCAAAAAAAACACCCACAGACAAAAACAGTTTCTCAAGCATAATCATATTAACAAGTCTTTTTACGTAATGCTCCAAATTAAGACTATGGTAAAGTCAAATTATTGTTGGATAATTCAGAATTTTATGAAAAAAAATTGATCTTTCGGTGTTTACGTTAAGGAACTCGGAGTTCAGCAACAATTAATCTCAGATATTAGGCAATCATTTTCATAAATTTGATTGAAATTGGACAATAAATCAAGAAGTTACGTGTTTGAATCTTGGAAGAATGAATTAATGTGTGCTGCCATTTAAAGAAAATGAAAAGACTTTACAATATCACATTTTTCTAAGTACATTTGTTTAAACAGAACCATAGATTCTTTAAATATGATTTTTTTTATATATTTGTCTTTAATTCTTTTCAGTATCCCCTTGTCTTCAGGGTTGAAATGGATACTTTTTACATTTTATACTACATTTCAATATGTAGAAAAATATCCATAGCCATATTGAAATGTAGTGTAAAATGTAAAAAAAAAAGTGTCCATTTAAACACCGTATTGAAATGTAGTTTAAAAAGTGTCCTTTTGAACACCATATTGAAATGTAGTGTACAATGTAAAAGAAAGTGTACATTCAAATGCCATATTGAAATGTAGTGTAAAATGTAACAAATTGTCCATTTAAACACCATATTGAAATGTAGTGTTAAATGTACAAAAGTGTCCATTTAAATGCCATGTTGAAATGTAGTGTATTGTGTAAAAAAGTGTCCATTTAAATGCCTTATTAAAATGTAAAAAATTGTCCATTTAAACCCTGAAGAAAAGGAGAGACCCTCGAAAATTTAGAAAAGAGTTAAAAACAAACAAATATGTGTGTCTCTTATCGTTCCTGTTTGGAAGGAAAACTGCAAGAAAAATTTAATGATTCATATTTTAGATTCTATTGAATATTACATGATTCAGTTAAAAAAAAAGGCAATGTCGTTTTTTTT
Organism: Loripinus fragilis; assembly: GCA_964019695.1. Taxonomy (NCBI): domain Eukaryota; kingdom Metazoa; phylum Mollusca; class Bivalvia; order Lucinida; family Lucinidae; genus Loripinus; species Loripinus fragilis. The sequence goes on along the minus strand of OZ026521.1, from coordinate 93,831,159 downwards.
AAAAAAGAAAAGAATTGTTTGTTTCTACAGGCCTAATATTCTGTCTGTTTTGTATGTATATCTTACCATGATACTTATGTATTTCAGGAAAAGTTTGAGAGAGATCAGCAAAGGATCCGACAGCAATATGAGGAGGAGAAAAGAAGAGCCAGGGAGGCAGAGAAACAACGAGAAGAGCAGGTAATAAATGAAATTCATAGAAGATATCTGTTTCTCGAACATTTGGCCCACAATAGATCTAGAATTTCATATAAAGTCAGTTTCCTGGCAATTTCTCTTTTAAAGTTGGTGGGATTGGATTGTTAAATTATAGACAAGTACTGTATTCATGCGATTTCTGTTTGCTCCTTCAAGTACCCCACAATGTTTTTTCAAAGAAAAAGTTTATAAGCACCCTTTCTGCATTAGAAGAAAAATAAATCACTCACCCACAGTAAAGGTATTAACCTTTACAGTAAAACCTGTCTTAAGCGGCCACCCAAAAATAGACAAAACAAAGATCTTAATGACAAATGGTAGCCTAATACAGGTCGAAAGTATTGCAGAATGCTCCCCTTGGAGCATTCTGCAATACTTTTGACCTGCATTTAGCCTGTCTTCAGGCCCTGTATTAAGACATCTACCTAAAATTTCTATAACTACAACAGAGATAATTATATATTACTTTATTACTTCCTCATTGCTCAGAATACAGTAAATAAGACAGTCAGTGAAAAATTTTACAGAGGTGTATATGCTTGTGTATGTATGTGCACGTATTTTACTATTTTTCTATTTACTGGTCTGATACCAGTCTAACCTGCATTAAGCGATACTTGGTATTGAAAAACAATTTTAGTGTTCTTTTTTGAGTGGCCGCTTTAGACAGATTTTACTGTACTTATTGAAATAATCAGTTTCTGTTGTTTCTTTTATTCAGGAACAGAAAGTATTGAAAGCTGATTCAGTAAGACTGCTTAACCTGGAGTCTCAGATTCAACCAGACAAACTAGAAGACATGAAACCAGTCCATCCTGTCCAATCACAGCCTCCGAAATTTACATCAGAACCAATGACAATGAAGATACCTCAGAATAGTCAAGGGAGGCAACTAGTGATAGACCCAAAGAACCAAGAAGATAAAAAGTAATGATATTGTCATATTTATCTTAAATTTTTTGATTTGTTTATATTAAATATATATTTTATTTTTTTCCATATCGCAAGAAACCCTGAAAAAAAAAGGAGAGTGTTTATTGCTTTCAGCTTTTCCACCCTTCCATGCATTACTGGAGTTATGGCCCTTGCCTAAAATGCAGAGTCACCCTTACAGGCAAGCACATTGTTGGAGACTCATTGTTTCACAGACACATTGTTTCTGGGTTTGTGACAGAGCTTACACTGAAATGTAACAACTCACCTACCTAGAACGTTGCAATATAGATTATAGCAAGCTAATCCATTATGTGGGAATGCAGTGGCTCAGCGGTAAAGTGCTTGACTAGAGACTGAGGGGCCGCGTGTTCAAGCGGCACCAGCGCCACTGTGTTGTGTCCTTGAGCAAGACAAATTAATCCCAGCTTAGTACTGGTTCGACCCAGGAAAACCCGTCCCTTTATAGCTGAAAGATTGTTGATGGGACATAAGGGATCAAATCAAACAAATAATCCATTATGCATTTCACAGAATGAAGCTGATTTATATCTGTTCAAATTTTATGTGATACAGTGCAGTCCCTATACAACACTATGTTTGGGGTCTATGTTATGAGAGAATGGTGTTATAAGGGACAGTTTTACAAAGTGATGATTTTCCTATAATTCCTTTGTAAAATTTCATGGTAAAAAAAAAATGGGAGCCACAACATGACCATGATATATCTGAATGCCTGTTATAACAAGTTTTATCATATAACGTTGCATCTGGGGGTGAAATAACACCATGCAATAAAATTGATAAATCACTGGTGGTTTACAGATGTTTGGAAAACATTATGACGTCCATAACAATGTAGCGTACATAATGACAAAATTATATTGTTTTTACAGCAGAAATGAGATAATCTTAATGTCATATGATAAATAGAATCTAACATTCATGCTCTTGTATTATTGAATTTATTCAACTGTTGCGAAAAAGAGATAGAATGCTTGGCAAGCCTCGCATTTTATCTCTTTTCCCAAACTTGTTTAATAAATTCAATAAAACAGGAACACTCATGTAAGATCCTCTATTTATAACAAGGTGTGTTATAAAGGGGCATCACTGTAATATGATTAGCTGGCCAATCTTTAGACTGGCTCCAGTCCTTAAAACAATTTTTCATCAATGTGTCATATCATATCCTTGTAGCTAGTCTAACTCTGATGGCTCTGCAATGTCTCATATCATATACTTGTAGCTAGTCTAACTCTGATGGCTCTGTTTTAAGAAACAGAGCCATTAGAGTTAGACTAGCTACAAGTATATGATATGACACATTGATGTAAAATTGTTTTAAGGACTGAAGCCAGTCTAGCTAATCTTGTATAATAGTAAACTAACTTGGAATATTTCCTGTTTTTAGGGAATCTTCTCTACCACAATACAGTTTTCATGTGGATTTAAAACAGCAAGAAGACAAGCCACCTCTACGCAACTTAAATCGGGAACCAGGTATTTACAACTCCGTTTGACTAAGGCTAGACTTAACTCTTTGCCTACTGGGTAAGTTTGCATGCTTTTTTGTTGTCTGCTGATTTTTTCAAAATCAACTTTTTAGAAAAATTCTTTCAGGAATACCATCAGAGTGTCAAACCATTTGGTCCAAACTGTTTGTAAAGATTATCAGCAGATGACACTAGTAGGCAAAGAGTTGATAAGTATAGTTATTGGAGAATGAAGTGGTGGTATGATGACCTTGAAGGTCATCGTGGCAATGAAACTGATTAAGCAGACAAGAGTGCTATGTTTTGTGCCAAATATGGAAATTCTTACAAAATTTAAATTTTCCAAATGAAATGAAGAGTTGTTTTGACCCTTTCAAAATTAATAAAATTTCTGTTCATGAATGCTTACATATAAGTTTGGTTGAACAGAATACCTGGTTACCAGTGTAATGGTCATTTTCCCCAGGGAATTACTGGGTCAGCACAGTGGTCAAAATATTGTAGAATCAAGACAAACCATTTCTAATTTGCGATACACATATAGAGTCTTTTTGGAATAAGCAATTTCTGAGGTATTTAATGACTTCATAAGGAAGCCTTGTATTAAACTATTCGACAAAAACCCAACAAAAACATGTTATGGGTACTCAAAAGAACCATCTCTCTGATATGTTGTTTTGAGCATCCTCAACATGTTTTGGTTGAGCGATAGAAAAGTCATTGTAACTTTACACTCAAACATACAGTAAAACCTGTGTAAGATGACCACTCTCAAAAAGACCAAAAATTGGTTTTCAAGACCAATTATCGCTTAATGCAGGTCAAAAGTATTGCAGAATGCTCCTGGGAGCATTCTGCAATACTTTCGACCTTCATTAGTCTACCATTTGTCATTAATATCTTTGTTTTGTCTATTTGTGAGTGACCGTTTTACGCAGGTTTTACTGTATTGCTTTATTTGAGTTTGTGAGTATGGCCCTGAATCTTCATACTGCTTGGTTGTATCATCCTATATATTCAAGAAATGATACTCTAGATACAATTATGGGTTGACATTAATTCTTGCCGTCTTTCTCTCAGAGAACAGACTTGTAGGATGATTGTTACAGTAAGATTCCCTTTCAGATGATGTGTCAGTTTTCTTTGCATAATATTTTTAGCTCACCTGAGCCGAAGGCTCATTGGTGAGCTAATAGTATACCAGTGACTCCGGCGTCCGTCGTCCGTCCGTCCGTCGTCCGGCGTCCGTCGTCCGTCAACATTTTCAAACATCTTCTCCTCTGAAACTACTGGGCCAATTGAACTCATATTTCATATGGAGACTCCTTAGGATGGGGGAAAGAAATTTTGTTTAAATGGTCTTGGTCACATGACCAAGATGGCCGCCATGCCCATATATGGTAAAAACCCTTAAAAAATCTTCTTCTCCAGAACCAGAAGGCCGATGACCTTGGGACTTGGTATGTAGCATTGGGGTTGTGGGGCCTACCAAGTTTGTTCAAATGATGATCCTAGGTTGACCTTGACCTACTTAACGTCAAGGTCAAATTTGCTTCCTAATGCATTTAAAAGGGAAAATTTTTGAAAAGTTGATTTTTTTGAAAACTTTGGAAGCTTTAGTCATTATTCTCACTTGATATGTTCAACCTAATGAGACAATGGCTATAAATAAGTTGAAAAGGTCAAGGTTGACCTTTGACCTTTCAGCTTAGGTCGCTCATATTGGAGTCCCATCAATATATTAAAACATAGTTTTCTCACAAATCATTGGCCCAATTGAACTCAAATTTTATGTGAAGACTCCCTATGATAAGTAAGCCAAAATTTATGCAAAACATTTTGGTCACATGACCAAGATGGCCGCCATGCCCATATATGGTAAAAACCTTTTAAAAATCTTCTTCTCCAGGACCAGAAGGCCAATGACCTTGGGACTTGGTATGTAGCATTTTGGATGTGGGGCCTACCAAGTTTGTTCAAATGATGAACCTAAGTTGACCTTGATCTACTTAACATCAAGGTCAAATTTGCTTCCTAATGCATTTAAATGGGATTTTTTTTTGAAAAGTTGATTTTTGAAAGTTGTTGAGGCCAAAGTCATTATTCTTACTTGATATGTTGAACCAAATGAGACAATGGCTATAAATAAGTTTCAAAGGTCAAGGTTGACCTTTAACTTTTCAGCCAAGGTCGGTCATATTGGAGTCCCATCAACACATCAAAACATAGTTTCCTCAGAAACCACTCGGCCATTTGAACTCAAATTTCATATGAAGACTCCTTATGGTAGGTTAGCCAAATTTATACCAAGTCTACTGGTCACATGACCAAGATGGCCACCACGCCCATATAAGGTAAAACCCTTTAAATGTCTTCTTCTCTGGAACCAGAAGGCCAACGGCCTTGGGACTTGGTATGTAGCATTGGGGATGTGGGCTCTACCAGATTTGCACAAATGATTAATCTAGGTTGACCTTGACCTACTTTATGGCAAGGTCAAATTTGATTCATAATGCATTTATTTGGGAAAAATCTTGTATTAAGTACCAAAAGCCAAGCTGACCTGTGACCTTTTATCCAAGGCCACTCATTTGGACTGCCACACACCTATCTAAACATCTGTTTCTCAGAAATCACTGGGCTGTTTGATGGATTATTCATTAGATTCTTTAAGTCACTTGACCAAAATGTCTGCAACCCATATATATGGTAAAACAAAATTTGTTCCATTACAAGCTGTAGTTGACCTTGACCTATTTTAACATTATTAAGGAGATCAGGTGAGCGCCTCAGGACCTTCAGGTCCTCTAGTTCAAAAACTGTTATTTAATATCATGTTTGATGGGCCAGTTTATGTTGCTACGAAATTAACCAGTTTATTCTACTAAAGCATTAACCTTATTTGTTATGCAGAATTAATCAGGTATATAATGCTACAGAATGTATTAAACTGGGGTTAATATATCTATGGAGGCAACTCTGTGTATCTCTAAAAACCTTAAATTATAAGAATCTGACAGTCATGTACTCTACTGTTTATCTTCTTATAATGACATCAAGGCATGCGACATCACAAAATTTAAATTCTGGATATTGGTCATGTCATGACATCATTGAGTGAAGTACATAGAGACAAGAATATGATTTCATCCTGAGGTTGAAACTTGCTGCGACCCCTCAAAACATATATACTTCACTATCTGGAACTGGATGGATAATAAAATTATTCTAAAAATAGTAGATGATATAACTATTCAAAAAATAGTAGATGATGTCACTTCTAAAAATAGGAGATGATGTCACTATTATTATTCAAAAACAGATGTCACTATTCTAAAAATAGTAGATGATATCACTTTTCTAAAAATAGTAGATTATGTCATTTTTCTAATCGTAGATGATGTCACTATTAAAAAATAATAGACTAGATGATGTCACTATTCTAAAATAAATTACAATTCACAGAGCTGTTTCCATAGTAATAAATTTATACTGCATTATTAATATGGGATGTTAAAAATGCATGTTATACATGTAATTCAGAATTAACTATTGGAAATAACCTTGATGTAAATTATATACCATAAAAATTACAATAGATGCTTTGTATTTATCAAATTATTATCCATTATTAAAAATACATTATTTGACCTAATAACTGCACTATGTGCATATGGTAACATTTTCAAAATTCTATACCTTCTTTTGAAAACAGTGTGGATCCAGATCAGCTGGCTTCTGATGAAGCCAGCTGATCAGGATTCACACTGTTTTTCATCCACATGATGAATTTATATTAATAATGAAATCACATCCCTGATTTGACTGAAATCAGAAGTTTATAATATTCATGGGAAAAAGTTTTCAGGATTAATCCTGAATTCAGGATTTTGAGGCTGACTTTCCACAGTCAACATGCTGATTTAAGGATACCATAATAGCTTCTTTGATTTTTTTAGTCTGTCTTAGGGCATTTGACCATTTAAATTTGAAATTGTGAATATTTAATGGGAATACTGCTAATTTTAAGAATGGAGTTTTGAAAGTTCAGGATTCTGGAAATTTTGAACGTTCACCCATGTAAATTGTAAACAAACCATAAAATACTTAAAGATTTAAATGAAAAGAAAAGAAGTACTCAATTCATGCTTATAGGAGTGTGTGCATTTATTTGGTCAGATATGGTAGAATGAAGAAAGATGTTGCTTTAATGTAGACCAATCTCAGCATTGCAAGTGTGCCTTTAAAACATGCATTTGGAACTTTAAGCTGTTTGGCTCATAAAGAGACTCAGTTTAACAACATCTGCCGTTTTTCAAGATTTTAGTTCCCACTTTTCAAGTACGTTGAGCAAGACACATTAAACCTAGCTTAGTACTGGTTCAACCCAGGAAGCGCCGTCTCTACATAACTGAAAGATTGTTGATGGGACATAATCAATATCCAAAAAAGTTATCCATTTTATCCAGATTGTTTTTATAAAAAAAAATTGTCACAGTATCTGGAAAATAGCATTATACTATATGTTTTTATCAATAAACAAGTAAACATGGCTAGGGCAGAAATTTTCAGGAAAACCTTGCTTTTGAAATAAAAACAAAACAGGCACACAAAATTGTAAAGTTGAGATAACTGGGATGGAAAAGCTGCATCAACTTATACTTAACAAACAATAATAAGAAACATTTGCTAGTCAAAACAGTATCAATACATGAGCATCTATTGGAATTATTATAGTATTATCAAATGTTTCAAAATGAAGGTGATTTATTATGCTACAGAATTAAGCGCTCAAGAATTACTAGAGAAAGAAAGGGAGAGAATTAGGGAGGAAGAGCATAGAAAATTTGAGGAGGAAAAACGACGTTGGAAAGAGGAGCAAGATGAACAACTGAGACGAGAGCAGGTAATTATGATTAAAGGGAGTTAACTATGTCATCTTGCTAACAGTGACTTTTGTCGTCATTTGTTGATAGCCTTTGCAAGTGGTTTTGAGCCAGATCAGGACAGACAGAACATCGGTCCTGATCTGGATCCAAATGGTTTGATTGGGACGTTAAACCCCAAACTAAAAAACAAGGATGCAAGAGGGTGTGATTTCCTCGTGCAAAGGAAACATTGAAAGTCTTTTCCTGTAAAACCTTTGATCAGAACACAGGTTTAGATAAACAAATATTTTCAGTGTAAAATTGTTAATATCTTCTTACCCATTAATTTTATCATATGTTTGGGTGCTCAAAAGAACCGTCTCATCGAGACGGTTCTTTTGAGTACCCACAGCATATGTTTTGGTTGAGAAGTAAGAAAATTATTTTTTTGCTATGCACTCTTAACTAAAGGCTTGTCACAATTAAAAATAATTTAGCAGAAATTGTCACTGAGTGACCTTCTACAAAATTAGCTAAAAAGAACTTGATCTGTCAAAAAAAAAGGGCTGCCAGTGGGGCATGGCCAGTTTCCCTAAATTATATACCTCTAAGAGTTAACATTTTCATTGGAACCAATCGTCAGAGTTGAAAATAATTTCGCAGAGATGTTCCAAAATAGTAAAAGTGAACTTGATCCCTTTAAAATATAACATGGCTGCCATGGTATGGTGCTTACTGTGGCTTAGTAGAAATGGTCACTGGTTGGCCTCCTACAAAAATAGCTTATCATAATTGGATTGTCAGTGGGCATGGCAAGTTTCCCTTATGTACCTCAATTAGAAACTTAAGATTTTTTCTCCTGAAACCAATGGTCAGAATAGAAATGGCAGAAATGGTAAAACATTGTAGGTGACCTTCTACAAACAAAGCTTAAACAAATCGATGTCAAAAATTGATCCCCAGGGGGAGTGGCCTGTTTCGAACAGATATCTATTTAAGAAGTTTAAAACAAAACTCAAATGAGACATCCAAGGCCACTTGGTCCTCTTGTTTTGTCTGCTGACATATTTGCAAACAGTTTGGTCCCAGATCAGGGCCAACAAGATGGTGGACCTGATCTGGATCCAAAATGCGGACAAACTGATGATATTTCTGAAAGAGTTTTGTGGAAAAAATAAATTTAAAAGAAAATCAGAAGACCACACAAAATATTTTGCAAAACAACCGAGCATGTAGAGTTAAAAGGTAGATGTTTGTGAAAAACATTGAAATTATTTGTGCTTGCAGGAAAGGTTGAGAGAGGAGAGAGAGGCAATCGAACGAGAAAAAGCCAAGTTAGAACACAAACAGGAAGTGGCACCGCGATACCAACCAATCAGTGTCAATACATATCAGAGTTCACGCTCACCATCAGGAAGTACCGGTTCATCTGTGTCACATTCTCCAAAGTCACCCCCTCCTGCTCTCGATCCACAACACAGAGGTCATTCCAGGAAACCCGACATCTGGGCACCACCGTCGACCCTCCACGCAGCCTCTAAGAGTGATACTGGTATGAGTACCAAAGAAAAGGCAAGATTAACGCGAGAAGACTTATTAGCCATGAACCGTAAACCCACTCCATTACAGAGTGTGCAGGGTAGACAGGAATCAGCAGATAAAGAACTTGCACAAGTGACACGTGAAGCACCTTCCAAACTGGAATTACATTTGTTAAATTCTGTGCCAAAGCCTAAATTCCGCCGTTCAGCTGACTGGATTAAGGACGAAGATCCAGAAAATAGTTCACCTACTACTACTACTACTACTAGTAATGCTAATACCGATAAATATGCAGATAAGCAATTTGTGATAGGTAAAAGGTCTGACATTATTCATAAAGACTACTCCAGCTCGCAAGATCATTGGTTGGTTCAGGAGGCCGAGCGTAGACGCTTGGCCGAGCTTAAAGACTACGGTAATAGAGATACAACTGACTCTGTGCATACAGCTGGTCCCGCAAAACCCAGCGCTAGTTCATTAGTTAACAGATTTCGAGGTGACGCACAACCAAATAAAAACAGATATTCTTATCCTGCACCCCGTGATCAAGACTCCTATACTTCCCCTTCGCGGCCATTATCGACAAGTGGCTCAGGTTTAAGGCAGTACGAGCGGAGTGCCAGTCCGGAGCTTAGCTCAACACAATTCAGTGCAAGGAACCAGTCACTAAACTATGCAAATCCTTCACTGAGTAACACCCTTCCCGCAAACTTTAGTTTTAACGCAAATAAACCTCTGCGACGGGAGCCGCCCGCTCCTGCTCCGAAACCACAAAGATCACCTACAGAGCAGGCGGAGCAAATGAATACAGTTAGTGGAAAACAGAAGTGTTCTCATTGTAGCGAAGAGTTAGGTATGTATATTACATGACACAAAGAAAAATAAATATTTTTGTAAAGTTAAAGACTTTCCAGGAATTATTACTGGACATTTATCACTTTAAACATAGGTTAAGATAAACAAATTTTTTGAGCATAAAATTGTTAATGTTTTCTTACCTATCAGTTTTAACACATGTTTTGGGTGCTCAGGAGAACCGTCTCAATGAGACGGTTCTTTTGAGTACCCACAACATATATTTTGGTTGAGAAATAAATATAAAATTGTGGTACGCACACTTAAGTAAAAACAAAAACTTTAAAAACAACTGCCATACATAGTTGAAGTTGTCTAGGTTATTGTCTGCTGTTGTAATTTGGATGTCTCTATAGTAAATGGTGTGGATCCTGATCAGACTGCTCCATATGGAGAAATCAGATCTGAATCCATACCATTTGTATGCAAGTTAGAATTTTAAAATCTGTTAAAGTGAAAAATTGCAGTTAATTGTCCAGTATGTGAAAATGGATAAAGTAACTACATGTATCAAGAGAGTATTTATTAATTAACTTCTTTAAATAGCAAAGGCTGATCAGTGATCTACTGTTCCTTTATCACATGACATCTGGGAGTTAATAACGCCATGCAATAAAATCGATTAACCACCAGTGGTTTACAGATTAGCACATAACAATGACGTCCATTATAACGTTGCCTAAAAGCTGGCAAAATTTTTGACTTTTTCACGCCAAAAATTTGATTTTTAAGGTAATTTTTATGTCATGTGATAAATAGAATCTAACATTCTTGCTCCAGTATTATTGAATTTATTAAACTGGTGAAAAAGAGATAAAATCTCTTTTCTCCAACTCGTTTAATACATTCAATATAACATGTGCACTCGTGTAAGCTCCTCTATTTATTAATTACTATGTGGAGTCTACTGATAATTAATCTTTGCAAACAGTTTAAGGAAATGCAGTTTTTATAATATGGAAAGATCTTGTAAATATGGAATATATGAATTACACAAGTACTTAAGTAATTGGCATATTTTCATTCAAAATTGGAGCTCAAATCTGAGTTGCAGTCTCTTTATAACACATCTCATTATAGAACAGATTTGGACAGGCCCTTAGATAAGAGTGCGTAACTGAAAATTATTTTTCTTATTTCTGAACCAAAACATATGTTGTGGGTACTCAAAAAACTGTCTCAATGAGACGGTTCTTTTGAGCACCCAAAACACATGTTTAAACTGATGGTTAAGAAAATAATCGCAATTTTACGCTCAAAAATTTGGCTTAACTGGCCCTATGGATTTGGATATAACATGGTCATGCTGTGGCTCCCAAATTGTTCTACCGTAGAATGGTAACCATGGAATTTTACAAAGGAATCATAGGAAAAAAGAACATTTCATGTTCATCTTCCTAAAAATTCATTTTTAAATTTGTCCCTTTATAGTAACATGATTCACTTATAACATGGTCAATTCCTATGGACCCAAACATAGCATTATAAAGTGACTGCACTATATTCACTTATATCACATTTCATATAATAAGGTAAATTCAATATTTTGAAGAAGAAAAAATACTTTTGATTACTATGCTAACAGCATCAAGTTTATTATTTAAGTTACAAGGACATAAAAAAAATCAGCAAAATTTTCAGATAATTCAAATACTTGTTTTGAATAAAATTGTAAGACCACAGGAGCTTGAAGTTCTGTCCTTATATCACCTCTATAGCCTCAAAACCAAAAGCTCACATTGTCATTACATAGTAATGACCAGGTCATTACTACGTTATGACATTATGAGATTTTCGGTAAAAAGGGTTTAGAAGTGATATAAGGATCGAACTTCAAGCTCCTGTGGTTTGACCTTATAATGAGTTTTCAAGAATTTGACTTACAGGGAACCCTCTTCGTCATTTGAAATGCAATAAATATGAAGGTACTTTGTACAAAAACTAATTTGTGTGAAAAAAGTATGTACTATTTGTGCCGTGGATGTTTTTAAATTTAAAAGCACATTATTCTATCTATTATAATTGTATTATACCTTCTTTAAAATCATTAATAAAAGGATAAATGCTGCAAAATTTCAAATCCTAGTTTGCTTAAAAAAGTCCTATCACAGATCAGAGTTTTCAATTTCAACAGTTGTTGTCTATGAAAGGAATTATTTTAGCAAAGCTCTGTACAAGAAAGTAAGCAAACAGTGCAGACCTAGATCAGATTGCTCCTGAAGGAGCAGACTGATCAAGACTTTCATTGTTTGACAGTATAATAAATATTTTGAGAATAAAAGGAGCTAATAACCAATTGAGACCATTTGAAATTTTGGAACATTTATTTATTGTTTATCAATATTCTTTCACTGACATTATACTGTATTTGTAAAGAGTATGATAATATGAGTCACTTAGTGAAAAAACCCTGCTGTTGTTATACAGTAAAACCTGTGTAAAATGGCCACTCTAAAAAACCCTAAAAATTGGTTTTCAAGACCAATTATAGCTTTAATAATGCAGGTCAAAAGTGTTGCAGAATGCTTGAGAATTCTGCAATACTTTTGATCTTCATAAAGCTACCATTTGTCATTAAGATCTTTGTTTTGTCTATTTTATAGTAACCATTTTACACAGGTTTTACTGTATACAAACCAGTCTGTGCATCTGACTGTACGATATTTGACTTAAAGCACACATGCTCTTATAAGGGCACAATAAGTACTTCTGGTTGTTGATATTGTGCTGCTAGAAAACTGAGATTGATTTACAACACAATTTGTGACCAGCTAAATTGGGATCTTACACAGAATGTAAGGTTTGAATATTTCCAAAGGGTTAAAGAGTAATTCTTGAAATGATAAAATCACAATGCGTTAACATATAAGTGATGCTGAGATTGCCAAACATCCACGCATATTTAAAAAACAGAGGTATCTTGATAATTCTTCTATCAAATCTTAAGAATGTATCATCAAGTCTCTCAATTTAAAAAGAAAGTTACCGGATACTCTCTTGTTCGCTCAAGAGCCGTATCTCTATGGAGTTAAGGCCCTTCTGTACACAATAAAGCTAGAAGATATACAAAATTTTAGCCACCTGTCATAGCTACTACATGCAGATTTGGTTTATTGAAGAATTTCAATTTTAAGATATTGTCTGCTGCCATTTTACTTTGTACTTTAATAGTGTAATTGTCCAGATTTTGGCACTCTCTGCAACACCGTACGTTTATATCTATATCTATATATATTCCGGAATTGTAATCCTTGCTAACCCTACTTATACCTTGTATTTGGTTTTGATAATTTCACAGGCTTCGGAGCGGCGATGGTGATTGAGTCACTCGGACTGTATTATCATGTACAATGCTTTCGCTGTTGTGTATGTCGTACCCCACTAGGCAATGGTTCCGAAGGTGCCGACGTTAGAGTTCGAGTGAACAAACTTCATTGCCGTAATTGCTTCAGTAATGATGAAGGTATTGAATATATGGGAGTTTTCTAACAAAGGGAGATAATGCACCATGCCATGGTTTTCTGTATTGAGGTAAAAAATCAATAAATTGAGGGAATGCTTTTCATGGGTACTAGTATGAGGTTATGTTTGTATTAATTTATGGTTTTTGAGGGTTTTGGTATTACTTTATAGGGTTTTATTTTGGTTTTATTTTTTATGTATTAAAACTAACAAAAATATGCAAAGAAAATTGTGTTGATTAGATAAAATAATTTGGCATGCAATTTAGTTTACAGAATATACTGGCATCGTGTTGGAATGGTGTTTAACCCTTCAGGGCCAATCACGACTGCAGCAGACGACAAACTTTGCAATATCTGTTGATTTTTGCAGAAAATAAGGCTTGAGATTTCATGTGAATCGTCTGCCAGCATTAACATGAAACTTCAAGTCTTATTTGGTTTCTTAAAGCAAAGACAAAATTGCAAAATGTCGTCTGCTGTGAAATTTTGGTGCCACTAGAAGGGGTAAAATCAAAAGTTATACAAAGGGAAATAAGCATGGTAAAATCCAGGTTTATACAATATTACAGTTTTACTAGATCCTTATTGGATAATGCCTTTTGAACATGTTATTAGTGATCATTAGTACTTCTCCATTTTTACGTTAGGTTACCAGTACCTAGATACTTGGGTGTGGGTTTTGTTGCTGCTATAGATACCCATTACTCCACATGATTATAAATCTCTGTCAATGGACATATATTAGAGACACACACATACTATGAAGAGCATGTACTATATATACTAGCCAAAAACCTGCATTTTAGTAGTTTTCTTCAAAAAGTAAAATAAACTGACTGCTCTTTGTGCATCTCGAAATTGACTGACGTGCCATGTTCCCTTGGCAGTGAAGATATTGACAAAATGTTCAACAGTACATGCATGATACTAACTTGAATAGTGGTACCCCCATTTTCAAAAGTCGCATTTTGGCACAATTTGTGAGTCATGACGTTGTGAAATTAAACCGGCAAAACGTTTTTAATTCAAAAGCCAAACACATATTGAACACTAAAGTGCTGAAATGAACACTCCATCTACATGAAACTCGTTGCTATTGGCTAAAGTGTCAAAAATTACCCCACCATCCAATGCAAATTCTTGTGAATTTGAAATTGAGGGTAAGTGTATTCGGCCAAGCCTCCGGGATAAATCTTAAGGAGTTGTGCTTAGCCGTTTTCTGTTATCCATAACTGATAGACTGGCCTATTCAGGAATGCAAATGAAATTGATATAGTCTTTATAGCTTTTCCGAAAATCGGTAAAACACATGTGGCCAGTTAGAAATTTTGACTGGTATATATAGTTGCTGCATGAAGAGATAAGCCTAATAAGAACTTACACCTTACTCAATAACAAAAAAAAAACTATTTGGTAGATGCACTTGAAACAATGAGTTTATTAAATGGTTGAAACATAGGATCAAAATGTAGGGGGAAAATCCATGAAAAAAAAAAAGATATCACAAGACACCCACAAAAAAATGGGGCCACATTGCAACAGTGTTATAACGATTTTCAAGCTATATTGGGCAGTGTTGTATCAATGTTCCAGTGTAGTAAAGTTTTCAATATAAGTCATTTTATTTTATCAATGCATTAGTGCCATTTCTATCCTTGAATTAATGTTTTGTATATAGAAACCAAAAAAAACAAAACACTATGAAAGGTTATACTATTATGTTTCCACAGACATGATGCAGTCACAAGCTTTTGATTATTCACTATGCCCACTAAACACAGCTGTCCGTATGTATTGCTTTAATAGCAAAGTTGCGAGTAAGTATGGAGCATTGAGCCGCTACCGTCTCCCTTTACCCATCCTGCTTGTCCTAATTATTTTGTATTGTGTCACATTATGAACCCTACACAAAGATATTGTTCAACTCCCAAATAAATTTACTTCCATACCAAAGCATGTTTCTTGTTTTTTTCTTTGCTTTTTTATTTGCAGTTGAATTATAAAGCATTTCCAAATTTGTTGGTACTTACATTTCAGTTTGAGGATGAACATTAAACAAAAACAATTGGTCAACAACAGTTTGAACCTGTTTAAAACTGCCACTCAAAAATAGACAAAACAAAGATTTTGACGACAATTGGTAGCTTAATGAAGGTCAAAAGTATTGCAGAAGGCTTCCTTTGAAGGGGAGCATAAAGTATTACAGAATGACAGAATGCTCCCCTTGAAGGGGATCATTCTGCAATACTTTTGACCTGCATTATGCAATAATTGGTCTTGAAAACCATTTTTTTGTCTTTTTGAGAGTGGTAGTTTTACACAGGTTTTACTGTATTTATTACTGAGCTACATGTGTCGTGCTACAAACTTCATCAGGATCATGCAATATTTTGAGAGAAATCTATTTAAAAGTATTCATTTTGCAAAACTAATGGTCATGAGACTACATTGTGGCATTATTAAGAGGGTTGGCTCTAGCTGGGCCCACCGTGGCTCAACTTTAGGTTTTCTTTAGCTCTGACTATCTGTGAGTCATGAGCCCTTCTCTCTGTTTCATCATAGTGCGTTAATTTGATTATATTGTTTCTCTATGATGATACATTGCAATAGTTTGTAATCCTCCATGTGAGATTAACATTTTTTGTGCTTCAACAATGGCAGAATCTAGGGTGAAGATTTGGTAGCAGTAAAATGCATTTAATGCCTGTATGTTTTGTTGTGCGTTACTTTATGTCCATTCTAGTTTTGCAATCACCTTGATTTGGAAGAGAGAGCTGGTTGCTTTACTTGGTTTGTCTTCCTGGTGTCTTGTGATTATTATGTGGATCTTCCTCACGATGCCACGGGTTTGTCTACAGTTTGTGATTGTGGTATTTCCTGATCATACTCTCTTACTATTTTGGATTCACTGTTGGAAGTCTCATCTTCTGGTCCTTCACATCTAACTTGCACAAAACGGGTCTGTTTGCAACCATGGATCCTAATGCTAAATCTGTTACATTTAATGGGTTTTGACAGAGTAGACATGAAAATTATTGAGCTTTCTTAAGTCTGATCTTTGGCACAAGCCCCCATCTAACTATATGCAGTCAGAACAGAACAGAACATCTTCTTTATTTCTCTCAAGTCGTACAAACATCATCGGTCTGACCATCTGTGACATTTATTTTTCACTATAATTTTCAGTTATGCTTACACCTCACGTTATGTATAACCTTATGAGTCAACCAAATGTAAGCCTTATCCTAGGAAGATCTGTCAGCCCAAATAATCATAGGTCAAGATAAGGAAACTTTGATCGTTAATTCTTAATTATTTTCTTACCTATCAATTTAAACATATGTTTTAGATACTCAAAAAACCATCTCATTGAGACGGTTCATTTGAGTACCCACAACATATGTTTTGGTTGAGGAATAAGAAAAATAATTTTCAATCACACACTCTTATCTGGAGACCTGATTGTAATTAATTTTTTATGTAGCATGAAAAGGGTTAACCTTTAAAGCGCCAATCACAACACAAGTTTCTCCGGAAATTTGAAGAAGCCTCTTGGTCAGTGTAGACCCAGATCAGACTGTTCCTATAGGAGTGAGTCTGATTTGGATCCACACTGTTTTCCTCTGCACTAATGTTAGCAAATATATGTAGCAGTTGACTTAATTCAGCAGACAACAATTTCTGATACACTTTTTTGCAGGCGCTTTAAAGGTTAATAGTTATCATACTATCTAGACTGTGAGCTACAGAGGTACTGACCAGCCTGCACATCAGTATCTTTGTTGTTCACATATTCTACAAAAGACTTCCTCATGATTTGGCTTAATGATACCCCTCTTTCATTTGCACTACACACACATCAAATGTTGTGTTGTCACAACCCATTCTATTTTTCCCCTTGAGCTAAGATTTGTAATACTTATAACTATCTGATATTATCCTTATTTCAATTCCAAATGTTTCTTTACAAAATAATTTGTTACCTTGAGGTTTTCTCCAAGAGTCAAAGGTTTTAGAAGATATTGAAAAATCATAGGTACTGTAGCAAAAGCCAATTCAACCAATAGTCTTGCAGGAAAATGTAAGTTAAATGTCAATAGTATTGTGCATTCCAAATTACAATACAAAAATTTCTTTACCAAATAATTGTGTTACCTAGAGGTTTTCTCCAAGAGTCAAAGGTTTTTACGAAGACAGGAATATGTATGTTAAACAATACAAAAACTTCCGTACCAAATAAATTTAAGTTCTCCATGCATCAATCTTAGGCTTTGGAAGATTTGAAAAATCATGGATAACAAAAGCTTCCAATCAATGGTATTGCAGGAAATTGTAAAAATATATAACAAATGATTTCATAACTCATACAAATGGGGAAAAATTGTCACAACTTAAGTTTAACCATGGCATGTGTTTGTTATTTCAGTATGTATATATTATGTCTACATTATACCATATTCCTCACAAAATGCCATTAAAACAGAAAAAACATAATTGAATTACTTAGGTTTTGTTTGAACAAAAAGCTTAGATATCCTGTTAAATTTTATAGTCAAATTTGACAAATACATTTCGTTTTCATCTTGCTGAAAAATGGGAATTCAAATCTTTTAGCAAAAGTGTCATCTGCTGATTACCTTTACATAGAGGATCTTACATGAATGAGCATTTCACATGAAATTTATAAAATGAGCCTTTGGCGACTCTAATAAATTTGATATGAAATGATCACGAGAGTAATGTTCTGTTTATCATATGACTTTTTAAATGTGACTTTTTCGCCTTCAAAGTTTGTTTATTTCAATGAATATTTGCATCATTTTCTCGGACGTCGTCATGACTTTACTTGTTCCTGCCGAAAATTATATTAATGTGTGGTCATAACATTATTAATGACATGATGTTATCCACTAAATAACAGTAACATCATATGACAAAAACAGTTAAGATCCAGATCAGGCCAGACAAAATGTCTGGCCTGATCACGATCCACACTGTTTAATACTCTGATGATATTCCTGATTTTTTCATCTTTTTTTTTTTGAAAAATTCAATTTTAATAAAAAAAAACAGCAGCCAATGGTAAAATATTCAAAACTTATCCAGTATGCAAAGAGGTAAATTCATTGAACAACTTAACGAAACTACTATTGAATGAGCTCTGGACAGCTGGGCAGGGGAGGTTCACATTTGGTCATAAGAAGAAAAATGTTGAAAATAGTATTTTGTATGAATATATGTACACATATAAATATATGTATACAGATTTATAAATTAAATATTATTGTATATGTATAAAAATGATTAACTTATATACTCAAGAAAAACTGTTGAACACTTAAATTCGTATTGAGTTTTTGGTTTTAAGACTGTTTAGCTATTCAGACTTAAGTTTTTGCCATTGTTTCTTTAAAGCCATGTGGGTTTCTTCATTTTCAGCCATAAATTATTCTACTTGTTCATATACATTACAATCCCTTCATGAATTAACAATTAAATTACCCAAGGGTGAAACGTTTCATGATATATTCTAAGTTCAGGATTTTGAGCACTGTGGCTCAGTGGTAGATCGAGTGCTAGGCTCCAGATCGAGGGGTATGAAGTTCGAGCCTCGTCGAAGGCACTGCGTTGTGTTCTTGAGCAAGACACTTTATCCTCTGGTTAGTACTGGTTCAACCCAGGAAGACCAGTCCCAACATGACTGAAAACATGTTGACTGGAGCGTAAAGAATCAAATAAAACAAACAAATTGCTGAATTAGGCAGAATATAAAAGCTTCTCTAATTTATTCATTCTGCTATTTGGCATAAATGTATCAAATAGTGGTGACAGCTTTTTTTATCACATCAGTGCTAAATACCATAAGCTGTAGTTTTGACTTTGTTCAACAATTGATAGCCAGCTTGAAATGTTTCTTCTTATAATATTATCTCAATGAACTGCCACTATAATGACTAACCACATACATAATTATGAAAACTAAAGCTAAGAAAACAGAAATATAGCTATCTGTCGGTTTCAATCTCGGTCTACTGTGGGAGCATGACTCAAAATACATAGGTAACAGCTTTATAAGCAGCTACAATCTGCTTTATACTCGTTTTAACCCTTTTCTTCATGAATATTCATGCTAAACTCAACCCACTATGAATAATTATATAAATAAACTTCCATGTAAATGTATGTACGTAGAACAAAGAAATTACATGTCAGGTCCACTAGTGTAGGATCATATCTAATCATATTTCCCTAACCTAACAGAGTAGACCCTGATCAGGCAGCTCTTACAAGAGCTGCCTGATCTGGGTCTGCTCTGTTTGCAAAAGTGTTAAATGGCGTCTCTATGAGGCAATGCGTTAAAGCTCTGTGGTGGTGTCACCTGATGATAACGTTTTGCAAACAGTTTGGACCCAGCTCTGGGTCCTAGCTCTAATAGAATTCCTGAAAGAATGTTTTGAAAAAGTTATACTGTTGAAAAAAATCAGCAGACAACGAATATCATTAAAAATTACCCAGAATTTAAAGATTTAAATGAAGGTTTGCTAATCAGTTTAAGTCCAACCTGTATTAAAGAAGCACCTAAGGGATAGTCAAAATGTGCTTGCTTAATATAGGTACTTTTCAATGTATTTGCCTTTTGGGGGAACTGAATACATGTTTGCTTAATACAGGTTGCTTTCTTAATACAGGTGGCCACTAAAGCAGGTTTTACTGTATTAATAAACTGTTTTTCATCTCTTTTCCAGCTGGATTGAAGTTCTCCAAGGTCTAGAAGACACCGGACAGAAAACTCTGACTGAGCCTTACAGAAACAAATATGAACAGAGCGAGTCCGTCTCAACCTTCTTCTTCAGATATACCACAGTTATTACCAGATACACATAGTTATTGTATAGCCATAAATATCAAATAATGAAGATGTGTGATGTCATCATAGGCCTCTAGATAAGTATAGGTTATTCAATGTTTTGTGTTGGTTATGGAATATATACGAGGGAGCGGAGCTCCCGAGTGTATATTTCATAACAAACACGAAACATTGTATAACCTATTTAGCCCTGACCCAGCTGTTTCCTGTGTCGCTGACAAGTAGGTTTCACATCGTGAAATATACACATTTTGTAGCATTTTGCTGCATTTCATTTAGGAGTCTTTCATTTCTCTTTTAGCCATGGATGCGTTCACGTGGGACAAATGGATTTTATTAGCAACATTTTTGTTAGGATATTTTTTTCAAAACTGTCTGGGAAGCATGATCACACGTTACAGATGCATATGCTGATCAATCCCCACTGTTTGTGCATTCTATCCTAGCTAATGGAAAAACAGTGGAGACACAACTCAGATCAATGTATATCAATGTGCCGTTGATCATGCTGTCTTTAAATAAATAGCAGTTTGGGACTAGCAGTGTAATTTCTGACCAGGCTGTCATAAACATGTACAGCCTGGTCAGTGTTTCTGCAGTCACCACTTTCAGTGAAACAGCTATGATTTGAAATTTACATCATTTTGTGTCAATATTCTTATCACAGTTTTATTTGGGGTTTTAAAAATAAAACTGAATTTGGTGAAATTAACATTTCGGACAGCAATTTCCTCTCATCAGGTTATGGGAATGAGTCTTGGTTATGGAAAATATACCACACTGAATATGGCCCTTCTCTTGCATCTGATTGGCTGAAAACTAAAGGAAGTGGGCGGGTCAAGGGCTAAGAGTGTGTAATAAAAAAAATTATTTTTCATTTCTCAACAAAACATTTGTTTTGGGTACTCAAAAGAACCATCTCAGTGAGATGGTTCTTTTGAGCACCCAAAACAAATGAGATGGTTCTTTTGTGCACCCAAAACAAATGTTAATATTAGTTGAGAAAATATTCAAAATTTTGTGCTCAAAAATTTTGAGTCAAAGCTAATATTATTAGCTCACTTGATATTCACACAATTTGATACTCTCACATGTTGCCTCTTCATCACATTGCTTAGACAATATCAAACAACCTTGACATTACACAGGTTTAGATAAACAAACTTATTGAGCTGAGAATTATAAATATTTTTTACCCGTCCGTTTTAACATAGTTTGGGATGCCCAAAAAAATGTCTCATTGAGACAGTTCTTTTGAGTACCCACATGTTCTGGTTGAGAAATTAAAAGAATATTTTTTTGGTACGCATTCTTAACTAAAGTAAAAAAAAAATCTGTCATAAACGAATGCAAAATCTATCTATTACTTCATAAAATATATCCATTTCTCGGTTCATTAACAGCTTGAAATATAAAAAAGGTCACTCACAAATGAGCTTTTTTGATGAACCCACCTACCTGGGACAACACCCAGCACCTTTTCCCTCACTATGCCTGGCTCTCCTTCAGGGTTGGGGGAAGACTGGTTTCAATGACTAACGCATAACATATACATGTAATTTTGGGCAAATTGGCTCTATAATAAGAGTTGATTAGAAGGGAAAGACAAAGTTAAAAATGTTGGAAATACACAATAGAATGCTACAGTGGGGCAAGTACTAAGAATATTAAAAAAAAGTATATCAGCCAACAAAAAATACGATAAACTCCGCTCATCTAACAGTTTATTGATGTATATATAAAATATATCTCTTTTCTTTGATTTTGGGGCAGTCTGATAATCCATGTTAATTTCAAGATGGATATTTTAAAAAGTCAGTTAATATTTTATTTAATTTATTTTTTATCATGAGTATTTTATGTCAAGTCCTTCAACAATTATTTTGTATAAAAAAAAAAAAAGACGTAACATATCGTTCAAATTTAAAGGGTAAAGCATTGCAGCATTCATGACATATCTATTAATAAATTGAGCAGCTTTAATGGTTGGTTATATTAAACCATCTTACACTCAGTATGGCTAAAACTATTAACCCTTAAAGTGCCAATCACGACTGCAGCAGACGACAAATTTTACATCTTTCCTAATTTTTGACAAAAATAAGGTGTGATATTTCAAGAGAATCGTCTGCCAGCAGATGATTCTCATGAAATATCATCCCTTATTTGTTATTTTTGAAAAAGCAACAAGATTTGAAATTGTCATCTGCTGCAAATTATAGGTGGCGCTTTATGAGTTAAGTTTTTGGCCATTCCAAGTGCAATACTGCTATATGACGCTTCTCACTTGTACAGCCAACCTAGCTCTTTTTTTTTTATAATGATCAGCTTGCAGGCGGGCCGGAGGTTATAAAACTTTTCATGCTCAACTCAACTGAGCACAAAATTTCAACTGCTCATTAACCATAAAATACCAACAACTGAAGAAGTTTTTTGCTTTAAGTCTCTCAGATGTTGTATTTATCATGCTAATAAATGTTAAAATGCCAACAATTGTTGGCATTTTAACATTTATGAGCAGGATAAATTTCTTGCTCAGCTGAGTTGAGCATGAAAAAAGTTTTTTTATAACTTGTACATTAACTCTTTGCAAGCTGGGAAAATTTCATGAATTTTTGTAGTCTGCTGATTTTTTTTCAAATTCATCTTTTTCGTAAAAATTCTTTCATAAATACCATCAAATTGTCAAATAGTTTGGATCCAGATTATACCCGACATTCTGTCAGGTATAATGTGGGTACAAACTGTTTGCAAAGGTTATCAGCAGACGGCAAAAGATGTCACTTGCTGGTAAAGATTTCTTTCATTGTACAATTCACACGTTGTCCACAAATTTAATATAATGCATTTATATATAGAAGATCTAATGTTTATAAAATTATATAAATCTATTTTGATATAATACTTTATGCGTAGATATAAATTTTGTAAAATTTATCCAATTAGAAATGGTCATATTACATGCTGAGCTATGTAGTATGGATATTAATGCGTGAATTGGTCATCACTGGCTCTTAACTGATGGAAATTAGCGGTAGCTGACCAGTATCAAATTCTAAATTTAGAACTGACTTATATCAGCAGTATCAAATTCTAAATCTAGAACTGACTGATATCAGCAGTATCCAATAATAGCTGTAAGCTGGCCAATATCAAGTTCTAAATTTAGAGCTGACTTTTATGAGCTATTGCTGAACATTATCAAATTCTAAATTTAGAATAGACTTATATTAGATGTAGCTGAAAAGTATCAAGTTCTAAATTTAGGACTGACTTTTACAGCTGTTGCTGAACATTGTCAAATTCTAAAATTAGAACTGACTATCGGCATCAAATTCTAAATTTAGAACTGACTTATATCTGCTATAGCTGAACTGTATCAAATTCTCAATTTA
Organism: Loripinus fragilis; assembly: GCA_964019695.1. Classification (NCBI taxonomy): domain Eukaryota; kingdom Metazoa; phylum Mollusca; class Bivalvia; order Lucinida; family Lucinidae; genus Loripinus; species Loripinus fragilis. The sequence continues at coordinate 93,807,540 of OZ026521.1, read as the reverse complement.
GAACTGACTTACGAGGGTCAGTCAAAAATAACTGAGAGTTGATTCATATCCCTTACGTCGGCTAACGTACACTAGTGAAATTTGGCACATGCCTGCAATGAACCGTCCTGCGTCAGAATATGCAATATACAAGACCATGCAAAGTACACATTGCTGTTGCTTAGCAACCGAAGAATGTGAAATAACGGCATGCGTTCACGCTGAATTATAGCGTTGCCATGGAAACACTATACAAAATAAAGTTACATCAACTTGTGCATTTGTTGCAAATACAGTATGTGAATGTATTTTGTGAAATACAACTGCTGAGATTGAGGTGTTGGAATTTTATTACATAAATAAGAGGAATATTAACAAAATTTTCTGAGATTTCACCCCAAAATATACCCCACCCACCAGTTACGGTTCATTTTAGAGCAATATTATCAACTAAGTATCATATCATATTACGATGTCATTGTATTTAGTAATTGGTTTTGACATCTGAATGCATATATTGAATATTCCCAGGAATAAACGGTTGCCATAGCAACAAAATCTGATCTTTTAATTAAAATTGGAATTTCCATCGATTTTGGTTGCTAGGCAACGAACATTGCATGTATTGTATTTACCATCTATTACACTTCTTCAAAACATTGCTAACACATTGTTTGATACAATTGGAGAGATAAAAGGTCCATAATTATACTGTTTTAGATTTGAAATGATTTTAAATTCATAGCTGCTTAGTCAGAAGTGTGGTCAGCACGAAAGCACATCGCTGAGAGCCGGTCCTCGGTTGCCAAGCAACAGCGCACTGAAGATGATAAGACGTCAACTTCTATATGTAATGAAGCCCGAAGGTTCATTCTAAATGTGTATAAAGTTTCAGCCAAAACTGCCGACCCAGTAAAAAGATATTAACCAACTCTCAGTTATTTTTGACTGACCCTCGTATATCAGTTGCTATAGTTGTTTAAATATTTGCTTCATTAAACTTTTTACAGAGAATTTATTTTAGTCTCATTATACATATTGCATGTACAAGAACAAACTTATATCTACAGTGAATGTATATTAGTTATGAATGTCACATTTTACATGTTGTCTTGTTGGGGATGATAGTAAGCCTGTTTAAAGTCTTATTTGCTAAGTAAGCACATTTTAAGCCTAAATTTGCTAAGTTAGCAAGTTTTAAGCCTTAATTTGCTAAGTATGCACATTTTAAGCCTTAAACTGCTTTAATTAATTTTATTTGTAAAACATTTGGAAAGTTAACTTTTAGTTTTCTTAATTGTGATGAAAAGAAAGTAACTTTTCATTGTAGTTAAGTTGTTTCGGGTATATGCAGACAGAGAAGGAGGGGGGGAGATTATTCTGGAAGAAAAACAGGCCCTGAGGTTATAAAACTTTTCCATGCTCAACTCAGCTGAGCTTGAAATTTATCCTGCTCACAAATGTTAAAATGCCAACAATTGTTGGCATGTAATCATTTATAAGCAGGATAAATACAACATCTTAGAGATTTAAAGCAAGAAAATCAGGGAGGGCAGTGGCTCAGTGGTAGAGTGCTTGACTCCAGACAGAGGGGCCGCGGGTTCGAGCATCACCGGCATCATTGAGTTATGTCCTTGAGCAAGAACATTAATCCTAGCTTCAAACCAGTAAGACCTGTCCCTTTATGACTGAAATATTGTTGATGGGATGTAAAGAATCAAACAAACCAAAGCAAGAAAATTCTTTATTTGCTTGTATATTTGTTTTTATGAGCAGTTGAAATTTGTGCTCAGCTAAGTTAAGCATGAAAAAGTTTTATAACCTTGGGGCCTGTATTCTGGGTTTATGATTGGGTGAGACTTAAACCAGCCTGCTCAGCTACAAGCTGGTCTGTACTTTTGTCGTTAGCATGCAACAAAATCAGTTTTTATCACATGATGTTGCCTCTGGGAGTGAAATAACGTCATGCATTAAAATCAATAAACCACTAGTGGTTTATAGATTTTCAGGAAACATGAAATGACGCTTTTAATGTCACACATATGGCAAAACCCTCAAGTTTATACGCCAAAAATATTAATTCAAAATAATGTCATATGATAAATAAAATCTAACATTCGTGCTTCTGTATTATTGAATGTATTAAACTCGTTGCGAAAAAGAGATAAAATGCTCGGCAAGCCTCGTATTTTATCTCTTTTCCCAAACTTGTTTAATAAATTCAATAAAACATGAGCACTCATGTAAGATCCTCTATTTCCCACAACTAGGCCCTTTTTATAAATTCTGCAAAACTGTCAAAGTTTGAAATACTGGGCACTTTTAATTATAAGAATTGTTGCTTCCAAGATGCTGATGAATAAAATTCTCGCCCATTTATTTGCATATTTATCTACAAGTTGAAGCCATGTTAGGGTAAACGTTTTAAAAGTTCAATTTTTTTTCTCTGTGTTCTCAAATAAATGTTGAATTTACAAAATACTTGTCAGAATAATTTCAAACAGGGAAGACCCTGATCAGACTGCTTCTTCAGAAGCAGTCTGGTCTAGGTCTATACTGTTTGTCTACTAGATCTTTTTGGTATGCAGCTAATGTTTAAAATTTTAGAACTTCTACCATATCAGAAAATCTGTTTTTGGTTGTATACATATAATAACGGCACAGCTCAGCATGCTCATGCCAGTAGTCTGCTTGGTGTACTTCAGTTACATACCATCTACAAATTTTCAAAATTCTGGCTTTTCTCTGTAGCTGAGTAGGCTGGTTTGAGTCTTCCCTGGCATCGAGGTTATTAAACTTTTTTCATGCTCAACTCAACTGAGCATGAATTTCAGCTGCTCATAAAAACTAAAGTGCTGCAAAATTAAAGTTGTTTTTGCTATAAAACACTGATGTTGTATTTATCCTGCTAATAAATGTTAAAAATGCCAACAATTGTTGGCATTTTAACATTTATGAGCTGGATAAATTTCATGCTTAATTAAGATGAGCAGGAACAAAGTTTTATAACCTCAAGGCCAGGTTGCCTATAGAATTGTTGTAATTGCTATTATTATTATTATTATAATTATTATAAATATTAGATATACTTTTGTCTACAATACCAAATGTATTAAAATATCCTTGCTTTTTGCATGGTTGTAAGATAGGGCTATTTCATATTTATGTCGAATTCGGTTGAAGCTTCACGCTGCTTTTGTCTCAAATGCTGATATATGGAAGTCTGCAAGTGCCATGAATGTTTAATTCTTTGCCTACTTTATAATTCTGCATGCTTTCTTGTCATCCGCTAATTTTTTTCTTAATTGACTTTTTCAAAAAATTCTTTTGGAAAATTTTGGCATTGTCATTCAGTGGTGTAGCAAAAAAATATGACATTCAGAAACTTATGTATATCATTGTAATTTACATATTTAACTCTTTTCAAGCCAGTCACAATTTTTGCCATCTGCTTTCTCGTCTGCTTATGTACTTAGGTAGCCTATATGGCAAACAATATAGACCGAGAGAGCAGTCTGATTAGGGTTCATAGTGTTTGCTTCCATGATAAAATCCAGTCTGAAGTTCACTTGAATATATGCAACAGACGTAATAAGCAGACAGCATTTTCAGGACAAAAAATATTTGCAGGTTAAGGGTTAAAAGGTAAATTCCATATTAAAAAAAATCAACTTGTGTTTGGTATAGAAAGGGTAAAGTGTTAACCTCTTATTACACTCAGATTGGCTAAACCTCCCATTCTAATGCACTTGCTTTTATAACACGACGTCTGATTACATAACGTCAAAAATTTGCGACAGTATATCCTGCGATATACTGTCTGAAATAGTTTGACGTCATTAATCATGTCACATTTTATTTGATGATGTACACCTTTGTGCGGCTTGCAATACTCCAATTTAAAATGAAACTGCAGATGTGCATTAGAATGGGGATAATCATATTCAAAATTTTAATTTGGGGAAGTACATCATTGGATATATGTTCCGAAATCACTTTTTACGGCTCCGCTCGCGCGTCGCCATCTACTAAATTTCCGACCATATATCCGACGATATACCTCCCCAAATGAAAAGTTAAAACACAGTTATCTCCTAAATCTGAGTGCAATTTAGTTAACTCATTGCTTACTGGGCTATTTTGCATGCTTTTTTGTCGATTGCAGATTTGTTCAAAATCATCTTTTTCGAAAAATTCTTTCAGTACTACCTTCAGTGTCAAACAGTTTGGATCCAGATCAGGCCGGACATTTTGTCGGGCCTGATCTTGATCCAAACTGTTTGCAAAGTTTATCAGCAGACAACGATAGTAGGCAGAGTTAACAAAGTTTTGAGGATAAATGTAAAGTAAGAATGAAGAAGAAAGGGAGATAACCATATCATAGCAATAATCTTTCACATTGACTTACATGTTTATAGTAATGTTATGTTTTCATAAAAAAATTCAATTAAAATATTTTTGAAATATAAAGTTATATAAGATTATATCTTATTAATCTGTATCATAGATTGACAGAAAATGTCTATTCAGCCCTTTGTTCACTGAAAATGAAATTGGCAGATAAAAAAAAAAAAAGAAATTCCATATTTTCAACAGCATAAGCTTGCTGGCTGTTCTAAGTGCAAAAGATTTTTTTTATTAGGTTTCTCTAAGATTTTTTTAGCTTTACACAGAAGGTTTACCTTTCAAACCCAAAGACAGGCCTCCAGATAAGAGTGCGTAATTGAAAATTGTTTTTATTTCTCTATCAAAACATGTTGTGGGTACTCAAAAGAATCATCTCAATGAGACGGTTCTTTTAAGCACCCAAAACACGTTTTAACGTATGGGTTAGAAAATAATTACAATCGTATGCTCAGAAAGTTTGCTTATCCGGACATATGTAAAAGGATATTGTCCTTATTTATTTTGAAAACATTTGAATCAACACATGAAAATATGATAACTTGATAATAAACCTTTTTATTCTGATGGATTATTCCATACATATTGCCACAATAAGTATGGAATTGTCCATATTGTATTTTAAGAGGTTGTCACACTAAATTTCTATAAAGTGTTGACTTTCTTTCCCTGAAGATCGTCTGATCTAAGCAAACAGTGCAGACCCTGATGAAATGCCCGGTTTTGCTTCAGAATGAAATGGTTTAAGCCCTCTGTTGTTGATGAAATCAAGAAAAACTAGAAGTAATCTGCTAAATTAACATTTCAGTGTACAAGGGGCAAATCTGCACAGAAAGGTTGTAAAGTGAGTTTATAAAATATACAGCTGTATTGTAGCATAAAACATAATAAAAAAATAAAGCTTTTACAGATCGGAGTTTTCTTTCTTCATTACCATGACTGTGGGCCAGGGGGAGTGCCTATTTTAAGATATGTAATGCTGGACAAATTAGTACAGTAAAACCTGTCTTTTACGAGCGGCCACTCAAAAACATACACTCATCATCATCATCATCATCATCATCGGGTTTTGATTAACATGCAGGTACAGGAGCATCTTCCACATCAGTGGGTCCCTCTCTTGTGGGCTAGGTTCTTACACTGCTCAAAATATTTAAAGGAACACCTGATAATTTTCCATAGGTGATAATGTTAACCCCTGTCCAATAGATAAGTAATGCATTTCACTAGACAATAAGATAGAAACCGGATTTCTTTTGTCATTTTTGCTATGATAGTCAAAGTCTTGGATCAATAAAAGTTTTTGATAAAACAATCTCTGCTTAAGTTCATGGCTTAAATTTTGTAATTTTTAATTTTCTTGAAAATGATGTTTTTCTGGAACTCTGTAGAATCTTCTGAGTTTATTAATAGCGTAACCTAATGATTTCTGCAACATTAAAAGGCTATTGACTGTACAGAAATAATGCTGCTGTGATGATTGATTGAAAATTCGTCTTAAAATTTGGTTTTGAAAAAAGGGGCATTTTTAACAAAATTCCATTTATACATAAAACGTTCCATGGAGATTTTTGGAAAGGTATTACATTATTTTTATCAATAAGCATAGTCCTTGATAGGTAACCAAACTAATCACAGGACAAACATGTGTTTGCCTTATTAACTCCACTCTCACTAAGAAGACTATGAGTGCATTGTATTGTGATCAATGGCAAAAACACAGTGTTCCTTTATATATTTTGAGCAGTGTATAAAACAAAGGTCTTAATGGAAAATGGTAGCTAAATGAAGGTGGAAAGTATTGCAGAATGCTACCATTGGAGCATTCTGCAATTCTTTTGACCGGCATTAAGCGATAATCGGTCTTGAAAACCATTTTTTGTGTTCTTTTTGAGTGGCCGCTTAAGACAGATTTTACTGTATACAAAACTCTCGACAAGGATGACTCACCTGAGTCTCTTTGCGCTGTCAGACATTTTGTTTAGTGAAGCCAGCTGATTTGGATCTACACATACTCAAAAATGGGATACATCCTTAATAAGAATGGTTAGGATTAAATTTGCAATAAAGAAGAAACTAGTGAATAATGATAGCATTTTTATTTAGATTTAGAAGCAATTTATATCTTGAATGACAAATATATTCATATTAAGTACTTTTGAATGCCCTAGACACAGTCTTTAGCTTCACCAGCATACACCAGACAGACACACAGGAAAACGGACACCATACTCACAATAGAAACAACGATGGCTCTTATGTCATCTTATAACTTGCAGATACACAAGACAAGCACATGAGAAAAACAGACACCTTACTTACAATAGAAACGATGATACAGTAAAACGTGTCTTAAGCGCCAATCAAAAAGAAGACCAAAAATGGTTTTAAAGGCTGATTATTGCTTAATGCAGGTCAAAAGTATTGCAGAATGCTTCAGTATTCTGCAATACTTTTGCCCTTCATTAAGCACCCATTTGTCATTAAGATCTTTGTTTTGTCTATTTTTGAGTGGCCACTTAAGGCATGGTTTACTGTAGCTCTTAAAAAGTCATCTGCAATTACACAAGACAGACATACAAAAGAACAGACACCAAGCTCACAATAGAAACAATGACAGCCCTTAAAGTGCCATCTGCATTTGCAACTACACAAGACGGACACACAGAAAAACAGACACAATAGAAACAATGCCACTCTTCAAAGTGCCATCTAATAATATTTGCAGATAACATTCTGCTTTCCCCTGCCTTACTCATAAAAGAGTTACATTTCATATGAATCACCCTTCTGATAATTGGAAAAAAACAAAACAAGAGGGCCTTACTCATAAAAGAGTTACATTTCATATGAATCACCCTTCTGAGAATTGGAAAAAAACAACAACAAGAGGGCCAAGATGACCTAAAATGCTCACCAGAGTTGTCATTGTTTAAATGGTAATGGTAAATGTATGTAGTAATAATTAAGTTTGAAAGCAGTAAATGACACAAGTTTCCAAGATATTAAGCCTCATATGAAAGAGGAATTTATGTATGCCCAAAGGGTAGGTCCTGCTGCCAGTATCTCATCATAAGGAGCATAAATATACATATAAAAGGATTTCCATGATATTGAACCTTACTTGAATGGGAGCCTTGGGATGGGCCACCAGCTGCCCATGTCAACAAATGAGTTCTCATAAACAATGGTGTAGGGATATGGATCTGAATGGTTTCCAAGCCTGGGGTCGGGCCAGGCCATAATTTAGAGGCCCACTAGGCGATGCTACATACCAAATATCAAGGCTCTTGGCCTTATGGTTTCAGACAAGATATAAAATGTGTACTCCTGGTTGGGGCCATAATTGGACCAATTTGGTAGAGGATGATTAGGTGATGCTACTAATAAACAAGGAGATTCCGACCGTGGTCATAATGTTTTGGTTCTAAATTCAATTTAACAGTAGATCTTACAGTTATTGAAAGTGATATCTATTGTGGGATTATACCTTACGTCACTGTCTTAAACGATTTGTGGAATAGTACATACCAAAAATCAAGAATCTAGATATTGTGGTTTCAGACAAGATTTTCATTTTCATTCTAAAAATCTATTTTAGCTCATATGACCTGCTTATGAGACAGACTGTAACCATTTGATTTTTTGGTTTGGTTTGGTTTGATGTTTAAGTCCCAGTCAACAGCTATGGTCATGTAGAGATGGTCCAGTTCACCTAACTACTCTTTTTCCAGGCCAAGCTTGACTAAACAGTTAACTAGTACTTTGTGCACATCCTTTCTCTTGTAACTGACAACAACCCTACTTGAATCATCGGAAGGATAATAACTAGAAATTATTTCATGATCAATCACCACGAAAGTATAGGGCCAGGCCGAAATTGTGTAGCCATTTGAACAATTATGAAAAAGTGTTATATACGAGGGATGATCCTAAAGTTCTGATCCTGGCGTGATATCTCTGTAACCAGCAATGCAACATGCCTGAAAATTGTATCAAATAATAATATATTCTTTGTTTATACCCTGCTCTGACAAGTTTTATGTAACTTGAAGGGGCGACCAGAAAACGACCCCAAAACAGCCCTCGCTCAATGCACTGACCTATCAGACAGAGTGTGCATGGAAATGTCCTTACAATTTAGATAAAAAGCAGTCTCAGCAATTCATATTTATGGCTGCGTAATGTTCATCTAGAAGTCAATATGTCCTGTATATATGGTGAAGTTTCTATATGATCTCGGATTCCTAGGCCCTTAAATGTATGACTATGCAACTGCCAGCTATAATCAAATTTTGGACCACTTGAAATTTTGACCAGCCCATATTGCAGTAAAAACAGCTGCTTTAAAGGTAAAAGAGATTTTAGGCAATCTTAGATGAGCTGACTTTTGTCTGAAGCAATTATGAATAGCCTGTATCGTCGGAGACTGATAGTAGCCCACATAAGAAAATTAAAACGAGTCCGTAAAATTAGGTCAATATTCTGAGGTACACAAATTCGCTTGTGTATATCTAAAACCAAAACCCAATCAATTGTAGAAATGTGCACTATTTTGTAAAATGATGCAATATGGGAATAGATTGAGCACAAGGCATACATCTGAAACCAATAACAATTTTGAAAATTCTTATTTAAAATCAATCATTTTTTAAACAAAAAATATACTTTTTACAATTTTCCAATTAAGATTAAGATATTTTGTAATTAAAATAATATTGGTGTTAAATAGTTTGCCGATATTAGGTTTGGTATGTTTTTAGTCCAAATCGATAGACAAAAATAGAATATTCTCTGAAATGTCAATTCTGCAATGTACTCAAAATAATGTAGTTGTCAATTTCAATGACATCATAAAAAAAGCGCATTGTGCTTTAAATATTGAATCGACACAGCCTGTCGCCATTCTTACGTTTGATATGACATTATAAGTAACAAAAAGTAAAAATACATGGCAGTTTTACTTTGTAGTTTTAAAGATGCAGGGCTTGAAAGATTCAGATTCAAATTCAATTATAATTCTAAAACATGAAAACAGGCCAGTGGTATGGAGTGGACCATATACTATGTGCTGTAATTATTAAACGAAACAGTACAGCGAAAAAATAGCATCATTATAAAGGCCAACGCTTGTTCGTTTGAATGGTGCATGGTATGGCTCTCAAAATGTCTCTGGACAAAGCTACAAGGTAACGATCAGAACTTTTGGATCATCTCTCGTATTATAAGGATCATTTCTGCCAAGTTTGGTTTAATCTAGTCAGTAGTTTTAGGAGATGAGGCTTGAAGTATGTTGAAGATAGACAGTATACCATGGTCATCCTAGGATCATCATTTGGACATCCAATATGGTAGGGTCCACATCCTGATGATCCCAATGCTACACACAAAGGTCAAAAGATATTGGCCTTTTGATACTATAGAGGAGGATTTTTAAAGTGTTTTACCATATATGGGCATGGTGGCCATCATTGTCACCAAAATCATTTGAGCAAACTGTCTTTCCCCCATCCTAAAGTGTCCATATGAAATTTGAGTTCAATTGGCCCAGTGGTTTCAGAGAAGATGTTTGATGTTGACAGACGGACGCCAGAGTCATTGGTACATTATTAGCTCACGCAAGAGCCTTCGGCTAATTTGAGCTAAAAACGTAAATCTCTCAACTGAGATGATTTACATGAAAAATGAATTGTCCATTTCTAGAAAAAAATCTACTGAGTTGGAGTATTAAATTAACCTTTTCCTTACTCTGCATTTTTTTGTCGTCTGCTGATAACCTTTGTAAAGAGTTTGGATCCAGATCAGGACAGACAGAATGTCGGTCTTGATCTGGATCCAAACTGTTTCATACTCTTGATAGTGTTCCTGAAATATTTTTTTAAAAAAAAAGCTAATTTTGAAAAAATTCAGCAGACCAAAACAAAAGTATGAAAAATTACCCAGCATGCAACGATTTAACCTTTTATGACTAATGGACAGTGATAAGGGAAGATATAGTTCTTCCCTGTACCTTCAAAGTGCAGAATAGAAAGATATGATCACTAAAATTATGGTCAATACAAGTCAAACTTAAATTGGCCTAGGTTAGCTGCTTTGTATCTACTCTATATTCCGCCCCATCACTCACACACACCCTACAACACAGCACAAATAGATATTTCTGAAACCTGGTCCCTAGGTTATAAAACATTTTCATGCTCAACTCAACTGAGCACAAAATTTCAACTACTCATAAAAACTAAAATACTGACAGATTAAGAAGTTTCTTGCTTTAAGTCTCTCAGATATTGTATTTATCATGCTAACAATAGTTGGCATTTTTACATTTATGAGCAAGATAAATTTCGTGCTCAGCTGAGTGGAGCACGGAAAAAGTTTTATAACCTTAGGCCCAGTCTGCCAGCTCCATATAAGTAGTTTGTAAACTTTAAGAGCAAAACATTTTCTTAATGCTGATATATATTCTCTTCCTCTGGTTGCCTATGCCCCACAAAAAGGACGCTGCTAAGTTTACATGGGTGAAAGTTCAAAATTTCCAAAATCCTGAACTTAAGAATTTCTTATTTTTAAACTTGCAGGATGCCTACAAAAATGAATAATTTCCTGTTTAAATGATTAAATGTGTTTAAATAATCTAAAAATTAATCAGAGAAGCTATCACAATCTCCCTAATTCAGAATTCGGAGGCTGACTTTCTACAGAAATTTAAAGTACCCAACAAGGGTCCATTCGTGAGTACAGACAGACAGTGCTATTACTATATGCTTCCCAAAGTTCCTTTTAAAAGCTCCTAGTAGTTCCTGAATACGCTGAGATGCGACATGATATGATGACGTCACTTTAACATAACAATGACGTCACTTGACGACTGTTGCTGAATTCCGATACAACCAATGTACAGCCCTCATGTGACAGCCTGGGTAAGATAACATGGGTAAGATAAGATTTTCTATCCCTGGATAAAATATCGGATAACCTTTATCCGGTGTGCAAGAATGCTCAAGTTCCATAAAACACAAACGAACAGACTGTTTTTGCAATATTCATCTCCATTTTAAGTAAATTAATAATGAAATCAGTATGAAATATATAAAATTAGCCTTAGGACGTTGAGTAACTATAAACAATTTTAAAAGATTATCTTAGTTAATCAGCCAACCCTCCTGGCAATGAGTCATTATTCATTACAACAGCTGAACTCTTTATAACATGATTAGACTGGCACCAAAACATGATACCTTCTTCCCTTATGTTCTTAAGAACAGCTTACACACTTTTATCAGTATTACTACACGACACCTTAGCTAAGAGTGTATAACAGAAAAATAACTTTCTTATTTCTCGACCAAATCATATGTTGTGGGTACTCAAAAGAACCTTCTCAATGAGACGGTTTGATGAGCACCCAAAATATATGCTAAAAATTATGGGTAAGAAATATTTGCAAGTTTAGGCTGAAAATTTTTATTTATCTAAACCTGTGGTATTATCACAAAGACTGTCATGACTGAGAAGCTTCACTGAAAAATTTACCTTAACCTTTAGCCTGGCAGTATTTTTTGTCATGAAAATGTCATCTGTTTTTTTACATCTGTTGCATATATTCAAGTGCAATTTCAGACTAGATTTTATCATGGAAGCAAACACTATAAACCCAGAGCAGACTGCTCCCTTGATCAAGGTCCAAACTGTTTGCTATATAGGCTAATTAAGAACAAATGAGAGCGCGGACAACAAGTCATGACTGGTGGAGAAAGGGTTTAACCCCTAAAGCGCCACCTATAATTTGCAGCAGACGACAATTTAAAATTTTCAGCTTTTTCAAAAATAACAAATAAGGTATGATATTTCATGAGTCTGCTGGCAGACGATTCTCATATAATATCATGTCTTATTTTTTCGAAAATTAGGAAAGATTAGGCAAAGTTTGTCGTCTGCTGCAGTTGTGATTGGCGCTTTAAAGATCAACTGAAAAGGTAAAAGTAAGTTTTAAGCCAAACATTTCAGATAACAGAAGTTATTGTGAGAAAGAGATTGCTGAAAACCGCATACAAAAACTCCTATCCATTCAAAAGTTAAGCCTATTTGAATTTCAGACTGAAAATTTTCCCCAAAACAGACTTGAAAAACTAAAAATAGATTCTATACAACAATGCATCATTCTGTGATGTCATGTGAGGTTTGAAATTTTTCAATGAATTTAAATATTTTTAAATGAAAAGAATTTATCAAACTTTAGTATGCTTTTCTGCGAAACAGCGAAGATTGATCTCTAATAAATGGTTTTCTGCATGTTAAATTTTATTTAATTAAAATTTTATGCTTAAACATAAAATTTAAATAAAAATTTAAATTAACTTTACCATGCATTTCGTATTAGAAATGATACAAAAATAAGTATATCCAATTTTTATTTTAACTTATTTTCAAAGATTAAAAAGATAATCCAAAAACATGTTGTCTGAAAGGTAAAAAAAATACATTTTAAAATTTCAAAACAAAAATTAAAAATTCAATTTCTCGCTTATCCACGCAAATTTACCAAAATCATTTAATCAGACAAAATGTAATTTAGGCAATTAAAATATTGGCATTTTCAAAATGAAGATGTACTTTTCAAATACACAGATTGAGATATTTGCAGTTAAACATCCATGAAATGACAGTAAGTGACCACACTGGTCAAATAAGAGAACAGTCTGCTCTATCTATCTTCTTAAAACTCTGGTGATCATATGGATCATTATCTGAGGATCTACATGAATTATTATGACTCTACACTGTTTGCTTAGGCACTCAGAAAAAGTTTAAGGTATGTAAGATATTAAGCAAGCCTACCGAACAATCCAATTCTCAACATCTGGTTGAATGTGAAAAGTAAATCTGACAAAACAAGAGAATTTTCTGACCTCAAATTTAAACCACAAACGTAGGAATGCATAGGCTGTTGCATGACATTCCCCAATTTTTTATTCTCTTCCTGGATCAATAGCTTTTAATATTCAACCAGATGTTGAGCATTGGATTGTTTGGTAGGCGTGTTAAGTGTTTTAATGAGGTTCATTAACTCTGAGTCCCTAAACCAAATTACTCAAGACAGGAAAAGCGTGTGCAAACAAAGTAGTCCCAGATCAGACTGTAAACTGGTTCCGAGTTGTTCAAATTAATAACTGGTCATGTATAATGTTAGGTGGGCTGTGATTGGTCGGCCAATCATAAGTTGTATTACAAATCAATAAGTTGACAAGACAACCGCAAAAACATGATTGCCTCCGTCAACATATACCAATGTTAACTGTGATGTTGACGTCACGAAAACCATGCCAACACAGTAACAAGTTTGAATGCAGTGTTACAAACTCGATAAACGTCATAAAAAGGGAAATGATAAAGCGATATTTAATAGAAATACCCATAAGCTTTTTTTCTGTAGCCTGTATGGAACTTTTTAACTGGTTCTGAGTTGTCGGCTAGCTCCCTGACATTCCCTGAGACGGGCAGATTTCTGCCCGTTTGATTTATTGATGACCTGTCCCTACAATAGCCAGTGTATGGTAGAGAACCAGTCTAATGAGACTGCTCCTAGTGGAGCAGTCTGATCTGGGACTATTTGCTTACTTTCTTCAGAAAGCAATTTTTATTTCTATGATGGACTAGTCCAGATCCTCAACTGGAAGATTCCATTTTAAAATTTCAGCACTTAAAAGAGTTAATGTTTAGTGTTCCAATACTTGAATATACAGGTATACCTGGATAATTAGTTTATTCCAGAAAATCCCATTTGCATTGATTTTCCCAGTCATTCTCCTGAATAATCACACTTTAACTTCTTATAAAAGGTATAGCCCTAGACAATAGATATATTCAACCCATCATGGCATATTTTCCTTATTTCTCCAATAAAATAAATGCTATGGTCATTAGAAGCTTCCGAGACACTTTAAGTTAGCACCCACAACACATGTTTTTTGGGAGTTGAAATTTTTTAGAACTTTACTAAAGCCTAAAAATAGTTGTTTCTGATTTCATTATTTGAGCCACAACATGAGATTTCAAACAATGTGGTATGTGACACCAGCAAAGCCTCAGACCAGCCTGCGCATATGCGCAGTCTGATCAGAACCTTTGCTAGTCCCTTAAGTATTCTATGACTGTTAAGCTACAGACCAAACATCATTTGGAGTTCCTAAGCATAAAAGGAGGCTGCGCAGGCTCGTCTGAGTCTACACTTGTCAAAATGACACATTGTTGGAAATCACATGTCGCGGCTCAGTTGTTTCTGATTTCATGCTTATTTTAGAAGAGCACCATGTTTTACAGGACCATTTACAATACCATTTTGTTACTTTTCGTTCCATTTTCATACATTTTTCAGCAATGTGGCAGTTTTTCATAGCAATTTTCCTGATATAAAATTTCAAAGGGTCATTCTGCAAACCCGAAATAAGACTGATTTTTGCAACAATATACATGCACAAAAACTATGAAATGCTTAATCATAGCATCTCACTGTGATGTTTCTAATAAGTACCCACAGCATAATGTTTTCTTGGAAAAACAAGTAGCCTGGCTCCCGCTCTTATCTAGGGCTATGTGAACCCTTAACCTGCCAGTATTGACTTGTCGTATATTCTTTTTGTCTGCTTATGTTCTTAGGTAGCATATATTGCAAAGATAATGGACCCAGATCAGACTGCTCCGACTGATCAGGGTTCATAGTCACAGTCGAGAATCATGTGATTTCAAAACAACAACAATGGTGGATACCATTGAAAAAACGTCGATTCAGGTAATACTTTCTGTGATATTTCCGCCAATACTGGTCAGATTTACATGGGGTTTGAAGCAGATACCACGGAAAAATGACAGCAACAGGCCCATCGTATGCTACTTACGGGCAGAGACCTGTTTAAAAAGTAATTGACGAGCAACCGCTCGTCAATAACTTTTTAACCAGATATTTGTCCGAAAATAGCTAAAGATGGACATGTTTCCAATATTCCGGGGTATTCGCTTCAAACCCCATGCCAATCTGATTAGTATTAACGGAAATATCAAAGAAAGACTTATCAGAATCAAGGTGTTTTGACAAGTACCCGCCATTTTTAATCCTCTAAAGTCACACGTGATAGTTTTAGCTTCCATGAAACAATCTAATCTGAAGTGCACATGAATATATGCAGCAGACGTAAAATGCAGACTACATTTTCAGGACAAAAAATAGTGGCGGGATAAGGGTTAAGTATTAAATCATACTAGCTCAGTCACGTTTTTTCTAAAATACTTTTAGTATCGCGTTTTTCTTCAACGTCAAAATCTAACACTAGAAGTTTTGTTTCTTCAGTTCCATTCCGACTTCCGACAGCACAAACAAGTTTTGTATTACTACACCTGACACGCCACACCACCCCTCCGCTTCCACCACTGTCCAAGGAGACTAGATTGCGGAGAAATTCACCCGATTTTAAGCACCAGATTTTTACAGTACCATCGTCCGATGACGTAATCACAAACTTTTTGTTAAACTGAAGACACGTTACAGCACTTTGATGCTTGTTTGAGCCTGAAATAGAGAAAAGAGTGTCAAAAAATACAATTCCATGATTTTTCCATGATTTTCCATGGTCAATACTGTAATTTCCATGCCTATTTAATACATGGCCTCCAACCTCCCCTTATAGCAGCATCTTAACCACGCTAAATGCCAAATGCAGCAACAACAGCATGCTTGTAGACCATGCATGCATTTTGAAATAATTAAAACTTGAAACCACCAGTAGCGAGAAAACTAGCTGTCGGTGTGTCCGACAGCTAGTTTTCTCGCTAATGGTGGTATTGTCAAATTATTTCACAAAATGCCATGATTTTTCCACGATTATTCAGGGTTTTTCATATTCAATGATTTTTCCATGCACAGAGCTTTTTTTTAGTGATTTCCAGGTTTTACATGATTTCCAGAGCTTGTGGGAACCTTGTCAAAAATACCGACAAATCATGTTAATAGATGAAAGTTCAAAATTTCCAAAATCCTGAACTTAGAAATTCCAATCTTATTACTAGCAAATTGCCTATGAAACATTAACAATCTCAAGTTTAAACGGTCCATTGTCTTACAACTGAAAATAAATCAGAGACGCCAGCATACTCTGCATAATTCATTATTTTGAGGCAGACTTTTAAACCGAAAGGTGGTGCTCCTATCAACAGGAGGCTAATACAGATCAAAGAAAGAAAGAAGACTCAATTAAGATCCTCTAATTATCTGGAAGTATACATACCTTGTAAGGTCTGAAGACACTGGCCTGTAGTTATATCCCAAACCTTCACCGTGGAATCTGCATTACCAGAGACTAGAATATTATCCTTCAACTCGAGACCACTCGTCAATGACTGATGACCTACTAGGGTATGAAGGCAGTTTCCTGTTTCAACATCCCATACTCGTATTGAAGTGTCTAGAGATCCACTCACTATATGATTACCATCAAACTGAAAGGAGAGAAAAAATGAGCTTTCAATATACAGTTTATGAAAGTTTCCCAGACTTTACAGGACAGTCGGTCTGGTGGACTAGAAAAATCTGCCTGACCAACCACGATTTCACCAGACCGACACCATATGAGAATGAAAAAAAAAAATAAGTTTTTAAGTTTGAATGTAATATAATGTATAAAGACCAATGACCACAAAATATCCATGACAGTTCAGTAAAAAAAATATTGATTGCTGCTAAACACAGTTTTCCAATATGGCTTTTGATTTGTTGATTAAAACAGAGCATTTTGCTATATTCCGTCAAAACAGTAAATTTTGGGCAGAGGTTTCACAGGACAGTCGGTCCTGTGACACGAGGTAACTCTTGTCAGACTGCAGGAAAATCGGCCAGTCAGGACCGCCGGTCCTGTGTTGTTTCATAATGACTGTCAATAGAAAATGACCTAATGGGTTAGCACACAAGATTTTGGTACTTATCATATATCACAGGTTTAGATAATCAAAAATTTTCAGCGTAAAATTGTTATTATTTTCTTACCCATAATTTTTAGCATATGTTTTGGGTGCTCAAAAGAACCATCTCATTGAGACGGTTCTTTTGAGTACCCACAACATATGTTTTGATTGAGAAAAAAGAAAATTATTTATCTGGTACGCAATCCTAATAAAACCCTTCACTGCCTTACCCCAAGCACTGCTTGGTATGAAAACGGCTTCCTATACGCCACTGGTACGAGCAGCGCTCGGGGTAAACACATCATTGTTTATATACGTGTTGTTAGCACAATAATAGTCAAGGGACATAACATACTTATCCTTATCTGTTCTAAAATGAAAAATTTAACGTTTTCAAGATTTATACCATAACTCCACGGCCGAAAGCTTGCTTCTCACAGGGAAAATGGCCCTTTTGATGAGGAATTTGTTTTTGTTTTCAAAGATGGCAGCCATTTGTGGCATTAGTTTGTTGTGTTTCTTGGAAGTAGAGGTTATTTTGGATGTCTAAAACGGCTTGTATATGGATGACAATTGATATTAATTGGAATCAGCAATGGTAAATGAGGAAAATGCCTGTCATTCTCACATTTTGAACCATTGTTTTCCAACCATTCCAAAACAATGATGTTGAAAACGAAAATAGACATTCATGTACTTTCAGCTGTTGAAAAAAATATTTTTTTGACATGCTATCACTAGAAAACATTATTTCAGACATTGAACCAAATGTCTCAAACAAGCAGGAAAAAATTTGGTGTAAATCCCTACAGTGGTTAATGTAACACCATAATAACATCAAAATAGTTGTATTTTCCCCCGCCATATAGCGTGCACTTATATACGGCAGTGAAGGGGTTAATGGCCTGTATATGAGCCGTGACAGGAGAAAAGCAACATTGTAGCTGTGCGTCATGAAAACTCCTATCAGCCCAGGCATCAGCTCGGTCTGATCAGTCGTCGTTGTCTGCATAAAGAAAGCTTGGGTCCTTAGTTCCCCCACTGAGGACAGAGTGAATACTCTTATCAGACTGGACAGATGCCCATGCTGATTGGAGTCTTTGCTGGGTGCTCACCCATTTTGTTGGTAATGTCATGTCATGGCTCATATGGGTAAAGTCTGGCAAGACTAAATGAGCCGCAGCATAAGATTTCCAACAATGGGGTATATGCGACAAGCAAAGCATCAGATCAGCCTGCGCATAAGCGCAGTCTGATCAGAGCCTTTTCTTGTCGGTTTAATATTCTATATTTGTTCAGCTACTGACCAAACATCATTTGCAGTTTCTAAGCATAAAAAGAGGCTGCACAGGCTCCTCTGAATCTACAATTGTCAAAATGCCACATTGTTGGGAATCACATGTCACAGCTCAAATGATAATGCAATTTATCTGTCACCTCTCATATTAACTGCATTGTTGCACGTTGACCTGATAATCGTTGCCTATCTCACGGCATGTGCCTTTATCAGGTCAACATGATGTTGCACTTTTTGAATGATGTTGTTGATGATGTTCACAGTTGAATCCACACTCAAATTGATTATTACGTCATAATCGCTAGTTTGAAGAGTGAACCAACTTGTAAACTGATAAATAGAATACAGGTTCCGCATATTTTGATATAAAGTAACCAGGCTCGGCTTTGAGAATGCATTTTGAATCGCTCGGCATGCCTCACGATGTCAACAAGCGTTCTCGAAGCCATGCCTGGTAAACTTGATATCAAAAGACACTGACCTAGTATTCTATATATCTCGACAAGCCTCGCAAAGTCAACAAGAGTTCTTGAAGCCTTGCCTGGTAAACGTGATATCAAAAGACACTCACCTAGTATTCTCTATATTTAGGTACCAGATATTCATGCACTGGCAGAAATCATAACCTTAAGTACAAAAAGGTATGTAGATTTTTTTTGAGGACCAGAGGTTTAGATAAACAAAAATTTTCAGCATATATTGTAAATATTTTCTTACCCATCAAATTTAACATATGTTTTGGGTGGTCTCATTGAGACGGTTCTTTTGAGTACCCACAACATATGTTTTGGTTGAGAAATAAGAAAATTTAATTTTAGATACACACTCTTAACTAAAGTCCTGGAGGACTGTGCATTATATGCCCAAATTTCAGAATGAATGCCATTTATCTTGTAGTAAGTTGATAACTGGACGTAATTCGAAGTACCAAGTACCGCTGATTCTTTTCAGGCCTCAAGGTTATAAAACTATTTTCATGCTCAACTCAACCGAGCGTGAAATTTCAAAACTAAAATGCTGAAAAAGATTGTTCCCGCTTTAAAACTCTCAGATGTTGTATTTAACCTGATAATAATTGTTGAAATGCTAAGACTACCTCAGACAGGATTTGTACAGAAATGGGAAAACAGAATTCCAGGACATTTCCAAGACTATTCCAGGCCTCGAGGTTATTAAACTTGAGTTCATTGACATTATCAAACTCAAAATGAAGCGCAATGATTGGCTGCTTGCGGACACGTGTCCGCAAGCAGCCAATCATTGCGCATTATTTTGAGTTTGAGACTGTACTCAACAGCACGATAAAATGCTCTTTTTTTTCAGCTGGAAATGTTGAAGTGGAAATAGAAAAAATCGAACTCATTTCCTTTATTCTGATTCCGGTGATAAAAAACGGAACTACCGCACAAATTGAATAGAATACAAGTCGCACCTGCCAATCATTGCGCATTATTTTGAGTTTGAGACTGTACTCAACAGCACGATAAAATGCTCTTTTTTTTCAGCTGGAAATGTTGAAGTGGAAATAGAAAAAATCGAACTCATTTCCTTTATTCTGATTCCGGTGATAAAAAACGGAACTACCGCACAAATTGAATAGAATACAAGTCGCACCTGCCAATCATTGCGCATTATTTTGAGTTTGAGACTGTACTCAACAGCACGATAAAATGCTCTTTTTTTTCAGCTGGAAATGTTGAAGTGGAAATAGAAAAAATCGAACTCATTTCCTTTATTCTGATTCCGGTGATAAAAAACGGAACTACCGCACAAATTGAATAGAATACAAGTCGCACCTCCCTCTTTGACGTGTATCTAGCGGTTTTCTCTGTTTTTTTGCGATTTTCACAAGTTTCTGATTATCCGAATGGACATGTTGTATTTTATCTTTTCAAGGACTAATTCATATTTTCAAGAATAAATTGACTAAATTCCAGGACAATTCCAGAACAAAAGGCACTTTTTTTCAAATTCCAGGAGTTTTCTAGGATCCAGGTCAAATTCAAGGACTTTTCTAGGTCTGTGCGAACCCTGTAAGAACATACGCAGATGAGGAGTTGACGACAAAAGTCATGACTGGCTAGCTAAGGGCTAATACCGTACCTGTAATGAGTAAACCCTGTTAGTATGGCCCTGAAGTGTATGTAAGCAGGTCTCTGTTTCTGGGTCCCAGACTTTCACCATGTAATCATACGCGCCACTAACTACCCGTCGTCCATCGTACTGAACACATCGTACAGCCGCCACATGGCCCATCAACACATGTAAACACTGGCCGGTTTCTACATTCCACACCCGCAGTGTGGCGTCTCGTGAACCACTGACAACTCTGAATGAGCAATAGATCATAGGTCAAAATTAACACTTTTTTTGGCATATTACTGTGAATATTTTCTTACCCATCAGTTTTAACATACAGTTAACCCTGTCTAAAACGGCTACTCTGAAAAAGACCAAAAATTGTTTTTCAAGACCAATTACCGCTAATAATGCAGGTCACAAGTACTGCAGAATGCTCCAAGGGGAGCATTCTGCAATACGTTCGACCTTCATTAAGCTACCATTTGTCATTAAGATCTTTGTTTTGTCTCTTTTGGGGTGGCCGCATATGACAGGTTTTACAGTATGTTTTGGTTAGGAAAAAAAAATAATTATTACTCTCTTATCTAGGGACCTGTAAATAGAGGATCTTACATGAGTGCTCATAAATTACTGAATTGATTTTAAACAAGTTGAGGAAAAAAGATAAAATGTGAGGCTTTGTGGAGCATTTTGTCCTTTTTTTCCAATGAGTTTAATAATTTCAATAATATAGAAGCCCGAATATTCGATTCTATTTATCACATTACACTAAAATGATTTAAAATCACATTGGTTTGCCTGAAGCTTCAAGATTTTGCCATATAGATGCAATTTTATTATGGGTGTCATTTCAACACACAACCAGAGTATCATATGTAATTTACTTGTAGTTTACCAATTTCAATACATGGCACTATTTCACTCCGAGATGCAATGTGTAAAAAAATTGTAATATGATAAATAGAAGTGTTTGTGAAACACAAATCCCTCTTGGAGCTTAATCAATTCACAGTATATCTATATTAAAGTACAGTAAAAGCTGTCTTGAAGGGCCCCTCAAAAAAAGACAAAACAAAGGTTTCAAAGACAGATGGTAGCTTAATGCAGGTCGAAAGTAATGCAGAATGCTCTCTTGGAGCATTCTGCAATACTTTTGACCTGCATTTAGCAATAATTGGTCTTGAAAACCAAATTTTGGTCTTTTTTTGAGTGGCCGCTTAAGACAGGTTTTACTGTATTATGTAATCATTTTCAAAAGTAGGTCAGCTCTTTTGGTATGTATGTAACATATACAGATGTGAAATATCAAGGCTCTAAGTCAAGAACTTCAAAAGGTATGACCAACTTTAAAGCATATAACTATTATTCATCAATTTTCAAAAGCAGATCAAAGTCAATGTTATACATTTTGACATGTTTGTAAAGGTCTTCCCATAAGGCTTGCTCACATGAAATATCAAGTCTCTGGGTCCAATGGGAAATTGATAAATTTGTCACAAGGTGGTGGTGGGGTAGGGGGCATTAAAACAATAAAAGCCTGATGGTTGAGCTACTCAACCACAGAGTTGGGGATCAGACCTCAAATGGGCCTCAACATCCACGCAGTCTGATCAGCGCCTTTGTTATTCGCTTATTGGAAAGTTTCATATCTAGACATGCTATGGACGTAATTTCATTATTCTAGCTAGTCTCTGTAGCTGAGAAGACTGTTTTGAGTCTCCCTTTTTCGGAAACCCCAAAGACAGGTTTTCTTGCTACAAGGCCCAAATATTATGAAACTTTTATCATGTTCAACTCACATCAGCATGAAAATTATAATCATTAGTATCACTTTTCAATTAAATGCAGCAATTTTCTTTCTCAGAACAGCTAACATGTCATTTCTTCTGCTTAAAATTTTTCCTAATTTCAATACTTGTGAGTACTTTGAGCCGCATAGATGCATGCACCTGACCGTTGATGTGTGACCATAGAGTGTATGTATACATTGACCTGAATCAGCATTCCGTACGTTCAATGTTCTATGATTGTGTTTATACTTTTGAGTACTTACTTTGAGCCGCACAGATGCATGCACCTGACCGTTGATGTGTGACCATAGAGTGTATGTATACATTCACCTGAATCAGCGTTCCATACTTTCAATGTTCTATGATTGTGTTTATACTTGTGAGTAGTGAGTACTTACTTTGAGCCACATAGATTCATGCACCTGACTGTTGAGGTGTGACCATAGAGTGTATGTATACATTGACCTGAATCAGCATTCCATACTTTCAATGTTCTATCTGTTGAGCCACTAATGATTGTATTAGCATGCATTTGAGAGGACCACACGCCACCCGTATGTCCGACCAGGGTTCGCAGACACTGAAACAAAAAAGAAGGTAAATTTAATCCATAATTCATCTTTCCAAAAAACCATGCCAATTTTAAACAGGTATGCATTCGACCACTTACTGTAAGGTTACTTCAGATTCATTGTGGGAGATTGACACATGTGATTTTGTTTGAGGACTAAAGCACATGCTAATGTATTATTACATTGGTCAGTTTAACACTCAGATGACTTTTGAGTGATATTCTGGGTGTTTTTGTTTGATTTGATTCTTCACATCCCATCAACAATCTTTCAGTTAAACAGGGACGGGTCTTCCTGGGTTGAACCAGTACTAAGCTAGGATAAATGTGTCTTGCTCAAGGACCACAAGGCAGTGATGCCAGTGAGGCTCGAACCCGCGGCCCATCGGTCTCGAGTCAAGCACTCTACCACTGAGCCACTGCGTTCCCATATATTCTGGGTGTGGTTTAGAAACGTCTATTGCATTGCACCTAATGAGACACTGACTTACAGTGAAGATCTAAATAATATGTTGCATTTGCAGCATCTAATCAGGATCTGCACCATTTCTGCTATTAATCTAGTAATAGTAACTGTAAGGGATTTTATCAATCAAAAACCAGACAACCAAAAATTAAAGCTGCATACTCTGTAACTATGAACATTTTTCGAAAAAAAAAATTTCTTTTTAAATCATTTGTAAAAGTAGAATAAAGTTATGTTGTCACAATAAATCTAATTTCTACAGCTGAAAACTGCATGGAAAAGTGAATTATCTTATAAAAACAGGTGTATTTTCTCTTGTTTGTAATTATTTGCGTCCCTCCAATAATTCTAGTCAGATAATATTTAACATAAATGCTGTTGTTTTGGCACTAATAATTTGTTAATTATTACGAAAAGGTTAAATGTATACCTGAATTTTAGTTTTTTACTTTGTTCTTGAAAAATAGAAACATTATTTTTAAAATGAAAATATCAAAAGTTACAGATTATGCAGCTTTAAAATAGAAAAACATGCTCAAACAGTTTTCATAAATATTCAAAATTTTCTACCATCACCATACCAATTCAGCTACTTTCATTTGCTACTGACTTAGGTTTAGATAAACAAAAATTTTCAGCGTAAAATTGTTAATATTTTCTTACCTATAATTACTAGCATATGTTTTGGGTGCTCAAAAGAACTGTCTCATTGAGACGGTTCTTTTGAGTACCCACAACATATGTTTTGGTTGAGAAATAAGGAAATTATATTTCTGGTATGCACTCTTAACTAAAGGCCTGTACTAAATTTATCCTAAATCTCTGGACAGAGAAACCTGAGCAAACCCAGTGTAGATCCTGATCAGGCTGCTCCTTCAGGTATACACTATTTGCCCTTCCATCACATTTGAGCCGATTTTTTTTTTTTGATTTGATTCTTTATGTCCCATCAACAATATTTCAGCTAAACAGGGACGGGTCTTCCTGGGTTGAACCAGTACTAAGCTAGGATAGATGTGTTTCGTTCAAGGACCACAACCCAGTGACGCCAGTAAGGCTCAAACCCCTGGCCCCTCGGTCTCAAGTCAAGCTCTCTACCACTGAGCTCCCTATAAATTACTGTAAATGTGATTGACTGAATATTGACCGATAACTAGTAAATATGTTAGATGACATTAGTACTTCTACTTACTTTCCCAGTAATAGCTGACCAGACCTTTAAGGTATTGTCATCTGAGCCACTGACTATTCTGGTACCATAGAACTCTAGGCAAGTTATCACATGGTCATCATGACCTTTTAAAGCCTGGAAAACAAACAAAATACTATGCCTCATCTAAACCCTGGATGCGCATGATTAATAGATAATACTAGGTGAGTGTCTTTTGATATCATGTTTACCAGACAAGGCATGTAGAACGCTTGTTGACATCCCGAGGGATTCAACATGCGTTCTCGAAGCCGAGCCTGGTAAACTTGATATCAAAAGCCGCGAACCTGGTATTCTATTTATCAGCTTACATGTTGATTCACTCTTCAAACTAGCTATTATGATGTCATTATTGAGTTTCGTGTCGATTCAATGTCATTGACGATGTCATCCAAATTGTGCAACGTCATGATGACCTGATAAAGGCACATGCCGTGAGATAGGCAACGTTTATCAGGTCAACGTGCAATAACGCAGTTAGTATGAGAGGTGACTGATTAATGTAAGACTATATACATATGCATTGAGTAACATTATCCCAAGGACTGAAACATATAATAAACACCCTTTGATCCAAAATCTAACATTCTACCACTGAGTTCCTCTCATGCTCAAAAAGAATCATCTCACTGAGATGGCTCGTTTGAGTACCAACAACATGTTTTGGTAGAAAAATAAAACAATTGTATAACACCTTATTTGGGGAAGAAAAGAAATGAAAATGATTCAAACATCTTGTACTCATTTGCGAACAACAAAGGTGTAGACAAGCCTGCCCGTCCACGTGGTCTGATCAGCGTCTTTGTTATTTGCTTTCTTGAAAATATAATGACTCCACCTGACACAGACCAAATTTCAATATTCTAGCTAGTCTTTGTAGCTGAGCAGGCTGATTTAAGCCATACCTTGTCACAACTCCTGAAAAGCTTCATTGCATGATGGCCAAAATAGTATTTCTCACACCCGGTAGACGGAAAACGAAAACATTAATAGTATAGGAGAATGTAGATAAAAAATCGCTAGAAACAGAGTTTTCGATTACCATTTGTCGCCAGACTGGCGACAAATGACATTCCAAAACACTGTTTCTAGCGATCTTTGATCCGCGTTCGTCAATTGTTAAGAGCGTGTTTGATTGCCTCCTATCCGGAGTGTTTCTGTCCCTCAAGTTTGATTTTGTTTTAGCATAACATATACACCCGATAAAATGCCACATTTTGCAAATTCGACATGGGTCTTCACTGTTTGCTAAAGTGCCGATCTAGGTGTTACTAGACAACAATGGGTTTAGCTCTACTTTCTTACCTTAGGGGTTCTAATGGGACCACTTCGCCAGTTCTGCTCTATTTGATGCTGTCTCATATATAAGGATTTCCAGGGGCTCTTCGGGGATGGCTGCCGGCGCCGCAAGCGATTGGTTCCAAATACCAGAGATTCGTCAATGCTTTCTTCTTTACATTTTTCTCTCCAGAGAAGATTGTCTTCAGTCAACACCCGCCAGTAGCGGCATGTCTGGGCAGCCTGTAGTAAGTCTTTGGGTCCAAGGAATGATAATACATAAAGAGCAAGCTGAAAAAGAAAAACGACTCATAGGTTCAGATAACCCTTTCATGACCTATGGAATCTCCCATAAAGTTTGATTCAGCTAAGTCAGGATGGTTCATTGTATTATTCATGGGCGAAAGTTCAAAATTTCCAAAATCCTGAACTTTAGAAAATCAGAATTTAATCTTGCTGTATGCCTCCAAAATATAAAAAATTCCAAGTTAAATGGTCAAATACCTTTAGATAAACTGAAACTAAATCAAAAAAAGCTATTATTATCTGCAGAATTCAGCATTTTGAGGCTGACTTTCTATGGAAAGTCAGCCTCAAAATCCTGAATTCAGGAATAATCCTGAAAACTTTCACCCATGAATATTAAGAGGGTACAGGTTAGCATTTTAAAAAATATTTCTCTGAAGATGGATTTTGTCTTAGAAATCAGTGCAGATGCTGATGAAATGCTGCCTTATGTAGTCTTCATTGTTTGCCAAAGTACCCCTTTAATGGTATCCTGTCTTAAATTGAATACACAATTTGCAAATATTTTCATATCCATCAATTTTAACAATGGTTTGGGTGCTTAAAAGAAGCTTCTCATTAAGTCCCCTAATAGATGTTATGTTTTAGAATGGAGAATCATGACAGATGATGCACGATGGACAACGGATGCTGAACAAAAACCAATCACAAAAGCTAACCTTTGAGCATGTTGTGCTCAGGTGAGCTATTATTGTTTGTCAAAATTGACCCGAGACATATGAATATTCAAGGACCTTTCACTCAGTCTTCCTGATTCTTCGTAAAAAGTGTGCTTTAGATTGTTGTACAATTACTAATCTGAATGAAATTAATCACCATTCCCCGATAGCCTAGTGGATAGTTGAGTGTTTTATCACTCAAAATATGTGGGTTTGAGTCCAGTAGCATTTCAGTTTTTTTTTTATTTTTCTTTTCGATTTGCTAAGTTCTTCGTCTTCATTCTTGATTTTGTGCAAAACTGGATATATTTATTTGAATCTGGCATGCGTTTATGTAACAAATATAGTACCGTGAATAATTTCAATAAGCCTACATCTGATTAACTCTTTGTACGCTAAATATTTTTTGAGACTTTTGTTATCATCTGCTGACTTTTAATCAAACTAAACTTTTTCAAAAAATTCTTACAGGAACACTATCAGAGTGTCAAATGGTCTGTATTGGGATCAGAACCGACGTTCTGTTGGTACTAGATGGGGTCCAAACTATTTGCAAATATTATCAGCTGACAAGGAAAGAGTGGGGGGGGCTTAGGGAATGATGAACACAAAAGCGGCTAAATACAAATGAAAGATATAAAACTCATCACAAGATAACACAAAATATAAGAACAATATTAACTTAAAAAAGAAAGCAATTTGACAATTATACAAAAAGGTTCCTTCCAAGTTTCGATCCAGGTATGCTTGATCTGTAAGTAGTCAACTAACCACTAGGCCATCAAACCATTTACATTAAAGAATTGTCATTATCTTCATATTCTCTGAAAAAGCGTGACCAATGCCGGAGTACTCCACGAATAACAGGAAGAGTTTGACGAAAATTAATCAGTCTAAGGTCAATGTTGGCAGACTATACATCCATTGAGGATGAAAATATTGAAAAAATAAAAATAAAAAACTTTACGAGTCAACACCTGCCAAAGCTTAAACTATGTAGGAGGACTTATGAGAATCTATTCTTAGAATGGTTAGGGGATACATATTTGGCTACAAGTGATTTGTAGAGAATATAACAACACCATTCATCAGATTGATAAACTGCCTGGGGTACTCTGTGCATGTACATGTCTCACTGAATCTAGAAAGGTATGGTAAATGTTCTAAAATTTATGACATTTTTCTCTTTCTGTTCTCAAATAAAATGTTGGTTTATAGGGCTGGAATTCGCAAAAAGCTTGTCAGAATAGCAAACAGGGAATACCCTGATCTGGGTCTGCACTGTCTGTCTTGGCTTTTGTTGGCAGGCAACTAGTGTTTGAAATTTTAGAACATTTACTGTATATGTCTGTAGAATTCAATCATTTCATTCACAAAAATATCCGGCTTACCTCTTTAGGAAGGAGTGAAATGAAGTCTCGCTGAAATTGTGGCTCGATGACTTGCATCATATGCCGCACCTGGGTAGGTTCACAGTATGTGATCAACTCATCCAACGCCATCAACCTCTCCGCATTCCCCCATGACTGAAATAAAACAATCCATTGTGTTTGTTCATATCTCTAAAGGAGGAGTCTGATCTTGGATCTTATGGGCCTGATCGCAACAAAACCAGTCTTTGGGGTTTCTGTCAAAGCGCGACTCATACCATTCTCCTCAGCTTCAGAGACTAGATAGAATATTGAAATTTCGCTTGAAGCAAGCTTTCCAGTAAGTGAATAACAAAGGCCCTGATCAGACTGCGCGGATGCCCAGGCTGCTCTGCACTTTTGTTGTTCGCAAAACCCGAAGACATGTTTTCTTGCATCATGGCCCATATGTACCTTGACGTGAGAAAACCTGTCCTCGAGGTTTGCGATGAGGTAAGGTTTAAACCAGCCTACTCAGCTACAAAGACAAGCAAAATTCATGAAATTTCGCATGAAGCAAGTGTAGCCAATATACTTTCCAGAAAGTGTACAAAAGCACTAATCAGACTGCAGCGATGCACAGGCTGGTCTGCGCCATTATTGTTTGCATGCAACAATTTATCAGGTTTTCTCACAAAGTGGCCCAATTATTGTTCGGTTGGACCTGCCTGAATTTATTGAGTGGATACAGCACTGTGCCTCTCTGTATAGAAGAAAAAACGTGTAAATCCTGATCAGCTGGCTTCAACAGAAGGGTCAAGAACTTTGAAAAAGTTATGCTCACAGTAATAGTCTACTTCTTGGGTTGAATATTATATGCATTTAAGGACATAATGGCCACCAATCAAGAATTTGGTACTTATCACATTGACAAGCAGCGTAGGCTGAGATGAGCCTGAGCATATGCATGTAAAGTCTCAGCAGAGACATTGCAGTTTGTAGTATGGAAGTAGATTTTCATTTTTGTGTAACTCCACATATGCGAAGTTTCGTTAAAATATAATCCTCTCGTAATGGCGAAATCGCTCTGTCGTTTACAGATATAGGCAAATAATATCGTAGTCGCAAATTTCTAACATCGCAAACATATCTTTTAACAAGCTGAAAAACATTTCTGAAATTTAAAATTAACACAGGCCTCCACCTCCAGATAAAAGTGAGTGTTATTTGCAATTAATTCAATCACATATGTCTCAATGAGACGGTTCTTTTGAGCACCCAAATTATATATGAGCTGCGACATGAGATTTCCAACAATGTGGTATGTGCGACCAGCAAAGCCTCAGATGATCCGCAGTCTGATCAGAGCCTTTGCTTGTCACTTCAATATTCTATGACTGTTAAGTTGCTGATTGAACATCATTTGGAGTTTCTGAGCTTACAAGGACGCTGCACAGGCTCATCGGAGTCTACACTTGTCAAAATACCACGTTGTTGGAAATCACGAGTCACGGCTCATATTTATAATCATGAATAAGAAGCTAAATTACATTTCTATGCGAATTTTTATTACTTCTGGAACCCGTTGTAACGGTCATTTTTTTCCCCAGTCAGTTTTTTCCCCGGGGAAAGAATGGGCCGGCCCATTCTTTCCCCGGGGAAAAAACTGACCGGTCAGTTTTTTCCCCCGGGGAAAGATTTGACTAGTCAGTTTTTTCCCCACCCAGTCAGTTTTTTCCCCCCATGTTATTTTTTCGGAAAAGGCTTGAAAATGATATATGTGTCATTGTGCAGTTAAATCAAATTAAATATCATTCTGAAATAGCTGTATTATAACTCTACCACCCTCAACACAGCACAAAAGTGCAGAGGGTGTAGAAGGATTTGATTATAAATGGTTAGCCTATTCAAAAAACAAAATGAGTATGTTCTTAATTCAAAATGGTTATTTGAATGGGTTAAAAGAAAATCGACACAGTCTTTCCCCAACCCACTATTTGGAAGAATCAATTCACTAAGATAAAATACAAAGGTTGGAACACTTTGGAGGGAGATAACCAATAAACTTTTTGGTTTGAAAATTTGATTATCTCTTTGGAATGAGTCATTCATAAGTCTTCAGTCTCATCATACAGTAAAAGAATAACATTAACTGAAAGATAAATAGAAAGATCAGAACATTTTGGAGGGGTGAGGGGGGGGGGGGGGGGGGGGGGGGAAAGAATGGGCCGGCCCAGTCTTTCCCCACCCCACAATGTAGCAGTACAAATAAAATGTTTGGTTTAAAAACTTGATTCTCTCTTTGGAATCTGTCATTCATAAGTGTTAAGATACAGTGAAAGAGTAACATAAACCGAAAGACTACAATTGTAACTGATCAATAGAAAGATCTGAAGATTTTGGAGGGGGGAAAGAATGGGCCGGCCCAGTCTTTCCCCACCCAACAATGTAGAAGTACCAATAATCTTGTTGGATTGAAAACTTGATTCTCACTTTGGTATAGGTCTTTCATAAATGTTAAAATAGAGTGAAAGAGTAACATAAACCGAAAGACGAAACGATCAATAGAAGATCGAAAGATTAAGGAGGGGGGAAAGAATGGGCGGGCCCAGTTTTTCCCCACCCCACAATGTAGAAGTACCAATAATCTTGTTGGATTGAAAACTTGATTCTCACTTTGGTATAGGTCTTTCATAAATGTTAAAATAGAGTGAAAGAGTAACATAAACTGAAAGACGAAAGGATCAATAGAAGATCGAAAGATTAAGGAGGGGGGAAAGAATGGGCCGGCCCAGTCTTTCCCCACCCTACAATTACAAATAAACCTGTTGGTTTGAAAACTTGATTCTCTGCTTGGTATAAGTCAAGAGAGTTCAGATACAGCAAAAGAATAACATAATCCAAAAGTCTAGAGGATAAATAGAAAGATCCCAACATTTTGGAGGGGGGAAAGAATGGGCCGGCCCAGTTTTTCCCCACCCTACAATGTAGAAGTACCAATTAACTTGTTGCTTTAAAAACTTGATCTCTCTTTGGAATAGGTCATTCAAAATTGTTCAGATACAGTCAAAGAGTAACATAAACCGAAAGACTAAACAATAAATTGAAAGATCCAAGCATCATGGAGGGGGGGGGGGGGAGGGGGGGGGGGGGGGGGGAAGAATGGGCCGGCCCACTCTTTCCCCACCCAACAATGTAGAAGTACCAATAATCTTGTTGGATTGAAAAATTGATTCTCACTTTGGTATAGGTCTTTCATACATGTTAAAATAGAGTGAAAGAGTAACATAAACCGAAAGACGAAACGATCAATAGAAGATCGAAAGATTAAGGAGGGGGGAAAGAATGGGCGGGCCCAGTTTTTCCCCACCCCACAATGTAGAAGTACCAATTAACTTGTTGGTTTAAAAACTTGATCTCTCTTTGGAATATGTCATTCAAAATTGTTCAGATACAGTCAAAGAGTAACATAAACCGAAAGACTAAACAATAAATTGAAAGATCCAAGCATTATGGAGGGGGAGGGGAAAGAATGGGCCGGCCCAGTCTTTCCCCACCCAACAATGTAGAAGTACCAATAATCTTGTTGGATTGAAAACTTGATTCTCACTTTGGTATAGGACTTTCATAAATGTTGAAATAATGCAAAAGAGTAACATAAACCGAAAGGCGAAACGATAAATAGAAGATCGAAAGATTAAGGAGGGGGGAAAGAATGGGCTGGCCCAGTCTTTCCCCACCCTACAATTACAAATAAACCTGTTGGTTTGAAAACTTGATTCTCTGCTTGGTATAAGTCAAGAGAGTTCAGATACAGCAAAAGAATAACATAATCCAAAAGTCTAGAGGATAAATAGAAAGATCCCAACATTTTGGAGGGGGGAAAGAATGGGCTGGCCCAGTTTTTCCCCACCCCACAATGTAGAAGTACCAATTAACTTGTTGGTTTAAAAACTTGATCTATCTTTGGAATAGGTCATTCAAAATTCTTCAGATACAGTCAAAGAGTAACATAAACCGAAAGACCAAACAATAAATTGAAAGATCCAAGCATTATGGAGGGGGGGGGGAAAGAATGGGCCGGCCCACTCTTTCCCCAACCAACAATGTAGAAGTACCAATAATCTTGTTGGATTGAAAACTTGATTCTAACTTTGGTATAGGTCTTTCATACATGTTAAAATAGAGTGAAAGAGTAACATAAACCAAAAGACGAAACGATCAATAGAAGATCAAAAGATTAAGGAGGGGGGAAAGAATGGGCGGGCCCAGTTTTTCCCCACCCCACAATGTAGAAGTACCAATTAACTTGTTGGTTTAAAAACTTGATCTCTCTTTGGAATAGGTCATTCAAAATTGTTCAGATACAGTCAAAGAGTAACATAAACCGAAAGACTAAACAATAAATTGAAAAATCCAAGCATTATGGAGGGGGAGGGGAAAGAATGGGCCGGCCCAGTCTTTCCCCACCCAACAATGTAGAAGTACCAATAATCTTGTTGGATTGAAAACTTGATTCTCACTTTGGTATAGGACTTTCATAAATGTTAAAATAGTGCAAAAGAGTAACATAAACCGAAAGGCGAAACGATCAATAGAAGATCGAAAGATTAAGGAGGGGGGAAAGAATGGGCTGGCCCAGTCTTTCCCCACCCTACAATTACTAATAAACCTGTTGGTTTGAAAACTTGATTCTCTGCTTGGTATAAGTCAAGAGAGTTCAGATACAGCAAAAGAATAACATAATCCAAAAGTCTAGAGGATAAATAGAAAGATCCCAACATTTTGGAGGGGGGAAAGAATGGGCTGGCCCAGTTTTTCCCCACCCCACAATGTAGAAGTACCAATTAACTTGTTGGTTTAAAAACTTGATCTCTCTTTGGAATAGGTCATTCAAAATTGTTCAGCTACAGTCAAAGAGTAACATAAACCGAAAGACTAAACAATAAATTGAAAGATCCAAGCATTATGGAGGGGGAGGGGAAAGAATGGGCCGGCCCAGTCTTTCCCCACCCAACAATGTAGAAGTACCAATAATCTTGTTGGATTTAAAACTTGATTCTCACTTTGGTATAGGTCTTTCATAAATGTTAAAATAGAGCGAAAGAGTAACATAAACTGAAAGACGAAACGATCAATAGAAGATCGAAAGATTAAGGAGGGGGGAAAGAATGGGCCGGCCCAGTCTTTCCCCATCCTACAATGTAGAAGTATCAATAATCTTGTTGGATTGAAAACTTGATTCTCACTTTGGTATAGGTCCATTATGGAGGGGGGGGGGGGGGAATGGGCCGGCCCAGTCTTTCCCCACCCAACAATGTAGAAGTATCAATAATCTTGTTGGATTGAAAACTTGATTCTCACTTTGGTATAGGTCTTTCATAAATGTTAGAATAGAGTGAAAGAGTAACATAAACCAAAAGACGAAACGATCAATAGAAGATCGAAAGATTATGGAGGGGGGAAAGAATGGGCCGGCCCAGTTTTTCCTCACCCCACAATGTAGAAGTACCAATTAACTTGTTGGTTTAAAAACTTGATCTCTCTTTGGAATAGGTCATTCAAAATTGTTCAGATACAGTGCAAGAGATAGGTTAAACCTTAAGACTGAGAGATAAATAGAAAGGTTAGAAAATAATAGAGGGGGGAAAGAATGGGCCGGCCCAGTCTTTCCCCTCCCTATTTAGAAGAATCATTTGGCTGAATGCTTGTTACTTGAATTTCTCCTTGAGATATGTCAATCATGAGTGTTCAGATTCAGTGTAAGAGTAGTTCAAACCAAGGACTGACAGATAAATTGAAAGGTTAGAACCCAATGGAGGGGGGGGGGGGAAGAATGGGCCGGCCCAGTCTTTCCCCACCCCACTATTGAGAAGGAACATGCAGTTAGCTAAATGCTTTCTTAACCTGAATTTCTCTTTAGGACAAGACAATCATGAGTGTTCAGATACAGTGCAAGAGTAGGTGAAACCTTAAGACTGGGAGATAAATAGAAGGGTTAGAAAATAATAGAGGGGGAAAGAATGGGCCAGCCCAGTCTTTCCCCACCCCCTATTTAGAAGAATCATTTGGCTGAATGCTTGTTACTTGAATTTCTCCGTGAGATATGTCAATCATGAGTGTTCAGATTCAGTGTAAGAGTAGTTTAAACCAAGGACTGACAGATAAATTGAAAGGTTAGAACCCAATGGAGGGGGGGAAAGAATGGGCCGGCCCAGTCTTTCCCCACCCCACTATTGAGAAGGAACATGCAGTTAGCTAAATGCTTTCTTAACCTGAATTTCTCCTTAGGACAAGACAATCATGAGTGTTCGGATACAGTGCAAGAGTAGGTTAAACCTTAAGACTGAGAGATAAATAGAAAGGTTAGAAAATAATAGAGGGGGGAAAGAATGGGCCGGCCCAGTCTTTCCCCACCCCCTATTTAGAAGAATCATTTGGCTGAATGCTTGTAACCTGAATTTCTCCTAGAGATATGTCAATCATGAGTGTTCAGATTCAGTGTAAGAGTAGTTTAAACCAAGAACTGACAGATAAATTGAAAGGTTAGAACCCAATGGAGGGGGGGGGGAAAGAATGGGCCGGCCCAGTCTTTCCCAACCCCCTATTTAGAAGAATCATTTGGCTGAATGCTTGTACTTGAATTTCTCCTAGAGATATGTCAATCATGAGTGTTGAGATTCAGTGTAAGAGTAATTTAAACCAAGAACTGACAGATAAATTGAAAGGTTAGAACCCAATGGAGGGGAGGGGGGAGGAAAGAATGGGCCGGCCCAGTCTTTCCCCACCCCACTATTGAGACGGAAAATGCAGTTAGCTAAATGCTTTCTTAACCTGAATTTCTCTTTAGGACAAGACAATCATGAGTGTTCAGATACAGTGCAAGAGTAGGTGAAACCTTAAGACTGAGAGATAAATAGAAGGGTTAGAAAATAATAGA
The DNA here is from genome assembly GCA_964019695.1 of Loripinus fragilis. Classification (NCBI taxonomy): domain Eukaryota; kingdom Metazoa; phylum Mollusca; class Bivalvia; order Lucinida; family Lucinidae; genus Loripinus; species Loripinus fragilis. The sequence goes on along the minus strand of OZ026521.1, from coordinate 93,772,258 downwards.
GGGGGGAAAGAATGGGCCGGCCCAGTCTTTCCCCATCCCCTATTTAGAAGAATCATTTGGCTGAATGCTTATAACTTGAATTTCTCCTAGAGATATGTCAATCATGAGTGTTCAGATTCAGTGTAAGAGTAGTTTAAACCAAGGACTGACAGATAAATTGAAAGGTTAGAACCCAATGGAGGGGGGGGGGGGGGGGGGGGGAAAGAATGGGCCGGCCCAGTCTTTCCCCACCCCACTTTTGAGAAGGAACATGCAGTTAGCTAAATGCTTTCTGAACTTGAATTTCTGCTTAGGACAAGACAATCATGAGTGTTCAGATACAGTGCAAGAATCATGAGTGTTCAGATACAGTGCAAGAGTAGGTTAAAACTAAAGACTGAGAGATAAATAGAAAGGTTAGAAAATAATAGAGGGGGGAAAGAATGGGCCGGCCCAGTCTTTCCCCACCCCCTATTTAGAAGAACCAGTTAGCTAAACGGGTTTTAAAGTCGAAGATCTCTTTGACATGTCATTCGAAAGTATTTCGATACAGTGAAAGAGTACAATAAACCAAAAGACTGATAGTAAAAGTGAATGGTCTGAACCCCTAGAAAGCACAACCAAACAGCAATAAGTATGAGTACTTTTGAGTCCTATTGCTAATTTAATAGCGGCTTTTTAAATTTATACAAAGAAATAATAATTCCATTATGATTTTTGAAATTATTAGTGGGGGGAAAAAACTGACTGGGTGGGGAAAGAATGGGCCGGCCTATTTTTTCCCCGGGGAAAGAATGGGCCGGCCCATTCTTTCCCCGGGGAAAAAACTGACTGGGGGGAAATTCCGGCCTGTTACACCGTAAAGAAGGAAACAGGTTACACCTGTGCTTACCTGTAGTATTCTTATTTTTCTCATCTTACAGCGCCAGTAACTCATGACTCTCCTCACCAAGTAATTTTCTTTGTGCATACTGATCTCCTTTCTATGGTATGAATATTTAAACTCCAGCATTTTAATCACCACTTTCTTTTTGTTTGTCTTTTTCATAAATTTTAATCCTCAAGACAGCAGCACTAGACTCCTTTTACAGTAATTTTATTTCATTTTTCAGCAAAATTGGCTATATCAAATTTCATTCATATTCCAGCACCTACAGTGTGCTGTAGACGATATACAACCACAAATAGATGATTCTCATGAAGTATGACATTATATTTAACTTAAAAATAAAGAAAGTCTGCCTTAAGTTGGCGTCTGCTGCTGTAGAGAAAGTCTCCGAGATGTGAATTTAAAAATTAAAATTGTGTCATTTGATCCTACCAGTCTTGGTGGAAGAAAAAAAATATAACAGTAATCATCTCAAATAACTATGGTAATAATCATCTCAGCAGAGAAAAATATTTTCCTGTTACTTCTATTAGCAATATAATAGAGCTATATACGAATGACTAAGTGACTGCTAAATACACGACTACTAATGTTGAAATTGGTAGCGAAAAGATTTTTGCTCTCTCTACTCCTTGTTCTAAGTAGTCTATATTGCAAACATCTTGAGAGCAGTCTGATCAGTGTTCACATAGTGTTCGCTTCAAAGATAAAAATCAAGTTTGAACTAAACTTGAATAAATGCAGCAGACATACAAAGCAGATGACATTTTCAGGATGAAAAATACTGGCAGGATAAAGGTTAACCACAAGGGTGAAAGTTCAAAATTTCCAAAATCCTGAACTTTAGAAATTCAAATCTAAAAAATTGCAATAAGCCTTCAAAGTATTAAAAATTTCACTTTAAAATGATCAAGTGTCTTTAGATAAACTGAACATAAAGCAGAGAAGCTATTATAAGCTGCTTAATTCAGCATTTTGAGGCAGACTTTCTATGGAAAGATGGCCTCAAAATCCTGAATTCAGGAATAATCCTGAAAACTTTCACTGATGTAAACATTTATGAGTGTAATATTTTCAAAAGCTGGCAATGTTTTATACATGTAGCACCCAAATGACCAGCGATCCCCGCTTCATGAGGTGTTTCTTGTTCACCTTATATACCAAATATGATATTGAATATCAAATAATGGCATTCTGAGCTTCATCAACTTTAAAATGATTTGTAACATTTCAAATAAGGTAACTCTTCAAATTGGGCTACTCTTTGTCACATTACCAGCCGTGTATCGCAAAAACCAATCAGGACTATTTTTAGATTTATTTCTTTGCATTCTCAAGAAAATGGCTCTCACAATTCACTTGTGTTATCCCCACTTGGAAAATGAGACATAGAGTGCATATTTCACAAACATTCAATCCAGATACAGACTTAAGTTAATCAAAACAGCAGCGGCATCCAACTATGCATGCCATTACCGGACTGGTCAATTAACAGTATGCTCTGAGTATGGTGACATCAACACGTCTACTAATTATCTCCACCTGAGGAAAAATGCCCATCAAACTCAAAATGCTACAAAGAACTAGGCATGGTGGAAGGTCTGATAGTGGATTTCATTAATCAACAAAGTAAATAGATGACCAGAAAATAAATGCTAAACTGAGTATGTTTTGTTTGATTTCATTCTTTACATCCCAGTTAACCATTTTTCAGTCTTGTTGGGACTGGTTTTCCTAGGTTTAACCAGTACTAAACAGAAAATAAAGTGTTGTGCTCTAGGACACAACGCAGTGGCTCCTGTGAGGCTCGAACCCGCAACTGGGTATGTAAATCTGTAACTAAGATTCCCGCGTTCCCTTCACTAAGCATTCTAACTCAAGATTTTGTTTGATTAGATTCTTTACTTCCCAGTCAACTATTTTTCAGTTATGTTGGGACTGGCCTTCCTGAGTTGAACCAGTACTAGGCAAGGATTAATATGTATTGCTCAAGGACACAACATAGTGACGCCGGTGAGGTTCAAACCTGCTCAAGTCAAACACTCTACCACTGAGCCACTGCACTCCACTAACTCAAGATAATAGGGGCTTAAGGGTGTGTGTGATTTGCTGAATTGGTCTTGTTAATGGTTGTTAATTATCCTATATGCTCCCTGCTGATAATAAACAATGGATGAATAAAAACCCAGCATGATGAGCTGCTCATCAGAACTCATTCAAATTTTGGACAGTTATATAAAATTAGATTATCTATCCAACGAGAGATGTTTCCATGGCAACCAAAATATTCTTTTAAATCCATATAAATCAACATAATTCTGATTAAGCCATATAAGCCTGGAACATATACAAACAGTGAAGACCCAGATCAGATGCAATCGTCTGATCAGGGTTTCCACTGTTTGCTTACAGCATGTTCTATTTAAATTTAAATAAAATAATTGATACAACCCTATATACAGAAATGGACTGGTCTAATTGATAAGGGTGGAAAATTCCATTTGGCTCAAATGGGTGTCAGACTACTAGCACCCTTATCTCCTGGTGTAGCTTGTATAGCTCAGGTGTCAACCTTTTGAGGCTTTAACACAGGTTAAGATAAACAAAAATTTTCAGCGTAAAATTGTAAATATTTTCTTACCCATACTTTTTAGCCTATGGTTTGGGTGCTTAAAAGAACCGTCTCATTGAGATGGTTCTTCTGTGTACCCACAACATATGCTTTGATTGAGAAATAAGAAAATTATTTTTCTGTTACGCACTCTTAACTAAAGTCCTGCTTTAACATGATGTAGAATTATTTATTGATCCTTGTTTCTTCCATTTATAGAAGTCATGATGTTGGATGTCTATTTCTGTATCCATGATTATTACCAGCAGCATGGTGTAAAAATTATCAATATTATATTTTTGTCAAGCAAGAAGGAAGATTAAGCTGGATCTCCTTTAAGGGGCAATAATGACTAATGCAAGGATCCAGGAATTTTCGTCAGGGGGGTTCAGGCCCAACTGACAGAAAAATTACTGACGTTTTTTTGGTCCTCAGCTTTTTTAACAGAGGGGGTCCAATGGTTTATTCAAAGGAAAACTGTAATATTCCAAAGATCCAGAGGGGTCCAACTTTTTCCAGTGGGGGTTCCAACTTTTACCGTGGGTGGGTGGGTGGGGGGGGGGGGGGGTGGATCAGATTGCTAGTTCCTATGGAAACCTATAGAACTTGTCATTTTCCAGGGGGGTCTGGACCCCCTGTCCCCATCTGGATCTGGGCATGTGACTTCTTCTTTGGGGGGTAAAAGGCTTGATATTTCATGTTAATCATCTGTCAGCAGACATTTTAACTTGAAATATCTTATTTGGAACTCCTCGATCAATTCTATAGAATAAAACCTCAAATGAACAATTTTTAAGTCATGTTGGAATGTTTCCTGGGTTGAACCAGTACAAAGCAGAGGAAAAAGTGTCTTGCTAAAGGACACATTGGAGTACCTCAGACCAGCAACACTTTGACTCCACCACTGAGTCACTGTACTCCTCTGGAAATACTCTGATCAGACTGGATTGATGCCATGCCCAGGATGATCATCACTGGGGGACAAAAGTGTTGGTTGAAAGAAATGAACAAATTAGATGCTTCCTTTGAGCATCCAAAACAATTGTTAAAACAGATAAAATACATTGATATTCAGGCCTCCAGATAAGAGTGCATTAACAAAAAATTATTTTCTTATTTCTCAACCAAAACATATGTTGTGGGTACTCAAAAGAACCATCTCAATGAGATGGTTCTTTTGAGCATCCAAAACCAATGTTGCAAATTGGACAACAAATTGATATCCCCCGCTGAAATTATACAAGACTTTTTTTCATTGAAATTAAGGCAATCAAAGAGCAATAACTCATGTGTATCTGAGGACATTCTAATGAATATTCATGAGCCTCGCCCTACCTAACGTTCTGTTAAGTTTCATGAAATTTGATCTTTTCCTAACCAAGAAATGGTTCTGGAGGGACTAATTCATTGAAATAATTTTCTGGTACACTATCTTATCTGGAGGCCTTTTCTTTACATCCAAGTCAACAACTTTTCAGTTTTGTCGGGATGAGTCTCCCTGGGTTGAGCCAGTACTAAGCAAGGATTAATATGTCTTGCTCAAGAAAACAACACAGCGAAGCTGGTGAGGCTCGAACCTGCAACCACTTGGTCTCCAGTCAAGCATCAAATTATGCATCACAAAGTCATGAGATTCACTTGATTGGTTCATACAAACTTGTATCAATCGGCGTCGTCACATGTCACTGAATTACTTCTATGTGGCCATGAGCAATACTTTTTCAAAAATGTTTTATTGTAAAAAATATTTATCTATCTATTGCTAGATACTGTAATACATTAAATTGTTATTTAATGGATATAAAATTCAAATATTGATTCCTATATTTGACTTTGATAGATCTTATTCCCCCCGCTTGCTACCTTTAAGTGGCAGTTTTGAGTAAAGGGCATCAAGTCATAGCAATCCGAAAATCTCTGCCCAATTCGAGAATCAAGCCTCGTATGTATGTAAAGTGTAGCATTATGTACGAAAAAGCTGAGTTTTGTTAGCCGGAACTGGCATAAGGAAAATTAGTAATGTAGCATGTGGGTTCAGCCCTATTAAAATCTAGTATTCTGATTGCCCGAATATATGAAGTTTAAATGTTTTTTTCATAATCATTATATAATCAGATTTTCTATTAATGTGCAGGTGTAGGGGCATCATCCACATCAGTGGGCCCCCTTCCAGGTAAATGGCTAGCTGCACGCATAGCAGCTCTCACACCTTATCTCCAGGTGCTCCTTTCTTGAAAAAAAAAACACCCATAAATGTCATTTATTGTATTTTGTGGAATGTTGTAGCCGTTTGTTTCGGTGCAATCAAACTTGTTATTGTGTTGGAATGGCTTCTGTGACATCAGCACCACATTATCAAAGAAGACCCTCAATGTACATCCGAGGTCAGATTTCACGGAATTGGGTGAGGCAGTTCTGATTGCAAGTCATAGTTTTATCCTGTACAGGACAAAAATGCATCATAGCGGAAAGGTTGATCTTCAGACAATGACATCATTGTGTCAAAGAGTTTGGATCCAGATCAGACTGACATTTTGATCCGAGGGTCTGATGTGGAACAAAACTGTTTGAAAAGGTTATCAGCATACAACCAGGTGGCTGCAAACACTCGGTGCATAAGAATTGCAGTGGGCTACAACGCTGTTTTATATACTCAACGTCAGTGAAAAGGTACCAGTAAATCTAATACACTTAACATAGGACAATATTTAGTTCATTCTGAACAAAGAACTGCGGATACTGCAACGCTCAATTTTGTGGCATAGAATAAATGCATCACAACTATGGAAAATGGTATCCACCACACCCAAATGCATTATACTCATTCCTTGACGGACTCCTATAGTTTCCATTGCATCAGGGTGCCCACTCAAAGTCTGAAATGAAATTCCATGACTTTTCACTGACTTTTCCCTGACCAAAATTCATTTTTCCCTGACAAGTATACCGCGATTTACGGCCTCCTTCTCCCATTATAGCCGTCTGCTCCACCCGCATATTATTAGTTTGGATATCAATAGTTTCAATACGTCATTTTTTTATAAAAAAGACACAAACAAATGACAGCTTGTAAGTAAAAGAACATTGAACATTATACTTTTGTGTTGCTTAAAATAAATTGACTAATATGTTGAGTTTTAAAGTCTGCACTCATTATATTAAAACTCAAAAGCAATTTTAAACCTATTACGCACAACCTTAGGCAGTTAGAAATGTATTACATTAGTGAAGAAGCTCTGTGGAGGTAAGGGTTGCAAGGCCCTTTCAGCCTTCTGGTAACCACATAAGTCAAAATGAAAAGAGACCAAAGATTTGGTCTTAGGTCACCTTTCAACAATTAAACTTTCAAAGAGACAAATATATTAGAATATCTGGAATGCATTATATAATCAGCCAAAAACTTTTATTTTATTTGACAGTCATAATCTCATATCTGTTTGTTCTGTTTTTTAGGGGTTTGAACGATTCAAATTAAAAATATGATTTCAAAATTCCCTGACTTTTCCCTGACTTTTGAAGATTTCAAAATTTCCCTGACCATTTTACAGAATTCCCTGACTTTTCCCTGACCTTGAAGAAAAAACAAATTTCCCTGACTTTTCCCTGACGAGTGGGCATCCTGTTGCATTGTATAGGAAAATGCAAAGTTTTGGTGCTACCTTAAAGTTTATCTCCGTTTTTTTGCGTTTAATAGGATAACCCAAACCATTTTGGTGGCGTTTTCAATGAAAATGTCTAGGGCATGTTCTGGCACGTTGTCTTCTGAAAATGATGATTTCAAATTCTTTAAAACTGCAAAAAACATAGAATGCATGTGCATCACTGTTTTATCTCTCCAAACCAGTTTGCCGTTGACCAGAAACATGAATATAACAGTAGCCAATGAGCTGTATTTCATATTTTCCAAAATATTGAAATTTCGATGCTGGTAACTTTTCATTGACGCTGAGTATTTTTTAATCTGTGTTATATTAAGGGGTCTTATAAGGAGACTGTGACATAGATTACCTTGAATTTCTGTAACCAGTCTGCAAGACCTGGAGGTGGATTATCTTTGGATGGAATACGTTGTCGATGTAAGTGAACACCATGTCGGCGAGGAGCACGTAGATTACTGTAAGTTGTCTGGGGACTGAAAGAAGAAAATATATGTCAGCCACAATACAAGAAATGTATGACAGATTATTTTCTCTGAGGATCGTTTTAGCCTTATTAAACACAGTGTGGACTTTGAACACAGTGTGGACACTGATGAAATGCCACATTGCATAATGAGGCATTTCATCAGGGTCTTCATGTTTGCCAAAGTACCCCAGGGGACAAAAATATTTCAATATTGCACTTGTCCTGCAGGACGAGTGACTTACAATTTTCACTTGTCCTGCAAAAACATGCACTTGTCCTTTAAAAGTGTATGCACTAAAGAACATAAGGGAGTTATTCGCAATATGACTTCGAGTAATTTTTCCCAAAGCAATCGTCCTACAGCAATCATCCTTTCTAGATTTCACTCGTAATTATGAGCGGATGCATGGAATTTTTGTCCCCTGTACCCATTTGGCGGTTTCCAGTACACAAAGCGTTAAACAGAGGTCCTGATAATGTCTAACATGTTTTGATCTCAATGAGATGGCTCATTTGAGTACCCGCTATACTTCACACTCAGTAACAAGTAGTTACAAAACAGATTTACCGTTAGAAATATGAAAGAAAACCTGCTTTTGTCTCATCAAACTACATCACTTTACTCTAGCTGTGTGACTATTATACATATGTTTTGTTTTGGCTGAGAAATAAAAACATTTTTAATAAGGCTTGCTGCCCTCATATAGGAGTTAGGCCAAATATTTATATTCCTTGAATCATAAAATGACCAATCTTTAATATGATACAGAAGGTGTACCCACATGAAATTAACAGAAACTACTTCAAATACCATATGGTTACTTTGGTATTGTTCTATAATTTCAAGTTACAGTAGTGTAAAATTCCACTTGCCCTCTAGCATTGGCGAGTTAAATTCTAGTTCGGATGAGTAGAATACCTGCACGATCGAGAGCATTTTCTGACATGTAAAATGCATTTTATCCTTTAGAAAGTAACACTTCAAATCGTCTATCTTTTTCGTCATAAACCGGATGTTCATATCTGACTGTTACAACTACGCATGCACATTTTCAGACTGGTTGCAGTTAACTCCCCAGCGGCCGCCTTTCAGTAGAATTTATTCGCAGAGCCCCCACTATATGGGGAGTTTGACCACAGAGGTCCTCAAAAACAGCAGACAAATTCAGACATTGAACACAGCATTTTTGTTTTCATCAACACCGGTCCCATAGTACCACATTTGCTGCTCAAATTAAATGTCACAGCGAGACATTAGATCGTTTTAAGGGAAGAAAATAGGGGGAGGAGATAATGAGAGACAGAAAAAATGAAGCCTCAGCAAAAAGACTATGATAAAAAAAGAACTATTTAAACTGATAAAGAGTAAATGTTTATCAATATGATTCAAGAACATGTATGATCAGTTATTAAGGGCGAGTGGTAATGCAATGAGGGCGAGTAGCTTTTTCCAACCACTAGTCCTGCAGGGCTAGTGAGTAAAAAAATAATTTTACACCCCTGAATTACCCAACAAAACAGGCAAAAGAAACAGTGCAGACCTCGTAACTTGCATTGCTTATTTGGTTTGAACAATACGTTTAGCTTTATTGACTAGCCCCTATTCATGGACTCCCATGACATAATTGAGCCGCGACGAGATTTCCAACGAGCTATGTGCCACCAGCAAAGGCTCAGACCAGCCTGCTCATAGGCGCAGTCTGCTCAGAGCCTTTGCTAGTCACACGAATATTCTACGACTGTTAAGCTACTGACTGAACAGCATTTGGAGTTCCTAAGCTTAACACGAGGCTGCACAGGCTCGTCTGAGTCTAACTCATAACACCACATTGTTGGAAATCACATTTCGCGGCTTATGTTTCCAGCAACTAGTGACGTCAAGGAACCCACCCTGGTATATGGATATTTTGTAAATCAGTTACCTACTAGACAGTCAAGAGTCTTCTCCTTCCGGACAATAGATAAGTAGCCCATCTATTATTATATATCCTAGGCAATTAGCAACACATTTTAGAGCAGAAAAAGATAATTCCTTTTTAATTTCTTTGGAAGTGCCTTTTGGTACAGATCAGTTGCTGAATGGGGAGCCGGGTAGGGGGGGCAAAATATAGTTATTGGCCATGTTGACGCTATCAAGAGTTACCTACCTTGAGAACTCTGAGCAACATAATCTTTTTCCAGGAGGTAATAAAAAGTCTTCTTTTCTGCTGTTACTTTTTCTCTTCATCTGAAAGTAAACAGGATCAGTTAACTCATGCTACATTTTTCGTCTGCTGATTGTTTTTTTTATCTACTTTTTCTAAAAATTCTTTCAGGAGCGCTAGATTGTTAAACAGTTTGGATCCAGATCAGGTCTGACGTTCTGTTGGGCCTGATCTGGGTTCAAACTGTTTGCAAGGGTTACCAGCAGATGACACTAGTAGGCAAAGAGTTATAGAGAAGTATTTCAAAGATCAGGCCCCATATAAGAGTGCGTAACTGAATTTTTTTTCTTATTTAAATTTATTCAATTTTAACATGTGTTTTGGATGCTCAAAAGAACCGGCTCATCGAAACGGATCTTTTGAGTACCCACAACATATGGTTTGGTATAGAAATAAGAAAAATATTTTTCAGTTACACACTCACTAAAGACCTGATCTATATAATTGAGCCACGACATGAGATTTCCAACATTGTGGTATGTCCGACCAGCAAAGCCTCAGATCAGCCTGCGCATACGCGCAGTCTGATCAGAGCCTTTGCTAGTTGCTTGAATATTCTATGAGTGCTAAGCTACTGAATGAACATCATTTGGAGTTTCTAAGCAAAAAAGGAGGCTGCACAGGCTCGTCTGAGTCTACACTTGTCAAAATGCCACATTGTTGGAAATCACATGTCGAGGTTCATTTTTCTGTTTCACACTCTTAACTAAAGGCCTGATCTATCATCTATTCCCATTCTCTGTGTAAGCCAGCAGTGAAGGATCTGGTCAGACTGAGCATATGAGCAGGCTCATCAAAGCCTTCACAGGTCTTTATGTGCTAATTAATAGTTATACCATGGCTTGTCCGCCTGTACATGGAGATGGAGATATTCCACAAGCTTTAGCGAGTGGATTATCTTACATACAGGGACCAGGCGGCATAGCGCATTCGGTAATGTGTCTGGCTACAGATACGTGCGTGACTGCAGATCCAGGGGTCACGAGTTCGACCTCGACCCGGTCCCATACTTTCGTGGAGACGGATCATGAAATAATTTCTACGGTCATTATCCTCCCTTCCGCTGATTCATTCAAGAAGGTATTTGTCAGTTACAATTGAAAGTATGTGCATGAAGTGCTGGTTAACCGCTTGTTCAAGCTTGTCCAGGAAAAAAAGTGTGGTGAGGTTTTGTTTGTTTGTGTTGTTGCTTTACGTCCCAAGTCAACAGCTATGGTCATTGCGGGACGGTCAGTTCACATAACCACACTTTTTCCTGGGCAGGCTTGAACAAGCGGTTAACCAGTAATTCGTGCACATACTTACGCTTGTAACTGACAACAACCCTTCTTGAATAAATCAGCGGAAGGGAGGAGAATGACCGTAGAAATTATTTCATGATCAATCTCCACAAAAGTATGGGACCGGACCGGGATCAAACTCGCGACCCCTGGATCTGCAGTCAGACACGTTACCGACTGCGCTACGTGGCCCGGTATGTGGTGAGGTGAACTGACTGTCCCGCTATGACCATAGCTGTTGACTTTGGACGTAAAGCAACAAAACAACAACAACAGTAAATGTTCGAAAATTTCAAACACTTTTCTCTTTTCTGTTCTCAAATAAAATGTTTGTTTTTTAAGGGCTGGAAGTCACAAAATGCTTGTGTCAGAATAGCAAACAGGGAAGACCCTGATCTGACTGCTCCTTCAGAAGCAGTCTGATCTGGGTCAGCACTGTTTTTAGAATTTTTTTTGGCAGGCAACTTGTGTTTGAAATTTTAAACATTTACCCTAATTTCCAGTCATATATTTTCAAACTATGAAAATTTCTTAACAGTATCAAGCTGGTGAGAAAAAACATCACCATTTTATCATAAAACTACACTGAAAGGTCTCTTTGTTTATTATATGCTGACCGTAATAATCCATGGTGATGCTTTAAAATTTCTCTGACTACCTTTCAAACTTCTGACATTTCCCTGATTATGATACCATACTTTATTTTGTTCATCTGCTGATTTTTTTTCAAACATAACTTTTTTTCAAAAACCATTAGCGTGTCAACGTTTTGAATCCAGATTAGGTTTGCAGCTTTGCCTGGTCTAATCTTGGTCCATACTGTTTGCAAAGGTTATCAGCAGACTACACCAGCAGATAAACCCTTAAATCCCCAATTGACAGCAGCAGACATCAAATTTTGTAATATCTTCCTTTGAGTTTGGGGAAAAATAAGGTTCAGGGATTTTTCTCGGCCTGATTTGGGGACGAATAACTGTCCTTTCCCGCTTCAAAAAAGGGCAAAAACTTCCCAAAATTGGTGTATATTTGTTTTATTTTTGTTTGATTTGATTCTTTACGTCCCATCAACAATATTTCAGTTATATAGGGTTAGGTCTTCCTGGGTTTAACCAGTACTAAGCTAGGATTAATGTGTCTTGCTCAAGGACACAACACACTGACACCGGTGAGGCTAGAACCTGCGGCCCCTTGGTCTCGAGTCAAGCACTCTACCACTGAGAAATGGTGTTATATCATTTCCAATTTCTTAGTTCTACATTTTTGGTGAAAATTTCATGAAAATCAAATCAAAAATACCAACCAAAATTACAGATGCATGAAAACTTGCATAAACATGTGAATATTTTTATGTAATTTTTCATGATCCCTGACAATTAAAGCAACAAATATGTTACAGCTTTACACTACTAACTTCTTATATGTTTTTTTATCCATTTAAAATGGTGGTCCAGCTCTAGTTTTCTCAATTCGATGGTCCAACTGCTTTTTTCCCAAATTCAACAGGCCCCTGGCCCCGGCTTCAGAAAGGTAGGAAAATCTCTAGAAAATTTTTAAATTATGATGTATTTATGTCTCTGAAGATTGTTTTTATCTCTGCAAACAGTGCAGACCCTTATAAAATGCTACTGTATGCGACATTTCATCTAGGTCTGCACTATTAGCCAAATTTTACAAGTCATGATCTGGCCCTGAGGTTATAAAACTTTTTTCATGCTCAACTCAACTGAGCATGGAATTTCAAATGCTCATAAAATCTAAAATGCTTAAGAATAATGTCTTTTCATGCTTTTAGATGCTCAGATGTTGTATTTATCATCCTCATAAATATTAAAATGCCAACAATGCTTGGCATTTTAACATTTATGAGTATGATAAATTTCATGCTCAGTTGAGTTGAGAACAAAAAAAGTTTTATAACCTCGAGCCCTGGTCCTAAAACACTTACCAAATGATTACCAAAAGAGCCTGCAATTGGTACTGGAATTCTTGACCTGTACAAAGAGCTATTACTGAAGGAATCGGACATCTCTGAGAGTCTGTCTCCCTCCTCAGCGCTAGCCTCCATATCCTCCGTGTCTGACTCCCTCTCCCCCTCCTCATCGCCATCATCATCCTCCGTATCATTTCCCTCCTGTTCACTAACGTCCATTAACAAACTATCACCGGCTTTTTCTTTCTCTTCCGCTGCATTTTCAGTTTTAACAGTACATGTATCTACGTTATCTTTTGATGTCGAAGGAATGGGAGTTTTTGAGGAATCTTTTCCTTTTGAAGCACCATAATTTCTGCCCCCTTTCGAGGTGGACGGGAGCGGGGAGATGGGATGTGAGCAACGCAATTCAGTGCTGCGTCTGAGCTGCCGAGTTGGAATGGATCTACTTGTGGATGGTAATGGTTCACTTCTGTTTAATGCTCTGTCAGCTCTCTCTGACCGACTCCTACCAACACGAGCTCTGTAACATAGGTAAAGTGATAACTCTGTATGCTGGGTTTGATTTGATTCTTTACGTCCACTCAACAATCTTTCAGTTATGCGGGACGGTTCTTCCTGGGTTGAACCAGTACTAAGCTAGGATAAATGTGTCTTGCTCAAGGACCACAACGCAGTGACGCCGGTGAGGCTCGAACCGGCTACCCTTCGGTCTCGAGTCAAGCACTCTACCACTGAGCCACTGCGCTCCCTTCTGTATGCTGGGTAATTTTTCATTTTTTTGGTGTCTACTGACTTTTTTCTAAATTAACTTTCATACATTAATATTTCAGGAACACTTTCGGAATGTCAAATAGTTTGAATCCAGAACAGGCCCGACATTTTGTCGGGCCTGATCTGGGTCCAAACTATTTGCAAAGATCATCAACAGGCCACAAAATTTGCTGCTAGCTGGCAAAGAGTTAACTGAGACAACTGGTATAAAATCTGAATTACAACCTAACAAGCACACACCATGTTATAATCACCACTGAAGTGCTATATTTTCAGACAGTCAAGTTGGTTTGCAACTTCCTTTAATTTTAATACAGATTTATTGTACAGGTGAAGCCAGCTGATCTGGGGCTACAATGTTTGAAAACACAAAATTTTTTGCTGAAACTTAGCATGCAGGCAGAGGAGCAATAGATATGAACGTAGCAAACAAAATTTTAGCTTGAAGGCCTGTGTCTGATCCCTTGGGGTGGACTTAGGGGTAGTGCCGAGGCCAAAAGAAACTTTTTCGAAACATGGTTATGTTGCATATCAAATTAAAGCTAACGATGCATGCAGCAACATGGTAGCAAATATTTTGCCCACAGACACACCTTTGACTCCGGAGGTGGGGTCAAAAGGTCAATTATATTTTTCTTTATGTTGAAATTGTGCAGAATGTAAGTATATTTTCTATTAAACTAAGCACTAAAACATATGGACAGGTGTTTGTTATGATCTGAATGATACCGAAGGTGAACTTTGGGTTTAGATAAATGGGATTTATATTTTGTGATTTACATGTCTCTCTAAAATGACCCTTCGTCGGGGATATAAATTCAACAAATTTGTCTTTTTTATTTTGATGCTAAATACTTCTGTCAACAATTTCTCAGTCATGTCAGGATTTCTTCCTGGGTTTGACCAGCTCATAAAGTGTCTTGCACAAGGACACAACACAGTGACTCCAATTTCTCAAACAAGCAACCCAGTCTATCACTCTACCAACTGAACCACTGCCGTCCTCTCTGGACTTATGAGAAGTGCTTTATAGATTATGATGCTCACCTGTAAGCTCGTTTTGTTTGACAACATATCAGTCGTCCCCTATTTTGATCTAAGACACCCTGACCAACTCCAGGAACACCATTTAGATCTCCAAGACTTGTAAACCCTCCAATCACCTGGAATATAGAAACAGCTTTACACAGGCTTAGATAAACAAAAAATTTCAGTGTAAAATTGTAAATATTTTCTTACCCATCAATTTTAACATATGTTTTGGGTGCTCAAAAGAACCCTCTCATTGAGACGGTTCTTTTGAGTACCCACAACATATGTTTTGGTTGAGAAATAAGAAAAAATTAAATTTTCGTTACGCACTCTTACTAAAGTCCCGAGCTTTAACTCCTATCCTACTGGATAAATGCATAACTGTAATTGTATACCTGTCGGTTCAATACATTGAAGTTTTACAGCCAGTTCAGTTCAGACTCTGAGATTTCATTGCTTTTTTGGCATCAGGCCCCGAGGTTATAAAACTTTTTCCATGCTCAACTCAGCCGAGCATGTAATTTATCTTGCGCATAAATGTTAAAATGCCAACAATTTTTGGTATTTAAACATTTATTAGCATGATAAATACAACATCTGAGAGACTTAAAGCAAGAAACTTCTTTATTTGTCAGTATTTTAGTTTTATGGGTTGTTGAAATTTTGTGCTCAGTTGAGTTGAGCATGAATTTTTTTTTATAACCACAGGGCCAGGTATCAAGGCAAAGAAGGAGCGTGATTTTTCAGTGGCAACATATAAACTTCATAGTATTGCCATTTTACCTAAAGTGTAAAGTACATCATGTACATGTAGCAGGGAAAAACATGCATGAGTAGAAGAGCAACTGCCTCTTAATTTTTGATTTGATTCTTTACGTCCCATCAACAATCTTTCAGTTATGTATGGACAGGTCTTCCAGGGTTGAACCAGTACTGAGCTAGGATTAATGTGTCTTGCTCAAAGACACAATGCAGTGACGCCATGGACCCTCGGTCTCAAGTCAAGCACTCTACCACTGAGCACTAAATAATAAAACCCTTGCTCAGTGACATAAGACAGATATCCCAGGTCTCCAGATAAATTAATTTTCTTACTTCTCAACCAGCACTCAAACCAAATGTTAAAAATACACACGGATAAGAAAATATTCACAATTTAACGCTTACATTTTATTGTTTGTCTGGACCACAGGTTTAGATAAGGACTATTCTTGAGCGTAAAATTGTATATATTTCCTTACCCATCACTTTTAACATATGTTGTGGCTGCTCAAAAGAACTGTCTCATTGAGACAGTTCTTTTGAGTACCCACAACATATGTTTTTGGTTAAGAAATAAGAAAATTATTTTATTGGTATGCACTCTTAACTAAAGGCCTGGTCTGGACATATGTTTTCTTCCATGAAATTTTGAGTTCACCTTTCTGAATCTGACAATGGCCTCAGCCTTATTTTGTCCAACACCAAACAGCTGTTCAAAGTCATCCACTGTGGCAGAGTTAATATTAATATGTTAGACGAAGATCTGAGTTTACCTTTCGGTGTCTGACAATGGCCTCAGCCTTATTTTGTACAACACCAAACAGCTGTTCAAAGTCATCTACAGTGGCAGTTAATATCAATATCTTACATGAAGATCTGAGTTTACCTTTCTGTGCCTGACAATGGCCTGGGCCTTACTTCGTCCAACACCAAACAGCTGTTCAAAGTCATCCACTGTGGCAGAGTTAATATCAATATGTTACATGAAGATCTGAGTTTACCTTTCTGTGCCTAACAATGGCCTGGGCCTTACTTCGTCCAACACCAAACAGCTGTTCAAAGTCATCCACTGTGGCAGAGTTAATATCAATATCTTACACGAAGATCTGAGTTTACCTTTCTGTGTCTGACAATGGCCTCAGCTTTATTTCGTCCAACACCATACAGCTGTTCAAAGTCATCTACTGTGGCAGAGTTAATATGTTACATGAAGATCTGAGTTTACCTTTCTGTGTCTGACAATGGCCTCAGCCTTATTTCGTCCAACACCAAACAGCTGTTCAAAGTCATCTACTGTAGCAGAGTTTATATCAATATGTTACAAGCAGATCAGAGTTTACCTTTCTGTGCCTGACAATGGCCTCTGCCTTATTTCGTCCAACACCAAACAGCTGTTCAAAGACATCTACTGTGGCAGAGTTAATATCATTATGTTACATGAAGATCTGAGTTTACCTTTCTGTGTCTGACAATGGCCTCAGCCTTATTTCGTCCAACACCAAACAGCTGTTCAAAGCCATTTACTGTGGCAGAGTTAATATCAGTATGTTACATGAAGATCTGAGTTTACATTTCTGTGTCTGACAATGGCCTTAGCTCTATTATGTCCAACACCAAACAGCTGTTCAAAGTCATATACTGTAGCAGAGTTAATATCAATATGTAACATGAATATCTGAGTTTACCTTTCTGTGTCTGACAATGGCCTCAGCCTTATTTCGTCCAACACCAAACAGCTGTTCAAAGACATCTACTGTGGCAGAGTAAATATCATTATGTAACACAAAGATCTGAGTTTACCTTTCTGTGTCTGACTATGGCCTCAGCCTTATTTCGTCCAACACCAAACAGCTGTTCAAAGACATCTACTGTGGCAGAGTAAATATCATTATGTAACACAAAGATCTGAGTTTACCTTTCTGTGTCTGACAATGGCCTCAGCCTTATTTCGTCCAACACCAAACAGCTGTTCAAAGTCATCTACTGTAGCAGAGTTAATATCAATATGGTTGCTGGCCATGCTTCACCTCCATCCTGACAGAAATGGGAAAAAAAACAATAACATCTACGGTAAATGCTCTAAAATTTTGAACATTAGTAACTGTCGTAGAGCGAAAATACTTTACCTGCCCCAGCCAGGAATCAAACCCAGGTCGCTGGATCTACAGGCAAACACTATCCACCTTGCTGTAAAAGCTGACTTCTACCGTAAGGCACTAGAAGTGTATTTTATATATACCAAGACCCCGTGATATTCGGCCCCTCCAATTTGAAATCTGTCCCTGAATTTCTTGGTACAGGAATTGTGTGAAATGAGACCAAGGGAGATATTTATGCACATAATGGTCATAGGATAGGTTATTTACGGTGGGCGCCATTGTCGAAGAGCAAAAATATTTTACATGCCCAGGTCGCTGGATCTACAGGCAAACACTCTACCACGTCGCTGTAAAAGCCGGATTCTACCGCAAGGCAGTAGAAGTGTATTTTATATATACCTCGACCCTGTGACATAAATACGCATTTTTCAATTCCAGTCCTGATAACCAACTTTTCATTTGAGAACAAAAAGAGAAATTAAGCAGCGACATACGATTTCCAACAATGTGGCATTTTGACACATGTAGACTCAGACGAGCCTGTGCAGCCTCCTTTAAAGCTTAGAAACTCCAGATGGTGCTCGGTCAGAAGCTTAACATTTATAGAATATTTAGGCGACTAGCAAAGGCTCAGATCAGACTGCGCATATGTGCAGGCTGGTCTGAGCCTTTGCTGGTCGCACATACCACATTGTTCGAAATCTCATGACACAGCTCATATCTTAAGTGTTCAAAATTTTAGAATATTTACTGAAAATGCAATGTTTATTTGACACCCCCTCTCCATTTGACAAAAGAAGTTATGAAGATATGTAGCATCAGGGCTTCCATTAACTTTCAAATCCAGGAAGTCCAGACTTCCGACCCTTGAAATTTGGAAGTCCCATTGAATTTTTTTGGAAGTCCCTCTTTTTTTCTGTGATACCGTCGCGGTGTGGCGGATTGTCAAACTTGCTTTGAAAAATAAGATATATATTTCAGAGATCATTCTTTGTTCCTTACAAGATAGGTAGGGTCGGGTAAGGTAGGGTAGGGTAGGGTAGGGTAGGGTAGGGTAGGGTAGGGTAGGGTAGGGTAGGGTAGGGTAGGGTAGGGTAGGGTAGGGTAGGGTAGGGAAGGGTAGGGTAGATAGATAGATTTGTTTGGGAGGGTGTTTGTGCAGCAATTTTTATTTTAAAAGCTAGTATTTATTTGTGTAACAATTATTTTTTATAAGCTTGTACTTATACAGAATGAGATCATTCTTTGTTCCTTACAATGCATAGATAGGTAGGGTAGGGTAGGGTAGGGTTAGGTAGGGTAAGGTAGGGTAGGGTAGGGTAGGGTAAGGTAGGGTAGGTTAGGGTAGGGTCGGGTTAGGTAGGGTAGGGAAGGAAAGGGAAGGGAAGGGTAGGGTAGATAGATAGATTTGTTTGGGAGAGTATTTGTGTAGCAATTTTTATTTTAAAAGCTTGTACTTATTTTGTGTAACAATTATTTTTTATAAGCTTGTACTTGTACAGCGTAAAATTGCAACAAAACAATATTCGTTTTTAATATGTTGTATGTTCGTTGGTGTAGTGCCTGTGTAGAAGGAGCGTTCAAGTACTAAATTATCGCATGCGCAGGATCTACACAATTAATTACGACGCAGACGTGTAGAGTTTATAAAAGTAATTTCACAAGCGTGCAAAGTGTCACGTCGGCACTTCAAACAAAACGGATAGTGATTGAGCTGTTGGCCGTTTCACTTTATTGCTCAGGGACTGGACGTCCGTCTCGCGCGAATGGTTTCTAAGGCCGTTGTCAAGATGTGTCGATGTAAAATTGGCCCTGGTAGCATACAGGTTCTGTACATGTAACCCCCATTATGACAATGACCTTGGATGTTGGATGACACGCTTTTATAATTACGCTTCCGACTGAAGCCTACACGTGACACGTGGCTGTCAATAAAACTCTCGAAATCAGTCAAGTGGGACGTCCTAGCGTGGTCAATAAACAAAATAAATGAGTTTCCAACACGAAGGCGGGACATAAATCACGTAATCTGGTAAATGTGGGCGGTTTTTTTCTGCAGACAGGACGTCTCGATATCCATTTTCGGCCGTACTAAGGAATTTTCAGAAGTCCGCGGTACGTCTCTGATGTGTAATTTCGGCGTACGCAGCTGATTTTTGGACGTAATATACGGCGTACGTCCGCCTAACGGAAGCCCTGGTAGCATACAGGTTCTGTACATGTAACCCCCATTATGACAATGACCTTGGATTTTGGCCAACTACAACCTTCTCTATACACTCTCTATCTCATTAAGGATGACAACTCAGCACACTAAAGTTGTGTGTGACAAATTTTCAGAATTGGACAAGTGGTTCAAGAGATATGTGCAAGCCGTTTTGTAACAAAAAATTATTTTTATTATTTCTAAATCAAATTATAGGTTGTGGGTACTCAAAAGAATAGTCTCAATGGTCTTTTGGGCACCCAAAATATATTAAAAATGATGGGTTAGAAAATATTTACAATTTTACTCTAAAATATTTTGTTAATCTAAACATGTGTATGTGTATGAAATGGTCAATACATCTTATTCTGTTTATACATGTAGGCTATTTCAACAGAAGAAAATGGCTAGTAATTATAGTATTTTTCTGATAAAAAATATATAATACATTGTAGTAGTATTTTCTGCTTTACCATATAAGTACTTTCCATACATCCTTTAATGATCTGTGATCTGTTTCGGATATATAGGCCAATGCCAAGCTATGCATGCTTCAGTAAAAAAAATAAGATTTTTAGTTAAAATTTTGCTGTTCAGAGGCTTTCATGATTATTAATTTCAAAGATACAGCGAAGAATGGTATTTAGTATCATTTTTCATTAACTTATGCCTGTTTGTTTACACTTTACCTGTTTATTGTGGAAAGGAAATGAATGGAAATGATCAAAGTGGCAATATATCATTTATTAAAGCTTCTTAGTTATTCAATTAATGACGTTTCATTAATAATATTATGCTGCAAGCGCAGCATGAACAAATTTACCCGACCAGTTATGACAGTTAATAGTCCAAAGTTCTGTAACAAAGACTGATTTGAAGCAGTTAATTTCTTTGTTAGTTTGGCCGTTTAGGGCCATTAGTTCTGTTACTGTTAGGATCAGTCAATCCTAACGTAATCATAATAAGTCCCAAAAATCATCTTTTAAAGTATTTAAATGAAATGTACATAGGTTTAGATAAACAAATAAAAGCACCGCAAGCACTGCATAATACCCCGCCACTGCTGGGGGCACCAAAAGTTATTTTGTGAGATATATAATGCCTAAATAGCAACAGAACTGAGATAGACAAGATTAATCAAGGGCAGATAACTCATGAACTGGAAAGGTAAGAGTGACGGTCCTTCGTTGTAATATGTAACCTTTGCTGTTCAACATATCTGTGAAGTTTCATTCAGATATCATAAACAGTAAAAGAAAAACAGGCCAGAAACCATTTTTTAAAGGGAGAAAGGGCAGTAACTCCATCCAAAATGGTCGGATTTTGCCCATTAACAATCCCATACCACTCATCCCCAATAACAATATGTATGCAAAATTTGCAAAAATTCTGTGAATAAATACTCAAGTTATCGATCGGAAACAGTGAGCACGGACAGATGAAATGAACTACAGGTCAAAAACCAATTCTCAGATCAATCAAGGGTGGATAACTCACAATCTGGAATGGTAAGAGTGACGATCCTTACCCACAATATGTAACCTTTGATGGTCATGAGCACGGACAGATGAAATGAACTACAGGTCAAAAACCAATTCTCAGATCAATCAAGGGTGGATAACTCACAATCTGGAAAGGTAAGAGTGATGATCCTTACCCACAATATGTAACCTTTGATGGTCAACATATCTGTGAAGTTTCATTCAGATATTCCATATAGTAAATGAACTACAGGTCAAGAACCATTTTTCAGATCAATCAAGGGCAGATAACTCATGAACTGGAAAGGTAAGAGTGATGGTTCTTTGTCACAGTATGTAACCTTTGATGTGAAACATATCTGTAAAGTTTAATTTAAATATTCCACATAGTACAGGAACTACGGGTAAAAAACATTTTTTAATTCAATCAAGGGCGGATACCTCACAAACGGGAAAGGTAAGAGTGACAGTTCTTAGTCACAATATGTTACCTTTGATGTGAAACATATCTGTGAAGTTATATTCAGATATTCCATATAGTAAAGGAACAATAGGTCAAAAACCTTTTTTCAGACCTATCAAGGGCAGATAACTCACAAACTGGGAAGGTCAGAGTGACGGTCCTTAGTCACAATATGTAACCTTTGATGTGCAACATATCTGTGAAGTTTCATTCAGATATCATGAACAGTAAAGGAATAAAAGGCCAGAAACCATTTTTCCAATACGAAAAAGGGCAGTAACTCCGTTAAAAATGGACAGATTTTGCCCATTAACAATCCCATACCACTCATCGCCGATAACAATATGTATGCAAAATTTGAAAAAAATCCGTGAATAAATACTCAAGTTATCGATCGGAAATGGTGAGCACGGACGGACGGACAGACACCGAAGGGTATAACATAATACCTCGCCACTAAAGTGTGGCGGGGTATAAAAATTTCAGCGTTAAATTGTAAATTTTTTCTTACCCAATTTTAGCATATACTTTGAGACTCAAAAGAACGTCTCATATGTTTTGGTTGAGAAATAAAAAAATTATTTTTCCGTTATGCACTCTTACTAAAGGCCTGAATGTAGTTGCTTCAAAAATCACAAGATGCATAGAATAGGATATTCTATTGATCATGCAGAGCCCCAGATAATTATTACACCATAGTTTTGTTTTCTCCCTCCGCCAGAAAAACAGCTGTTTCAATCTGCGCATGCGCAATCATTTTACCATTTTACATGGTATATGTTTAACCTATGCACCAGTAGTGCATAGGAATATCATCATACTAGTTTCTGTGTGGTTCATAAAAGTGGAAAAATAGTGCCCAAGATTTACCGACAGTTTAAACAGCTAAGATCCCCTCCAATCACTAAGAAGTCGGTTACGAGAAGCATTTTCAGAGTTCTCACTAGGATTTTGAAAACAGGATTCATAGAATCCATTTCTGGGAAGTTGGAGTCAAAACTGAAAAGTCGGAGTTTGATCAAAAAAACTTGGAGTTTTAGCAGAAATATGAAAATGTTTGCATTATTTCAAAATACTTTTGAGAACTATGATACTATACCATCTGTGAACTCAGATGTTTTGATTTTCATTAAAAAAATTGAATAATTGTTTTTGTTTTTATTCATCAAAGAAAATCATTTCATACAAAAATATTTAACAAAACCGTGTTGTCTGCTTATTATGTCTGCTGTGCATTTTAAAATTTTCTTTAATACCTTCATCACATAAGCAAAAACTAGTAACCCTGATCAGACTGCTCTGAAGCAGCCTGGTCTGGGTCCATACTGTTTGTAATATAGATCACAAAATTACACCAAATTTATTCAAAAATAAATTCATCATGTAAGCAAACATTATAAATCAAGAACAGACTCAGGGGACAAAAATTCCACTCGTCCGCTCGTAGTTACGAGTGAAATCTAGAAAGGACGAGTAATTCTCCCCACAGCTCTTGTCCAGTAGGACGAGTGCTTTGGGATGAATTTCTCGAGAAATTCATATGACTCCCTTATGGTTTTTATTGCATATTCTTTTAAAGGACGGTGAATGTTTTGCAGGGCGAGTGAGAATTGTTAGTCACCTGTCCTGCAAGACAAGTGCAATATTGAAATATTTTTGACCCCTGAGACTGCTCAATACTGACAATAGACTGATCTGGGTCCATACTGTTTGCACTATTATATAGACATTATATATATAATAGCAGATGACAGTATAAAACAAAGAGTGTTGTCTGCTTATCACATCTGTTGAATATTTTCAATTTCCCCTAAACAAATCTTATTTAGGTCCACACTGTTTGCAATATAGGACCTAACATCTCAAACTAACATCTAATTTACATCAATATAATTTAATCAGATAGGCAAACATTTGATCAGACTGCTCATAGGTCTGATCTGGATCCATACTGTTTGCAATATTAAATGTCTTTAATCATCTCGTCTCCCATGCATCATTAGATATAATCGTCCTTTTAATTATGTCTCCGACATTTTTCAATGATACTCCGTGTGCAAACAGCCTGATAACAATCAATCAATTAGCAATAATTGGCCACGTGCTGATTTAATTACATCACACCAGCATAATCACAAACCGTTAACTTATTACATTCATACAGAAAGGGCAGTCGTAATACGACTTGCTGATTGGCTGATAACATAATAAAGTCAGTCACGCCTACTGCTATCGCTCAATGAGGTCAACTTCTTCACAAGTCTGGACAGGCCTGAGGCGACGATTAGCAGTATTCTATTGATCTGTTAAAGTGTTTACAGTAGCTAAATTTTGCAATCACATCAAACTCCTGCTGTCACATCTTATGGCGTAATTAAGGGAAGATTTAAGCACGTCAGGAGAAAAAATGGCCTCAGTGAGAATCCCCAGCAGGAATTTTACGCGTACAAAAAATGGAAAACATGCGTAAAAATATGCCTGATTCAGCGTTTCCGAGAACTCTGATTTTACAGTTTAAAGTCATTAATAATTTAATACACGGTGAGCAAATAACATTGAGTTGATAAAAGTGAATTAAGGGCGAAGATGGATCATGAACAGAAAATAAATATAATAGAATATGCTTTAGCCATCTGATATGAGAGTTTAACTTTGATGAGATAATAAGAGTAAGACTGTTTGTACTGTAACTACTAAAGGTCTGGTACCTTAATTACAGACAGACCATTTAGAAAGGAAGTCAAACATCAGGAATTTATTTGAAAGAAAAAAAAAATCACCAATTTCCGGCACCGATTCAGACGATTCTGTAATTGGCCAAATTCGGAAAGGCACTGTCTCCGAGTCCGGTACCGGACCCCTAGACTACGGGGCTACGGAATGGTACCGGACCCCTAGACACTGATTCTAGGGGTCCGGTTATCAAGTCTACGGATACGGGATCGTACCTGCACATATATGTAGTAACAGTTATTTTACCAACAAAAACTCGTGTTGAAGTTTCGCTTTGCTTTGTCCGACATCTTTGATCCTCAAAGGAAAACCAATCTGTATTTACTGTCATGTGTCACACTATTCAAACAATTAAGCTTATACAAAAGGTAAAATAACGGTAAAGTAAAAAAAGAACTTAACTCACCTGTAACAAATCAATTATCTTCTCATCTTCAAATAAAGGAACCGATTAAACTACTCGTTGGCAGCTGATTAGTGAGATGAGTGAGCAGTGTCAAATAAGCTTTCATATTCTGTAGTGTAGATTCATTATTCAACTATAGCTTTCAAAGAGACTCACTACTGGGAAAACGGCATCTTACTGGTATCTTTTGACATTCGGACATAGCTTTATAAGAAGACTCTGAGTCTTTTTTTTTGTCTTTTTTTTAAACAACTGATATGGTCCAAAAAGGAAATGACTTTTAAGCATAATGACAAACAGTGTTGAACAAGACCAGACTGCTCATACGATAACAGACTGATCTGGATCCACACTGTTTGCTAGAGAGACGTTACAAATGGTTATCTTAAGGTTGAAGACTTGATCGCGGAAATGCATCTAAAATAATGACAAACAGTGATGAACAAGATCAGACTGTTCCTATGATAACAGTCTGATCTCGGTCCACTCTATTTGCTACAGAGACGTTACAAATGGATCTACATAGGTTGAACGACTCAATCGCGGAAATACATCTAAAATTTACGTCTGCTGGAGTTATTTTCGCCGTGTACCCTGATCAGACTGTTCCTCGGAGAGCAGTCAGATTTGGGTCCAGGGCTTATTTTTGGCCGATTTTATAGCCGTTATTCGGTTATATTCCCAATGCCAAAAAGTATCTTTTTTTCCCAATTTTCGGAGGAAAATTCCCAATTTCAAGTCTTAAAAAATTTTGAAAACAAATCATCAATTTGTCTAGTAAAAGTTGGCTTAAAAATGTGTGTACAGCATGTGTATTCAGGGTTCCCAATCACGAAAATTAGCGTGGTGTGAACCGGATGTTTTACATTTTTCTACCGACGGTTGTTATCGGTCGTGTATAAATTTAACCTGCCGTTTAATTATCAGGGCCCAGGGGTGTTATGTCCTCTAACCATCGGCATATCAGCCGTGGATTACTTCTTTGTTTTAATAGATAATTGCCCCTGTAATTGCAACATTAAAACTTGTTCTCCTGATGCATAAAAGATAAATACTAAACAGCTGAAAAAATAGCTAGTTTAATTTGGTACATCTGTGTGTAAGGATGGGACTCAAGTGAGATGGAAAATTAAAGAGGTAAGATTTTATTTTGACTATCTTGTATCTGTCTCTTGTCTATCAAACCTGAAGAAGCTGGTGCTTTGGTGTAAGTTTCTGTAGTTCAAAGTACCCCACCCCACTTCTTCAGTTTTCTATCTTATCCCTACTTTATGATGGCTGGGGAAAAGGGCTGGGGGTGAACGAAAAAGCATTATGTATAGGGGAACCCCTGCCCAATTTTTTTTTCAGTGTGTTAACTTGGTCATTTTCCAGCAAATTCTGTTTAGGGGAGCCCTGCTAAAATTTTAAGGTGGGTTTGCATAATGATTTTTAAGCAGTTAATAACAAATCTAGGCATACACTGTGCTTTAAAAATGAGTGGCTGTCAGAGTTTTTGTGGCTTCATGTACCCTCTAAAAACTGAACCACCAAAATGTTACCCTAGAGGGCACCCTAAAAAAATGAGTGGGAACCCTGGGATTCTGGGGAATATTCAGCATTGCACAGTCTCATATAATACATCATGCAATTCTGATTATAACTTAATAGTACAGCCAAATTCAGATAAATATGATGAATTTTATGATTTGACAATATAGCAAAGGACACTAAAAAATTCCCAATTTGGGGCGTTTACGTGCTAAAATTCCCAATTCCAGGGGTATAGGTCATTGTCCCAAAATGGTGAAAATAAGCCCTGGGGTCCAAACTGTTTGCTACAAACACATCTTACGGACAGACAAACATTGCGAATCCTGTTCAGGCTGCTCCTAGGATAGTAGTTTGATACCGGTCCACACTGTTTGATACAAAGACGGCTTATGGATCGTAATGTCAGAGAAATGCAGCTTATGCTTACGTCAATGGCCAATATCCTTGTACTGACAAACATTTGGGACCAGAATCAGACTGCTCATATGAGATCTGGCTCAATTTTGATTGCTTCAAAGACGTCTTTCAATAACGAACTAGTAGACGACATATGGGTCGTTATGTAAGGATAATGCAACGTATGCTTACGTCAATGACTAATTTCTCCGTACAGACAAACATTGTTGACCTGGATCAGACTGCTCTTAGGAGAGCAGCCTAATCCGGATCCACACTGTTTGCTACAAAAACTGGACTGGAATAATCTAGCAGAACATAAACGGCGTTTCGCTGGCGCGCTAATGATGGCCCAACATTGCTGGCTTAGTAGCTTTTTAATTTTTCAGGGGATCCTGATCAGTATTGCTAAGAAACTATATTTCTTATGATTTTCAGGGGAGGGGGGTCCGGAGCCCCTGTCCCCCCCCCTCTGAATCTGCGCATGAATACGCCCAACTGATGTTAGATCCCTATCATAAATTTCTGGGAACCACATTTCGTAGAGCTTAATAGTCATTTATAGCTGTTTTGTTGTGAATAACGTCCTGTGCCAGCATGCTATTACCGAGCCACCATCGGCCCATGCGTTTGGCTGGTGTTCGACAGTGGTCTGATGTTGTGTGCTTATTTGGTCTTAAGCTTTTGGGTGCTCAAAAGAACCGTCTCGCCACTGTGAATAACTTCCCGTGCTAGCATGTTATATCGGGCCAAAATCTGCCCACGTTTTTAGCTGTTTTATTTTGAATAACTTCGGACCACCATCGGTCCATGCGTTTCACTGGTGCTGGTGGTGGATGGATGGGCTGACAGACAGACAGACAGATATGTGACCAATTAGCCAGTATGAAAGCAATTAAACAATGCACATGCAGTCACCGTTTGCTTACTTCAATGAAAGTGCAAATTGGTATTAACCTTTAGGTTAATAATCAAGTAGACAGATAACAACAATAAATTAATAAAAACATTGAGACAAACATCAATTAAAGAACATCAAACCCTGCGCCAATTCACTGATGCGATAGTCAGTTCCCCCTGACATTAATTACCTTTATTTATGACCTTATTGAAAAAATAAGGATAAGAAAAAGAAAAATAAAAGGAATAAAGTAAGACAAATTATATCTAGTTATGTTTTTTTTTTTCACTCTTGTCTGTTAAAAATCCTTTACCTTTTGTATAAGCTTATACTTGTTTGAATAGTGTGACAGTAAATACAGATGATCAAAGATGGCGGAA
Organism: Loripinus fragilis; assembly: GCA_964019695.1. Lineage (NCBI taxonomy): Eukaryota > Metazoa > Mollusca > Bivalvia > Lucinida > Lucinidae > Loripinus > Loripinus fragilis. The sequence goes on along the minus strand of OZ026521.1, from coordinate 93,744,074 downwards.
GAAGCAAAGTGAAACTTCAACACGAGTTTTTGTTGGTAAATTAACTGTAACTACATATACGTGCAGGTACGGACAAGCATCCCCGCATCCCTAGACTTGTTGAGTAGTTGTATCACAAACTACAGGACTCAGAGACAGTCCTCATAGGCGTGGCTCGGAGTCCGGTACCGGACCCGTAGCCTAGGGGTCCGGTACCGGACTCAGAGACAGTGCCATTCGGAAAACTTACGGCCTGATTTTTGGGCACAAGGACCACACTCTTCGCACTAATGTTAGTTGTAGCAAGATTTACAGATCAGCCCCACTATGCTATAGCTCTTTTCTTGAGAACATCTGGAACAGAGAGTCAAGATCTTCCACCTTAATTACAAAAAACTTTCTAAATGCATGCACTTTCATTTCCAAGGCTGGACCAACATTCAAGCAAAGCCACTTTATTAAAAACAATTCATTGCAGCAAAATAACATGATCGTTAACAATCTCATTTTTCAAGAAACATGGAGGAGCATGCATTAATCTCTCTTTTTGCATACCTTTAAATCTCCAAACATATAATAAGGGCGGGCATTTGCGGTTTTATTCTTTGTCAAACGTTCACAGCCAACTCGTCAGTCGCCATTTTTCTTCCGGTTTGCTACGGAGATGCCCGGTTTATACCGAATGCAAGGGGCGTAACAGTGTTGTAGCAAGTAAGAGATTTCATAAAAATCATATCGGGTTATTTTTGGGGTAATTTCTATGCATTTTAGGGTCTTTTCTTAAGACCAATGTACAGAGAATGGGAAATACTTTTTTGGGATTGCTAAATTTCAAATATTTTTGGGTATGTCTGTTATTTCTGATATTTATTTTTTGATAATCGTGTTGTAGATGCTGGGTCCGAGTCAAGAAAAACTGAGTGTACCCCCTCCTACCCTCTCCCCTGGGCTCCTGTTCCGTAGGATAGGCGTAACGCAAACATATATATGCGCCATAGGAGGCCGGTTTTTGCGCATATGTGATAAGTACCAAAATCCCATTTGATATTTTTAAACACATTTTAAATAAGAAGTACTCGTATATGACATTTCCAACAGTATGGTATGAGTCAAACATTACTAACGCACAGCGCACCCTCTATAGTCTAATGGCATCAGGACTACACGGTGAGAACGGACTTGACCCAGAAACCAGTATTCATTTGCTACAGATATATGTTCTACCCGTTATGGTATATGGTCTTGACGTGGTGTTACCCAAGCCTGCTCTGGTGGATAAGCTAAATAGAACTTATAAGAAAATTCTTAAACAGATTCTCTCTCTTCCAATTACTGTCGCTGATCCCGCCGTGTACATACTCTCGGGCACCCTGCCCATGGAAGGTATCATACATAAGCGAACCTTGATTCTCTATGGCAACATATGCAGATTAGTCGAAAGCTCAGTCGAGAAGACAACTAGCGATCAAAGGGCCAGGGAGTTACAGTTGGTATGTAGAGTTGAAGAAAATTCTTATCAAGTATGATCTACCCTGCTGCTGGGACCTATTGGATAAACCAATGAAAAAGGAACATTGGAAAAGACTGGTTAATATAAAGGTGAACAAATTCTGGTCAACAAGAATCAAGCAATCAGCAGAACTATATCCATCACTGAAGTACCTTACAGCTGATGACTACTGGCCTGGCCAAAAACACCCACTTAATTAGCAAGTCAACGGGAGAAGGGATATCCCGCGTGTCAACACAAGGCTGAAACTGGTAACCGGTGCCTACATCACACAGAGTAATAGAGCAGCTTTTAACCATGTTCCTGTGGACCCTACTTGTATGCTGTGCCAGCAGAACCCTGAGACAATTGAGCATATATTGACAGAATGTAAAGCACTAGAGGATACCAGACGACCCATCCTGGAAACCTTCATAACAGAGTGTAAAAAGTTCCTATCAACTGATGAAGTAGATGAAAATGTGGTAAACTTATCCTGGATCCCAGTCGTCTGAAAGCTAAGCAGAACTTTAAACAAGGCACGTGGGGCTCTGTGGACCAAAACTCAAAAAGACTTTGCCAAGTGCTCCACCTAGAAAGGAATAGAAGAGTGACCCTGATCCCAACCCGAAAAGAAAAGAGAGGTAATGCGAAAGATAGGCCGCAGCACACATGAGCGTGAACGCCGTGTTTTTAAAAGACTCTTTTAAAATGTAAATAGGGTAACAGAGAAGTTATTTTAGACTGTACATATCACCCATCACGCCCTATCTTAAGAAGACTCCAGTCGGAGGTGTGTCATGGCAGAAATTATATGGACCAGTAAAACAGTAAACAGTATGGTATGTGCGACGAGCAAAGCCCCAGATCAGCCTGCGCACACGCGCAGTCTGATCAGAGCATTTGCTAGTCGCTTCAATATTCTATGAGTGTTAAGCTACTGACCGAACAACATTTGTAGTTTCTAAGCTTAAAACAAGGCTGCACAGGCTCGTATGAGTCTACACTTGTCAAAATACCACATTGTTGGAAATCACATGTCGCGGCTCATCATATATGAGAATATATGCCATGCCAAGAGTTCTTTAGATTAAGGGGTGTTATATGCATGCTGCCTCGGACACAGTATACACTGGGTCCGAGATGCTACATACCTTCAATCAGAAATTAGAACAGTTGCAGTAAAATTATATTTGGAACTAAACTGCAGTTAGAGCGACAGACACATATAAGCCATGCAGTGTACACGTGATTTTGGTATTTATCGTAATGCGCAAAACTTGCATAGGAAGATGAATAAAAACTAGGAAGATCAAAACACAACGTTTACCAGAATCAGTGACCTATATTAGATCTCATATGGGTCACTGCCAGAATGGTGTACGCCTGAAATAGTCACAGCACGACGAATGCGGGACAGTTTTAAAAAAGCTAAAAACTGGTCACAATATAAAATATTTCGAAATAAAACACGATATCTTATACCCAAAACAAAAAAGAATCATTTTTCAGAATCAAATTCTTCTCAAAAAGATACAAGAACTATTTGGAAACACCAAGAAAACCAATTCGCCGCTTTACACTTTACCTGATGAACTTAAGATGAACGACGTAACATACTCCGATTCTCAAAATATTGCAGGTAAACTGAACGAATATTTTGCTTCTGTCTGTGACCATTTCAGTTCACATAACAATCCCATAGATTCACCAGATATGAATAAACTAAATGAATATATAAATAGCAAAGTTCCATCACATATCTACTTTTCTGTCCCATATATAACAAATCAACAAGTGATTGAATTCATACACGGACTAAAGCCCACGAAAACCACAGGCATGGATGGTCTTTGCCCTAGGATTCTAAAATGGCTGCTGGTGTTCTAGCACCATCCATAACATATCTGATTAGAAAAAGCATCGACTCGTCATGTTTCCCATCACAAATAAAGATAGCAAATTATTCCCAATACATAAAAGTGGTCCAAATCTGGCCCCTCCAATTAAAGACAATCTCAATCCTACCCACAATCTCTAAACTTTTTGAAAGGCATATTAATAAACATTTCATGTTTTTTTTAAAAAAAAAATAGATATAATTTAACTCGTGAAAACCAGTCTGGTTTCAGGCCAACACATAGACCAACACAGAACCCCCACACATAAAACATTAAAGCAACAGCAACGGAACCACCACCTTAGAGCGGACAGCAGCCTAATCTACCGGGGGGGGGGGGGGGGGCTTAAATGCATTTTACCGGCGCCAAATCTGCACCCTAGATTCTGTTGTTGTTAATACAAAACAACTGTTTGCTTCCTAACTAATGCAATACATCATCACAGAGAAACAATCTCATCAAATTAATACACTATTCTTATTGCAAGTGCTACAATTGTTTTCGAATGGGCCTCTTTTTCGTGATACAAGTTGTCACTATCTCAAAGTCTGTTATGCCATTTAAGATAAGACATGTTTTTAAAGTCACCTCATGTATTAAAACAGATGTAGTGATGTGTTGTGTGACTATATGTTTAAAAAGGAGACGTCCGTATCAATGTCTTACGTTTGTTGCTACCACTATCTTGATTGGTTTACCAAGTTATTGTGCAGGGCATCCATGTTCAGGTATACTTGACAGGGGCGGATCCAGGATTTCTGTAAAAAGGGGTTCATATGTATATAAATGTGTGGGGGTTCGCTTTGCTGATTTTATTCCAATTTTCTTAAATATCCCATGAAAATGAAATAATTTGGTCTGACATAGACCAAATTATATCATTTTCACAGGATATTTAAAAACGAGGGAGGGGGGGGGGGGGGGGGTCCTGAACCCCCTTTGGATCCGCCACTGCTTGATACATTGTACTGGTATTATACAGCACGGTACCGATCAACATATTTGTTGGATAATCATGCCCAAGTTTGTAGATTCTAAGATAAGCGAGAAATGGTGGCACCAATTCGATTCGGTTATTGTTTTATTGTTGGCTGTTGCTCCAAAATAGTAAGTGAGTATGATCAGGAAATACCACAATCACAAACTGCAGACTTGCAGACCAAATTTGTCGCTGTGTTTTGTATTTCGTCCTGGTTTTACGATACAGTAAACTGTGTGTCCTTCTCACAGAGGAAGACAGGACTGTAGGTGACCTATTCTAACTGCATTCTTGCTTTTATGTGCATATCTTTGTATATGTTATACGAGATTGTCTCTTCCTCTGTGTGTCATGAGTTTGTCCAGGATCTGTGATTGTCATAGGGCCAGTCAAGCAAATATTTTCAGCGTAAAATTGTGATTATTTTCTTACACATCAGTTTAAACGTGTGTTTTGGGTGCTCAAAAGAACCGTCTCACCGAGACGGTTCTTTTGAGTACCCATAACATATTTTTTGGTTGAGAAATAAGAAATTATTTTTCAGTTACACGCTCTTATATTATCTTATCTCATATAAGAAAATCAACTGACAGTATTTTGCACGACCCGTGATGAGCATTTTCACTATTGGACCATGGATGGACGGACGGACAGACTCACATAGTGATTATAGTGCAAACCCAACGGTCGTGCAAGATTATAGTACAGATCCAATGGTTGTACAAGATTTTAATACAGACCTAGGGTCGCGCAAGACTCGCATTGTGATTTTAGTGCAGACCCAAGTGTCGTGCAATATAGTGAGACCCAAGGTTCGTGCAATTTTAATCTGACGAACACAGGTTAAGCAGATGAAGGCAAGTTGCTCTAGTACGATATGTTGTGCCCGAGTGGTCAAACAGCCTAACAGCAGGCTGACTCACAGTATTGCGATACATGTGTGACTAATATTTTTCCTTTTTTTTCTTTGACATTTTCCCTGTCAATAAAAAAATGTAATAGTATGCAAAAAATGACCAACATATATGGTGCAGTTCAAGAGTTATGAGCATTTTCACTAAAAGACCTCGACAAGAATGATGCTCGGCAAAACCTTGTAGCCATTTTGCATACCAGTGGCCCATGGGGGTACTCTGATATTTTCATATATATGTAGGCTCTGGCTTTTTTGGGGGGTTAAAAATTTTGGATTTCAAAATTTTTTTGGGTTTTCAAAAAATTAATATTTTTGGGGTATGAAGATTTTGTGGATATTTTTTTAGGTTCATCACAAAATTGAACTAAATAATGGGGTATTTCTATGCATTGTAGGGTCTTTTCTTAAAATCAAGGTACAAAATGGGGTATATTTTTCGGGTTGCTAAAATCTCTAATCTCAAATATTTTTTGGGTGCTTGAAATTCCTGATATTTTTTTTGAGGTGAACGGTAGATGCTAGGCCCGAGCCTACGTATGAAGAAAAGAATGAGAGCCACCCTTGGACCAGTGGCTGGACAATGTTAGAATAGATAAGTATGCAAAATGTGATCCAAACATGCCATGCGGTTCAAGATTAATGAGCATTTTCACTAACTGACAACAACAGCTCAAATGATGCTCAGCAAACCCTCGTCCATCAAAAAAGGCCGTTACACATGCCAGTGGTTAGATAATGTTGACATACATTTGTTTGCAAAATTAGATCAAATATTAACATACCATATGTGGGTCAAGAGTTTATGAGCACTTTCACTAACTGCTAACGGACGGACACATAGTGATTATAGTGCAGACCCAAGGGTCGTGCAATATAACGTTCAGAGTAGATTAGTCGGATTTTCAATTCGAACTTGAAACTGTGATTGTGCGCAAATGCATGTGTGGTTGTCATGCTTTTGTATTTTCCCTTCCCACGCGTGAAAAAGGGAGTTATCTGAAATACTCCTGAAAAGTGTGCACTTTAACCATATTCAGACCAATAGAATTTTCCATGAAGCTACGTCAGGATGGTCCATTGTTTATATTGAGGGGTCACAGGTTATAATCTCCAAAAAGTCTGAAGATCGATTTTATCTAAACAAACAGTGCATACCCTGATGGAAACCCGCACTCTGTGGCTTTTAATCTGGATCTTCACTGTTTGCAAAAAAAACTGTTAAAGATCTTGTGAATCTTCAAAACATTTAGAAAACTCTTCCTGATTTAAATGCCAGTGGTGAGAAAATCAAAATGCTGAAAACACCATCTAAAAATTCCAACCGAGTCAAAAGTTATGCAAGCTTTAAAAGTATGCAAATTAGCATGGCCCACATTATCGTTTAGCCATGATTTTTTCAAAATGTTATTATTTTAATGTAGTGCGATTTCTAAGCAATTTAAAAAAACAGGGCAATTAAACTTATATATGCAAATGTTGTATTTTATCATATTTAATCATTTTCAGCAAATAAAATATTAAATAATGTGAAAATAAATGAAATATTTTAAATTTAATATTTGAGCATACTCAAATGACGTCATATGAGCCTCTTGCATATATCAGCTTATTAAATTTTGAATCCTTCATAACTTGGTAAATATTTGGAATTTTTTGATGCCTAGGGCTTTCGGCATTCTGTTTCTCTCATTACTGGCTTTTCAATCAGTAGGAGTTTAAAAAAAAGTTTTTTAAAGATTCACAAAACCTTTAAGGGGTTTCCGCATGTTGTTTTGTACTTTAAAAAGTTTAAATGCTGTTATTACGATGGAATAAATATTGCTAAACTAAACTAAGGGGTCTCCAGTCTACATATCTCAATGAGAATGCACATCGTTGATAGAAAATAAAGAACTTAATTCGGAAATACGCTATGTGGCTTCGAGACTATAAACATGTTTTCATGCTCAATTTAGCTGAGCATGAAATTAACCATGCTCATAAATGTTAAAATGGCAATAAGAGTTTTCTTTTTAAAATTTATTTGGATGATAAATATAACATTTGAAAGTCTGAAAGCATGAAAGCAAAAAAATAATAAAGTCTTTATTTTTCAGCATTCTAATTTTTTTTATAAATAGTTGAAATTACATGTTCAGTTGAATTGAGCTTGAAAAAAGTTTTATAACCTCAGGGCCAGTTGATCTAGATTCAATGCATTTGATACCAGTAGCGATTAGACAATTTTGAACATTATATTTTTAGTAGAAAAACACAGTTTGAGCGACAAAAGCGACCAAATATAGTCCGGTTTTTTTTTTCCAAATATACTGGGAAGGACAGTTGTCCATATAGGTACCATCTCTTAACTCTGAAACCCCTAACGGGTACCTACCCAGATGATAATGCTGCATTTCATCAGGGTCTACACTGTTTGTAAAGGTGAAAAAGATCTTCAGACAAAATAATACAATATTTTTTTTTTGGAAATTATAACCTGACACCCCTAGATATGTACTATGGACTATCCCAACTTTATTGTATCAAACCAGAAGGAAGAATCCATTAGTATACAAATGGTTAATTGGTTTCATCTCAAAGTATCTTCAGCCTGAAAAAAGCACTTTGAGTTGTCAAATAATCAATTATAATTATTTGTATTTCTCTTCTTTTGCTCTAGGAAGGAACTTGACATTAGTAACAGCTCTGTACGATATTGGACGATCTGACTGGCTTCAATGGTCACGTACTTTTCATGAATACCTTCAGTACTTTGATTCTGTTCTTCAGCTGGACGTTCCTATGGCCATTTTTGTTGATAAATCATTAAAGCAGTTTGTAAAACGAGACGAAAGGAAAACGAAAACAAGACAAAAGTATACATCCGAAATTTCACAGAACTTGGCTGCTTCAAACACAAAAGACGCATACAAGACATTCTGGCGAGCGATAGTTTCAAGGATAACAACGAAATGCTTACTAACCCGGAGGGAAACTCAACGGAATATATCATTATGGTGAACAGCAAACCTTCTAGCGTTAAATTCGTTTCTGATAAAAATCCATTTCACACAACACACTTCTTCTGGATAGACGCTGGGTACGGGCATGTAATAAATGGCTCTGGGGTAGGAGAATTTCCAAAGAAAAAGACATGGAAACCTTGTCGTTTGCTAGAAGTAACAGATAAGATAACAGTGATAAAACTGATTGATTTAGAAACACTTCAATATAGCAATCCTTTAGAAATACATAAATTCAATTTATATCCACCTTTCGCTGGTGGGTTCTTCGGTGGAGATGCCAAAGCTGTTTCAGAATATCATGAAATATATGACAAAACCTTAAGGATGCTGTTGGCAGAAAATATAGTAGACGATGATCAGAATGTTGCTTATCACAGTTACAGAGAACTCCCGAGATTGTTTAATCTAGTCAATGGTAGTTGGTTTGATATATTCGAATTATTCCCGGATAACTACTAGTCTATCATCTGACGCAACGATCCATTGCTGTTGGTGTCTCCAGAAACATGTATATTCACAGAGATTGTAGCGTTTTGGGTGTTTATAAACAAAAAATATAAGAAATTTGTTTGAACATGTGTTGTCCTATATGACCTAGTACACAGTATTGATACTGTATTTGGTCTTTTTTTTAAACAGCTAACCGTATGCGGAAATTATGTATAGGTTATAGATCATATATTACAATTATAAAATAATTAAGTGGGAATGTAATATATGATCTATGGCATACTTATAGTTTTCTCCTCCAATTTCCTTTGGAAATAGCCGCATAGACCACTTGACGGATTCTCTTCATGATTTTACTTAATAGATATTGCACATATTAACAAAATATGTGGTTAAGTTGACCAAAAATTTAAGTTTCTGTGCAAACTGATTGGTTTTGAAGCACAGGAAGGGTCGGAGTAAACTATATTGTCCAATTGCAGTTTTCCGGACATCACTCATATTTCAGCTGAGATTTCAAGATGATGAGAGCAGCATAACATAGTAAAAGGACGTCTCCACAATGTACATGATGTGACAACTAACATAGTAAAGTACCGTCTCCACATTGTACATGATATGACAACTAACACAGTAAAGTACCGTATCCACATTGTACATGATATGACAACTAACATAGTAAAGTACCGTATCCACATTGTACATGATATGACAACTAACATAGTAAAGTACCGTCTCCACATTGTACATGATATGACAACTAACATAGTAAAGTACCGTCTCGACATTGTACATGATATGACAACTAACATAGTTAAGTACCGTCTCCACATTGTACATGATATGACAACTTACATAGTAAAGTACCGTCTCCACATTGTACCTGATATGACAACTAACATAGTAAAGTACCGTCTCCACATTGTACATGATATGACAACTAACATAGTAAAGTACCGTCTCCACATTGTACATGATATGACAACTAACATAGTAAAGTACCGTCTCCACATTGTACATGATATGACAACTAACATAGTAAAGTACCGTCTCCACATTGTACATGATATGACAACTAACATAGTAAAGTACCGTCTCCACATTGTACATGATATGAAACTAACATAGTAAAGTACCGTCTCCACATTGTACATGATATGACAACTTTAAAGTACCGTCTCCACATTGTATACTTGGTCGTATACATGATATGACAACTAACATAGTAAGGTACCGTCTCCACATTGTATACTTGGTCATATACATGATATGACAACTAACATTAGTAAAGTACCGTCTCCACATTGTATACTTGGTCATATACATGATATGACAACTAACATAGTAAAGTACCGTCTTCACATTGTATACTTGGTCATATACATGTTATGACAACTAACATAGTAAAGTTCCGTCTCCACATTGTATACATGATCATATACATGATATGCCAACTAACATAGTAAAGTACCGTTTTCACATAGTATACTAGGCCATATACATGATATGACAACTAACATAGTAAAGTACCATCTCCACATAGTATACTTGGCCATATACATGATATGATATGACAACTAACATAGAAAAGTACCGTCTCCACATTGTATACTTGGTCATATACATGATATGACCACTAACATAGTAAAGTACCGTCTCCACATTGTATACTTGGTCGTATACATGATATGACAACTAACATAGTAAAGTACCGTCTCCACATTGTATACTTGGTCATATACATGATATGACAACTAACATAGAAAAGTTCCGTCTCCACATTGTATACTTGGTCGTATACATGATATGACAACTAACATAGTAAAGTACCATCTCCACATTGTATACTTGGTCGTATACTTGATATGACAACTAACATAGTAAAGTACCGTCTCCACATTGTATACTTGGTCATATACATGATATGACAACTAACATAGTAAAGTACCGTCTCCACATTGTATACTTGGTCATATACATGATATGACAACTAATATAGTAAAGAACCGTCTCCACATTGTATAGTTGTTCGTATACATGATATGACAACTAACATAGTAACTAACATAGTAAAGTACCGTCTCCACATTGTATACTTGGTCAGATACATGATATGACAACTAACATGGTAAAGTACCGTCTCCACATTGTATACTTGGTCGTTTACATGATATGACAACTAACATAGTAAAGTACCGTCTCCACATTGTATACTTGTTCGTATACATTATATGACAACTAACATAGTAAAGTACCGTATCCACATTGTACATGATATGACAACTAACACAGTAAAGTACCGTATCCACATTGTACATGATATGACAACTAACATAGTAAAGTACCGTATCCACATTGTACATAATATGACAACTAACATAGTAAAGTACCGTCTCCACATTGTATACTTGGTCAAATACATGATATGACAATTAACATAGTAAAGTACCGTCTCCACATAGTATACTTGGCCATATACATGATATGACAACTAACATAGTAAAATGCCATCTCCACATTGTATACTTGGTCGTATACATGATATGACAACTAACATAGTAAAGTACCGTCTCCACATTGTACACTTGGCCATATACATGATATGACAACTAACATAGTAAAATACCGTCTCCACATAGTATACTTGGTCATATATATGATATGACAACTAACATAGTAAAGTACCGTCTCCACATTGTATACTTGGTCGTATACATGATATGACAACTAACATAGTAAGGTACCGTCTCCGCATTGTATACTTGGTCATATACATGATATGACAACTAACATAGTAAAGTACCATCTCCACATAGTATACCTGGCCATATACATGATATGATATGACAACTAACATAGAAAAGTACCGTCTCCACATTGTATACTTGGTCGTATATATGATATGACAACTAACATAGTAAAGTACCATCTCTACATTGTATACTTGGTCGTATACATGATATGACAACTAACATAGTAAGTAGTAATGGGCGGCACTATGGGGCATTTTTTTTTAAGCCTGAAAAGAACTTAGAATTTTTCAGGCTAAAAAATGCCCCATAGATGCCGTCCCTGGTAAGCTTGAGTGACTAGCTGTGAATAACTTAGTTTATTTTGCGCAAAAGCGCAGGCTGATCTGTGATTGTGATAGTTTTCTGGGCTGTTGAGATTAACTTAGTTTATTTTGCGCAAAAGCGCTGGCTGATCTGTGATTGTGATAGTTTTCTGGACTATTGAAAATAACTTAGTTTATTTTTGCTCAAAAGCGCTGGCTGATCTGTGATTGTGATAGTTTTCTGGACTATTGAAAATAACTTAGTTTATTTTTGCTCAAAAGCGCAGGCTGATCTGTGATTGTGATAGTTAACTGGGCTGTTGAAAATAACTTAGTTTATTTGCGTTGACAAATTCCTACCTGGTAGGCATATTGTGGTCATCTTTTTATAAAGACTAACTTTACTTGCATCACAAACAACAGGGTTCCTAATTTGCATATCGTACATCTAGTACGTTGCAATAGCGAATTATATTTTACGTAAGGAATTTTGGGTTCATGAAGTTCTGCGTATCTTATAGTCTCTTTAGAAAAATAACTCAGATATTCAAGGCTAATTTCTGTAGCTAAGAAATATTACATTTAGCACAACTTTTCGCTTTTCGCGACTTTCAATGATAAGTTACGTCATATAGATTATACATGACGTCATTGAAAAGCAAGTAGTATCTTCTAAAAGCGACAACAAGTATAACTTTTCGAACCAATAGATAACTTGGTCATTTTAAGAGGAAAGGTATTCAGATATGATGGGCCTATTTATTATTATTTTAGCTTTACATTTTGGTCAGACTCTTAGCTTGATTTTAACTTAGTACTTTTAATAGTTGATTAGGGTAATTATATGCTAAAAGTTAAGTTGTATAGAATGTCGCTTGAGGTTGTATCTCAAGACCTCAACTCCTAGATGTATTACTCTGTAGAATCAGCTAGGACTTTGAAAATTACTGAGTCATTTTTATCTAGAGTAGGTGTGTACTTAGCAATGATAAGTCTGCTTGAATGTTTCTAAGGATTATACTTTTTCAGGTTCTTGCATGGTGTCGTATTTGATAGCTAGTATCAATCTTTTGATTAAGTTAGAGCTTCTGTTGATACGCTAGATAATCATCATTGGCATGTAATAGTATAGGGGTTTAATGATAAGATGTTGATGAAAGTGCCCATGTCGCTTGAGATGTGGATGCAATGTGGACCTTCACACGTAAAATGTGGATGCAATGTGGATCCACCACATCTCCACATTTTGAAGGTGGATGTAATGTGGAGCAATGTGGATGTATTGTGGAGCAATGTGGATTTCCACATTTCAAATGTGAATAAATGCAGATATATTGTGGGTCAGCATAATGGAAATTTACGTTAATTCTTGGATAAATTCGAAATTAATGTGGACCGCCACACTAAAAATGTGGATCCACCACATCTCCACATCTTGACAATGTGGATCCACCACATCTCCACATTTCCACAATGTGGAGTTTCCACACCTACACATTCGACAATTTGACTTATACCCTCTCTCAATTTCAGGTAAACTTCAGCGCTGAGCTGAAATAACTATGATTGTGATAGTTTTCTGGTCGTATCCACTAGTTGGTCTATGATAGTTTCCTAGTAATGCTGTGGTAATATATAAAATAACTTAGTCAAATTCAGCTTTGAAAATAACTTAGTCATTTTAGATGGGTATAGAGTGTCTTATGTGTGTGTGTAATAGTCAAGGCTACTAAGTTCTCTGCGTCTTAAGAGTCTCTTGGTCAATCAAGACCACATCTCCTAGAGGCATCACTCTGTAGCATTAACTAGTGTATAGCTAGCCATCTCAAGCTTTCTACTACTGATTTTTTAATGAAAGAACAACAAAGACTGGTGAACATTTCTATAACTTTATTGCCCCGCTAACTATAACTGATTACAATGACAAAGGATTAGGGCCGTCCCTCTATTCATTGTTTACAATAAGAGGAATTAAAGAATATATGCCATCATACAAAGTAGAATTCAATTAGAATGTTTTAAACATTGATCCAGAGCCTAGTTGACTTTGAGTTTATTTTGGTCCAATGTTGTTCTGTTGCAGCTGACTTGGTGCATATTTTGATCCTGAACTCTGTTGTAATGAATCTGATTCATCATCTTCACCTAAAGAATAGGATGGTGGATCATATTCTTCAAGTTTTCCATCCAAGAGGTATCTTTGTTTTTTAATAGCATATCTCAAAGCTTCATCCTCATCAAACTCATCGTCATCTCGTAGTCTCTTTGCTGTAGCTGTTATCTTTTTGTGCAAGGAATCTTTCTTCATGGCCTTAGATACTCTAAGGAAGCTCTGGTAGCGATCAATGACCTCTGCTCTGTATCTAGGTTCTAGTTTATCAAAAGCGACCTCCTCTGCCTCTTCTGTGTCCATGTCTGGATGTTTCTCTACTGTATGTTGTACACTTTCATTGAAAGTATCTTGTAGGTATCTATGGGCTCCACCAACAAAAACTTGCCAAGGATCAAACTTGCTCTTTTTTCTAGAATAACGTTGGTCTTCATCATCTTCATCCATATAGTCTGTATCACTACCATCTAGAATGCCATAATCTTTGTCTGTATATTTCCCAAAGATATCTTCCTTTTGATGACTTTTAGAAGTCTCTGCATCCGATTCGTCAGACATAGTAGAGTCTTCATTTTCTGACATTGTTTCTGACTCCATATCTTCACTGCAGATACCACTTGTCAGATGTCGTCTCAAACTGTCTGATCTTGCAAACTGTCGTTCACACTTTGGACACTGATGTTGACCCATTGAAATCGTTTTGGTAAATGAATAGCTTCTCTCTGATTGTGTCCTTTTATACTTGTAGTGACATAAAAAACCCACAGTTTTGTCAATATTTCTCACAAAAATATGACATTTTCTACTCTGTCTTATTATTTGCATGTACTTCTTTTGCTGCAACACTTGAGAGAGGACTGCATTTTCTTGTTTTACTGCTCTCTTTTGCAGAAGAAAAATTCTTTCTTTTATCACATCTTTGCTCAATTATATTTCTTCCATTCATACATTTCTTCTCTAATGGCATTCTTTCTAGTTGGTTTCCTATTAGCTTACGAAGTTCTCTATGACACATTCTGCAGTACTTTGGTGGTCTTCCTTGCTTGAGTTTACTATCCAACGCTGTGCTCAGTCTTTTCATCAGATATCGAATTTGTCCATAGCTCATATGATATTTAGTTGATCTTTTAGATGCAGGTGTTTTCATATCATCATTGCAGCTTGTATTTTTTTGTCTTGCTGAGAGATCCATTCTTCCTCTTGTAGTGTTTGAAGAACAATAAGAAGTGTTAACCAAAACCATCATATTTATACTGATAGCAAAATTGCTCACTTTTTTATACGTTTGAAATGTAATTTTACTAAAGTTTTCCCACCAACAAAAGGGACAGACCTGCCAATTTCATCTTTGATATCAATATGAACCTGATCAATATAAGATTTTGCCAAAGGTACATAATGCAAATTCACAAATTCTTGATGCGATTGAGTGCTAGATTTTGACTGTTTATAAGAAACAATTCTAAGTATAGGAGCTGTTATATTTCCAACGTAAGTGTAATCTGCAACATCAGAATAAACAAACATCTGATGGTGAGTCATGTTCAAATCAACAGCATATGTAAAAACCTGATTATCACTCCCAATCAGTTTATTTGAAAGATCAGGATTCAATCCAAGTATTTCTCCAAGAGACTTTGAAAATCTAATTTGGACTCTATTTGGATTTTCAACATGTAAGTTTACACGGTTACCTGATTTCTTATAACTTAATGTGATCATACTGTGGATTTGACGTAGAATAGCTCCACATTTTTCTTCAATTGCAATCTGAATTTGCTCTACTAAGTGCTGAGGCGAATTATAGTTTCCTGCTGGGATAAACAATTTTATTTCAGGACAACTTCCATCTTTCATGCATACAGTATTCATTTTACTTTTCCCCAGTCTTTCCAAAACATTCTCATCGTAGAAGTGAACATAAAAATAATTGCTGTTATGTGAAATGTTATATACTTCCGAAGGAGTCATAATTTTTACCAATGCTACAACCCTTTTGTCTTTCTGGACTTGAATAGGATGATTTAGCTTTGTGGTAAATGAGAACTGTTTATTTTTAGGGAAAATATCCATAGAGCTATCACTTAGTAAGCTCAGATAAAATTCATCCATGATCTAATACGTGAAACAACCACCACACTTGATAGAAATATAATGACAATTAGACTTCGCTTAACGTCACATATACTAGTCAAAAGTTCTAACCGGCCACGTGTGTTTTTAACGATTTTCGAAAAAGCTATTAGAACTATATTTATTTAATTTGCATTCCCGAATAGGCCAGTCTATCAGTCATCAATAACAGAAAATGGCTAAGAAAATCTCTTTAAATTGTATCCGGGAGGCTTTACCGAACACACTTACCCTCAATTTCAAAATTCACAAGAATTTGCATTGGATGGTGGGGTAATTTTTGACATTTTAGCCAATAGCAACGAGTTTCATGCATATGGAGTGTTCATTTCAGCACTTAAGTGTTCAATATGTGTTTGGCTTTTGACATGAAAACGTTTGCGTGTAAAATGGGGTCATTTCAAAAAGTCATGACTCACAAATCGTGCCAAAATGCGAATTTTGAAAATGGGGGTACCACTATTTAAGTTAGCATCCTGCGTGTACTGATGAACATTTTGTTAATCCTAGACATATTCATTAACTTGTCAAATATGTAAATGTGGAAAATTCACGGTGTAAAGAGGTGGATAATCTTTCTGAAAGCTGTCATAGCGAATGTACCATGCTACTATCAACTTGAGAGATTAAGAGAAAATAGAATTGATTGAAGAGAGGGTATAAGTCAAATTGTCGAATGTGTAGGTGTGGAAACTCCACATTGTGGAAATGTGGAGATGTGGTGGATCCACATTGTCAAAATGTGGAGATGTGGTGGATCCACATTTTTAGTGTGGCGGTCCACATTAATTTCGAATTTATCCAAGAATTAACGTAAATTTCCATTATGCTGACCCACAATATATCTGCATTTATTCACATTTGAAATGTGGAAATCCACATTGCTCCACAATACATCCACATTGCTCCACATTACATCCACCTTCAAAATGTGGAGATGTGGTGGATCCACATTGCATCCACATTTTACATGTGAAGGTCCACATTGCATCCACATCTCAAGCGACATGGGCAAATTCATCAACATCTTATCATTAAACCCCAATACTATTACATGCCAATGATGATTATCTAGTGTATAAAACAGAAGCTCTAACTTAATCAAAAGATTGATACTAGCTATCAAATACAACACCATGCAAGAACCTGAAAAAGTATAATCCTTAGAAACATTCAAGCAGACTTATCATTGCTAAGTACACACCTACTCTAGATAAAAAATGACTCAGTAATTTTCAAAGTCCTAGCTGATTCTACAGAGTAATACATCTAGGAGTTGAGGTCTTGAGATACAACCTCAAGCGACATTCTATACAACTTAACTTTTAGCATATAATTACCCTAATCAACTATTAAAAGTACTAAGTTAAAATCAAGCTAAGAGTCTGACCAAAATGTAAAGCTAAAATAATAATAAATAGGCCCATCATATCTGAATACCTTTCCTCTTAAAATGACCAAGTTATCTATTGGTTCGAAAAGTTATACTTGTTGTCGCTTTTAGAAGATACTACTTGCTTTTCAATGACGTCATGTATAATCTATATGACGTAACTTATCATTGAAAGTCGCGAAAAGCGAAAAGTTGTGCTAAATGTAATATTTCTTAGCTACAGAAATTAGCCTTGAATATCTAAGTTATTTTTCTAAAGAGACTATAAAATACGCAGAACTTCATGAACCCAAAATTCCTTACGTAAAATATAATTCGCTATTGCAACGTACTAGATGTACGATATGCAAATTAGGAACCCTGTTGTTTGTGATGCAAGTAAAGTTAGTCTTTATAAAAAGATGACCACAATATGCCTACCAGGTAGGAATTTGTCAACGCAAATAAACTAAGTTATTTTCAACAGCCCAGTAAACTATCACAATCACAGATCAGCCTGCGCTTTTGAGCAAAAATAAACTAAGTTATTTTCAATAGTCCAGAAAACTATCACAATCACAGATCAGCCAGCGCTTTTGAGCAAAAATAAACTAAGTTATTTTCAATAGTCCAGAAAACTATCACAATCACAGATCAGCCAGCGCTTTTGCGCAAAATAAACTAAGTTAATCTCATCAGCCCAGAAAACTATCACAATCACAGATTAGCCTGCGCTTTTGCGCAAAATAAACTAAGTTATTCACAGCTAGTCACTCAAGCTTACCAGGGACGGCATCTATGGGGCATTTTTTTAGCCTGAAAAATTCTAAGTTCTTTTCAGGCTTAAAAAAAAAATGCCCCATAGTGCCGCCCATTACTACTATAGTAAAGTACCGTCTCCACTTTGTATACTTGTTCGTATACATTATATGACAACTAACATAGTAAAGTACCGTCTCTACATTGTATACTTGGTTAATACATGATATGACAACTAACATAGTAAAGTACCGTCTCCACATTGTATACTTGGTCGTATACATGATATGACAACTAACATGGTAAAGTACCGTCTCCACATTATATACTTGGTCGTATACATGATATTACAACTAACATAGTAAAGTACCGTCTCCACATTGAATACTTGGTCGTATACATGATATGACAACTAACATAGTAAAGTATCGTCTCCACATTGTCTACTTGGTCGTATACATGATATGACAACTAACATAGTAAAGTACCGTCTCTACATTGTATGCTTGGTCGTATACATGATATGACAACTTACATAGTAAAGTACCGTCTCTACATTGTATACTTGGTCATATACATGATATGACAACTAACATAGTAAAGTACCGTCTCCACATTGTATACTTGGTAATATACATGATATGACAACTGACATAGTAAAGTACCGTCTACACATAGTATACTTGGTCATATACATGATATGACAACTAACATAGTAAAGTACCGTCTCCACATTGTATACTTGGTCGTATACATGATATAGCAACTAACATAGTAAAGTACCGTCACCACATTGTATACTTGGTCGTATACATGATATGACAACTAACATAGTAAAGTACCGTCTCCACATTGTATACTTGGTCATATACATGATATGACAACTAACATAGTAAAGTACCGTCTCCACATTGTATACTTGGTTGTATACATGATATGACAACTAACATAGTAAAGTACAGTCTCCACATTGTATACTTGGTCGTATACATGATATGACAATTAACATAGTAAAGTACCGTCTCCACATTGTATACTTGGTCATATACATGATATAGCAACTAACATAGTAAAGTACCGTCTCAACATTGTATACTTGGTCGTTTACATGATATGACAACTAACATAGTAAAGTACCGTCTCCACATTGTATACTTGGTCGTATACATGATATGACAACTAACATAGTAAAGTACCGTCTCCACATTGTATACTTGGTCGTATACATGGTATGACAACTAACATAGTAAAGTACCATCTCCACATTGTATACTTGGTCGTATACATGCTATGACAACTAACATAGTAAAGTACCATCTCCACATTGTATACTTGGTCGTATACATGCTATGACAACTAACATAGTAAAGTACCGCTTCCACATTGTATACTTGGTGGTATACATGATATGACAACTAACATAGTAAAGTACCGTCTCCACATTGTATACTTGGTCGTATACATGATATGACAACTAACATAGTGAGTACCGTCTCCACATTGTATACTTGGTCGTATACATGATATGACAACTAACATAGTAAAGTACAGTCTCCACATTGTATACTTGGTCGTATACATGATATGACAATTAACATAGTAAAGTACCGGTTCCACATTGTATACTTGGTCATATACATGATATAGCAACTAACATAGTAAAGTACCGTCTCCACATTGTATACTTGGTCGTATACATGATATGACAACTAACATAGTAAAGTACCGTCTCCACATTGTATACTTGGTCGTATACATGATATGACAACTAACATAGTAAAGTACCATCTCAACATTGTATACTTGGTCGTATACATGATATGACAACTCACATAGTAAAGTACCGTCTCCACATTGTATACTTGGTCATATACATGATATGACAACTAACATAGTAAAGTACCGTCCCCACATTGTATACTTGGTCATATACATGATATGACAACTAACATAGTAAAGTACCGTCTCTACATTGTATACTTGGTCGTATACATGATATGACAACTAACATAGTAAAGTAACGTCTCTACATTGTATACTTGGTCGTATACATGATATGACAACTAACATAGTAAAGTACCGTCTCCACATTGTATACTTGGTCATATACATGAAAAGACATCTTACATAGTAAAGTACCGTCTCCACATAGTCTACTTGGCCATATACATGATATGACAACTAACATAGTAAAGTACCGTCTCTACATTGTATACTTGGTCGTATACATGATATGACAACAAACATAGTAAAGTAACGTCTCTACATTGTATACTTGGTCATATACATGATATGACAACTAACATAGTAAAGTACCGTCTCAACATTGTATACTTGGTCATATACATGAAAAGACATCTTACATAGTAAAGTACCGTCTCCACATAGTCTACTTGGCCATATACATGATATGACAACTAACATAGTAAAGTACCGTCTCCACATTGTATACTTGGTCGTATACATGATATGACAACTAACATAGTAAAGTACCGTCTCCACATTATATACTTGGTCGTAAAGTACCGTCTCCACATTATATACTTGGTCGTATACATGATATGACAACTAACATAGTAAAATACCGTCTCCACATTGTATACTTGGCCATATACATGATATGACAACTAACATAGTAAAGTACCGTCTCCACATTGTATACTTGGTTGTATACATGATATTACACTTAACATAGTAAAGCACCGTCTCCACATTGTATACTTAGTCATATACATGATATGACAACTAACATAGTAAAGTACCGTCTCCACATTGTATACTTGGTCAGATACATGGTATGACAACTAACATAGTAAAGTACCGTCTCCACATTGTATACTTAGTCATATACATGACATGACAACACACAATCAAAAGTAATATGGGAACACATTAATCACTAGGGTAAAGTCAAGTAACTTCGGACAGAGGCCCATACATTTGCAAACAGTGAAAATCCAGATGAGACGGCTCTTGATGAGCCGTCTCATCAGGCTTTTTTACAGTTTGTTTAGTTAATTTATTTTCCCTTCCAATAATTTAAATATGAAAGAAACAAGGTCACTGTCCGAATTCAGTCAACTGTCCGGATTTAAACAATGAACCGTCTCATCAGGAATTTCCCGTTTGCTTAGTTAATTTATTTTTATTTCAATAATTTAAAAATGAAAGAAACAAGGTCGCTGTCCGAATTAAGTTGACTGTCCGGATTTACACGACTTTACCATTAAACGAAATTCGCTGCATCCTGTGATTCATGTCGAAACAGACGAAGGACCCAGATATCTATTATATTGCATTCTAAAGAACTTAACAATAAAGCAGTCATATGTGTTGAATGAATTCGTCCATGTTTCTCTATTCCTCGGGGTGGGGAGACTTATCTAACATTTTGGTAAAGACGTTCGTTTGAAATTTTAGATATTCACCCAATTCATATACTATACGGGCATCCCAAAATTTGGACTGTTTCATATATTTTTGGATTTAATTTGATAAACATTGATACATTTAACGTTTAAACTAATATAAAGCGGTATTGTCCTCTTGAACTGCTTCTGTACCAGTAAAGCGCCTAATACATGTTACCCAAAGACTAAGCATTAGAATTCCCAAGATCTAGGATCGTCAATTTTGGAGATAAGTTAAAAAGGGTACGCATCTGCTTGTAAATTGCCAGTTTATACGTGTGAACATTAGCGAAAATTTTTATTGCCACATTAATTGTGTAAGCCCAGAAAGAAGAAGGGAGTGCTTGTAACAAAAATATGTTCTGTTCATTCTGTAACCGGTCAAGTGTATTTGCTTGCGCGTGCAAATGATTTTTATCACCTTTATTGCGAAAAATAAAAGTCCGTTTTTCTCATTGTCATGAGAGCGTTGTCATCAACGTTGTAGCAATTTCAAACAGCAAGTGCATCTATGGATCCATCCGACTGACCAACGGATGGGTGGACGCACGTACGGTCGAATGCACGTCAGTGCCGGCGCACAATGTATACACTCATTGACAACAGACACATAGACTTACTCGTATACGATGTATTATATATCGGGTCACTAATCATAGTTTCTTAATTATTGTCATTATACCCCCAGCAAACTTTGTTTGTAGGGGGTATACTGTTTTCACGTTGTCTGTCCGTGCGTGTGTGCGTGCGTCCGTCCGTGCGTCCGTGCGTCCGTCCGTAACGCTTTGTTTCCTTAATAACTCAAAGAGTCATTGCTGGATTCTCATCAAACCTTGCAAACATGTTCATGTATGCAAGACAAATACTTTAGACAAAAAAGTAAGGGCTAGGGGCCAATTCTATTAGAGTTATTTCCCTTTGTAGTTCTAAATGGCTTTTAATATAGTGCTTTATGCTTATGCTATTAAAGGCCATACACGGGCCGATCAACTCCTACCACAGCTTTTGATGGAACAATTTGATACTTTTCCTATACAATGTAGACACATTGAACATATGCATGAAGGAGTTTGGTTCAGAAAAAATAATTTTTGACAAAATGACAGCTGTGAGAACTTAGACAATTTTTCCCTAATAAGGTGTTTGTATATGCATAGACGGTGCCCTTATGGGCCGATCAACTCCTACCACAGCTTTTTATGGAGCAATTTGATACTTTGCCTATACAATGTAGACATATTAACATATGCATGAAGGAGTTTGGTTTAGAAATAATATTTTTTGACAAAATGACAGCTGTGAGAACTTAAACAATTTTTCCCTAATAAGGCTTTTGTATATGCATAGATTGTGCCTTCATGGGCCGATCAACTCCTACCACAGCTTTTGATGGAACAATTTGATACTTTGCGTATACAATGTAAACACATTGAACATATGCATGAAGGAGTTTTGTTCAGAAAAAATAATTTTTGACGAAATGACAGCTGTGAGAACTTAGACAATTTTTCCCTTATTAGGCTTTTGTATATGCATAGATGGTGCCTTCATGGGCCGATCAACTCCTACTACAGCTTTTGATGGAACAATTTGATACTCTGTCTATACAATGTAGACACATTGAACATATGCATGAATGAGTTTGGTTCACAAAAAATAATTTTGACAAAATGACAGCTGTGAGAACTTAGACAATTATTCCCTTATATGGCTTTTGTATATGCATGGATAGTGCCTTTATGGGCAGATCAAGTCCTACTACAGCTTTTGATGGAGCAATTTGATACTTTGCCGACACAATGTAGACACATTGAACATATGCACGAAGGAGTTTATAATTTTTGTTTGCACAGATTCTACTGAAATCTTCTTATCAAAACTAAGGTCTTCTTGTTTGAACTATAACTTGCCAAGTTTTTACTGACTCTTATTGTGCGGGGGGTATCTAATAAGCATTGCTTATTGACTTTTTTCATTATTACAAATTTAAAGCTGTCAGGTTTTTCACACGTCTTATTCAAAACAGTACAATCATCAAACTACATGTTTTAGGCACCTGTTTCGATGAGTTAATATATACCTACAGGTGAGAATTATCTGCCACCTGATTTTATTATTTATTCAAAGGCATTTCCCCATGTGCGAAAATATCATCTGCTAAGTAGGGCATTCATATACAGTGTAGACCTAGATCTATATTTACATTTTATGCATTAAAGACTCGAAACCGTTCATTCTATTCTTTAAGCGGTTAATTTCAGGAATTGAATCTTCAAGTTTATTATCTGAACTGCATGTACTTTATCGATAAGTCATTTGCTGAACAGTCCCTGTCCATGCTTTTTCTGCCTGAGTAAATGTAATTTGGTTCTGGACCACAACAGGTTCATTCGACCAGCTTGTCAAAGGAATATAGTTCAGTTTAAAAAAACAACAACATAGCATAAATTGTATCATTTACCCCCCCCCCCCCCCCCGAACTACTCAAATATCTTCTAAGTGAGGGGTTGAATACAGAATAAAGGACTCAACGATACTGAATTTGGATAAAACACTTCAGACAACATCCCAATATTCTAATGAAAAGTAATAAAACACACACATGCTTAAGAAGTGTGGGGGGGGGGGGGGTAGACAAACCCACCTGCTCAGTTACGAAAACAGTATAAAAATTGGCTTACCAATTAAATGTTTACTGCAAACTTAGAAAAAAAATTGATAATTACCTCGAAAGAAATTATTGCTTCGAGTAATTACCATGTGTATATTTTGAAGGATCTTGCATAGAAGAACTGAGTATCGAGCTTTAGGCTCATCACCTGCCCATTTTGTGTTATCTGACAGTCTCTAACTGCATCGGAACAGTTTAGTTAGTTAAGTTCAAAGTACATATTTATTTTATCATGTTAAGATATCTTTTTTCTCTTTTCAGGTAGAAGCTATATAGATCAAACTGAAATTTTCGATTATAATGTAATAAAAAAAGAACTGTCAAAAAAGGTATTCCTTAATGTTATTTTACAGAAATAACAAAACGAAATCATGCTATAAACATTTCATTTAAAACAGTCTGATTTAAACATCCTATAATCTGCCTGAAATTTCATAAAATATAGATCTAACTATCATTTTGGGACTTTTTGACCAACTCTTATGACCATCGGGTTGTTGGGTACGTTTTGACCTGGGAGTGTTTTGGCTGTAATCCGGACGTAGCTACTGGGGAGTGACATCCAAGACTTATCATTCCGGACATTAGTGTTACTGTATTGTAATGAGTTTTCTGATTGGCAAGCCAATTACCAAGCGGCCAATCAGGATTAAGTTTACAAATAGGGCTATGCGCCATTTGTTTACATCCGAAAATGCTGTTTTGACATGTCCTGACAAACGTAAAACAGCGAAAATTTGAAATCAGAATGGCTTCTACTATGGTTGCAGGTGTTGGGCTTGGTCTATTTTTAATCATTCTGATTTGGGGCCTTGCTCTACTGACATGCATAATGTTTTCAAGAACAAGGGGAGCACTTTCGTAAGTGTATACACAAACCCTTCTTTATCGCGGCATCTCCTTTATCGCGGCATTTGCATATCGCCTGAATTTTCGGGTTCAACGCCACCTAGCCATTGTTTACATCCAACATATAGGAGGGTGATCTTCAATCTCTCAGCCCCAGCTAAACAAATCAAAATGTCCCGATTTTTGGCAATCATATCTGTAACCTTACAATAACCATGCAGAAATCAATATTTTGAAGGATAACGGCTATGTCACGTTACCTCCTTATTTGGAAAATTTGCCATGGCGCAAAGTATGGAACGCATTTAGCGTATTAAATACATTGTATAGTGCAGTTCATTTTCGTGAAAAAATGCCAACACTTTAGAAACTTGATAAGACCCAATTTAAAAAATGTTCCAATAACAAAACCTTTGCAATGTAAATTCCATGCAATATACACATAATCAGATAATGGCATGCTTAAACGTTCAAACTCTTCTTATTTCAAGAGCATCTAGCTGTTTATACCAATGTGTGTAACCTCCAGCAAGCACTATGCATTTATGTTAAACAATTGTGAAAATACGTTAGGTCTATTTCCAGTCAGAGATTATTGTGTGTTTCTGATCGCTATAAATGTTTCAAAATCGATTTTTTGGCAAGTTGTATATGTAGTTCAACAGTTGATAAAAAATCTTGGTGATACGGCTTTCCATACTTTGATATTTTTATTTTAAGTGGGAGTCACCGTTGCCACCTGGGAAGAAAACAACACGGCCGCACAAAAGCGAAAATTTTAGAATGCTGACAAATTGTCAGCAATCTTAAAAATTATAGGGTTTCAAAGGAAGGATTTATAAAGTTACTAAGGTAGAATAAATTTCACTGGTTAATTTTGTATATTTGCCTTGTCTCGTTAACAAATAAGTGCCGCGATAAAGGAGGAGTCCATCATACTTGGTCGTGGCTTGTTTTGTCCGCTACCGCTTTTCGGAATACAGTTTATTCCCCAATAAAGAACCGTCTCCAATAAAGAATCACTTGTGTAAACTTTTCCATATATTTCTTCCACTTGATGAAGCAAAGCCAAACCTTTTGAATTGTTAGAAAGGGTAATCATTAGGGATGCAGAACATAATTAGTTTCAATCTATCTATCGTCCAATACGTCTTAACCCCCGAGGGGGACGTCAAACGGGTATTCTGGAATACCAAGTGCTGAGGGGGTTAGTTGAAACAAAGTGAAAGGTGGTGAGATGAGTTTGTACAGTGCGAGAAGGAGTGTTAGTATAGGTAAAAGATAAAACAGAAGCTGGTATTCAGGGGGACACATGAATTACCCGGCAGACAGCACCGCTAAACTGTGCCAGGGTGGGTGGCAGGGAGGGCGTTCCAGTGGATAATTGTTCTAGGGAAAAATGTGAACCTGTAATAGTCTTTGAGAGTCTGGATCTGTCTGTATGCTAAAGGGTGTATTTGTCGTGATGTTCTGGTGTTTCGAACAAGGTAGTCTGACAGGGTTTTACACCAAGTTGAATGTTTAAATGGGGATCCTTGGGACTCAACTTTAATTATGACGAGGGTCCCATCATTGAAAATTGGGGTCTTATCTGTTTATATATGGACCTTCCGTGAAGGCATTCGAAGAGGCCTTAGTTGTCATACAGGTGTCGCAAAACATCAAGTCATTTTCATATCGACCTGTAATCAGCTACTCAGCTAGATAGGAATTTTCAATCTGTTTTTGGGGCTGGTTTTTGAGATGATTGGGACTTATCTGACTCTGAACAGCCCCTAGAGGATGGCTCTTGGTCTGTTTCTGCATTATTTTGCCAAATAAGTTTCTCAGATCGCTCTATTTTGACATTTTTAGCAGCCGTTTGTTTCTAGTCATTTACACGCTTGATCGTAATAAAACCCAATAGGTGACAAGCGTCTATGTTGATCGATAAATCAGAGTGGGAGCGAGATATGATGAGATTTCAAAGTGCCATAGCAATCAGTGGCAGATCCAGGACCACTTATGCTGGGGGTGCTCAGGGATTTTTTTTTTGGTGTCCTCAGGGGCCGAAATTCGGCCCCTTTCCCAATGGGATTTAGGTGACTTTTTTCCCAATTTGAAAAAAAAATTCCCAATCTCAAAAAAAAAAAAAAAAAAAAAAAATTTCAGAATTTTCTTTCAGTCACCACACACACACACACACACACACACACACACACACACATACACACATACACACATACACACACACACACACACACGCTACATGATGACAATCTACTAGAATTGCATCCTATTTTCCTTCAATTTAATGGCAATAGTATGTGTAATAGCTAATTTTGTTTTTAAACTGACCAAAAATGCTGTTCTTGTTTGTTTCAAAAATTTCCCAAAATAGTGGTTTACCGCGCTAATTTTCCCAATCTGAAAGGCCCTAGGGCCCCTTCCCAAAATTGCAAAAAAAATCCCTGGACCGTGCTTGATAGATGGACACCGACAGTCAATATATTACAGACACAAATAGCGCAAATCAATTTCCATATAGAACTGTGTCCCATAGAAGCAAGATACTCTATTAGCCTATATACCACTCCCTTGAGTATTTGGCTTTCTGGTTTCAGAGATTTTTTTTCAATTTATTTTGTTTAAAAAAGCAAATGTCCCCGGCGCGTGATCAATTTGAACCCCAGGTGCGTGGTTGGGTTAACGTATAAAAAACACTAAACACTAAACTTTGCTACATATTAAAAGTATAAGCTGTGGACAGAAGATTTTTTTAAAAAAAGTTTTTTCCCTATTATGATTATGGACGCTATTAAAGCCTAATGATCGTCAGTATTTGGTAAATTTTGACCCAAGATGCATGGTTGGCAGAATTTATGGGACTACAAGCTGTGGGTCTGATGGTTTTAGGGATTTTTTAGCTAATGACTCCATGGCTAGTATAGACACCAGGAGCATGAATGGCAGGATTTATGTAGGTGACCACAAGACATACATCTATAAGCTCTGGGTCTTTCCGTTTCACAGAAAAGGATTTTTATTTTTTTCCCCATTATAATTCTATACATATACCAGTTAGCCCAAAAACCACATGCAACCTTTCCCCTTCCATACCTGATGATGCTTTATATTTAATTTGACTAAAATTAGTCCGCTGATATACTTCTTTGAAAACATGAACGGAAGATGCCATGACGAACATTGGACCATTGGTACACTAAAACTTCACATGAGTTTTCGTGGTCATGTGAGCTAACAATATTGTTACTCAACTGGGTCCACATTTAGATTATTTCCCAGTTGATTGGAGGGGAAGGTTCTGAAATAATTCCTAACTGCTCCCATCTAATAGATACAAAAGGGCCTGGAGTGCAGGGACCAAGCTAGGGGGCGACTAGGGCGAAATAGTTGCCCTAGGGGCCGAAATTTCGCCCTAAATGGGACCCAGGGAGAAGTGGGAGTCTCCCTAAAAAAAAAAAAAAATTTTTTTTTTTTTTTAGGGAGACTCATTTTCATTCTGTCACCACACAAATGAAAGCTGTGGTGACATTATCAGACAATCTACTACCACTGCATTGTGAGTCTCCTTCCATTAAATGGCAATAGTATATGTTATGGCTAATATGCTTCTAAATTGACAGAAAATGCTGTAATTTTGCGCTAAAACTTCTCCCTATCTGACTGTCACTTCTCCCTAATTTTCCTGCAGGGAGAAGTCACTTCTCCCTAAAATTCTGGGCAAGCTTGGTCCCTGGGAGTGGAGCTTTGCCAGTGACTGACAACTGTCCTTCTTTCAATAAGAAGGAATGGGAATGACTGTAGAAAATAGTTCATGACCAATTTCAACATTAGAATGGAGCTGGACGGGAAGGGCGAACTCATGACAGCCTGATCGCTAGTCAGACCCACATCCCACAGAGTTGACACACACATGCACGCACGATATGCAAGACTGGCATCGCTGATAGGATAGTGTCAAAATCTTATGTGCTAGTTCATTTTTAAAGCGTCTTATCGCACGCAATGTTGCCCAGAGAAGGCTGAAACTTTGATGACCCGAATCAGAGTGGGCATCCGTGTTTGTCAGCAAAAAATAAAGACTCCAGCAAGACTGCGAACAGGTCATGGAAAGAGCACCACGGCAAATGTGTGCTGCGATTTTTAAAAAGAAAAATGTTGTTTGAGAAAAAGCGTCAAAAAGTGCTTATGACTAATTATACCCTCCGATTTTAAAACTATATCCTTTCAACATTTCACTTTATGGGAAACCTGATTTTAATGCAGTGTCACGCACACACAATATGCACAGACTTGCATTGCAGATACGATAAGTATCAAAATCTCGTGTGCTAGGTCATTTTTTTTTTTTTTTTTTTTTAAAAACCGTCTTATCCCATGCAATGCTGCCCAGCGAAGGCTCTCACTTGGATGACCCAAATCAGAACACGCATCCGCGTATGTCAGCGCATCATGAAGACCCCAGCAAGACTGCTAATAGGTCTAAGGCAAATGTCTGCGGCAATTTTTAAAAAGAAAAATGCGGTTGGGGAAAACACTATTTCTACTGTCCGATTTTAAAACTAAATCCTTTGAAAAATTCATATTTTGGGAGATAGCTGCGAGAAAACTTGATTTTGCTGCTAGCGAACAACAAAGGCACAGATCAGACTGTGAGGATGTCAAAACCAGTGTATTTGTCTGTTGAAATTGAAACAGATAACCCTACCTCAGGCAAAATTTCTATACCACAGCTAGTCTCTGTAGCTGAGCAAATGGATTGTCCCTTACCTGGTCGCAACCCCAGTATTTATGTCAACATGCTTGTGTATCAACTCTGCATGCTAACTGATGTTATCTGCAGACTTTTATCATGTTTAAATTAACTTCTTTTAAAAATATCTTTCATGTCTCGGACCAGGTCAGAGTTCATGTATACGTCATAATTTCAAGCGGTTTGAAACCTTATAAAATTTCGGGCCTGATCTGAGTCCAGACTGTTCAGTGGTGTTACCACCAGTGGTGATTCATGATCAAAGAGACCGACAATTTCAAAACAGACCACGGGTACTAGGTGGAGCGCGTCGTGTCAGTGGCCATGACGCGTGAAAATATACATTACATATGAAAAATTTTCAAACTCCAAATACATAACCGCCCTTTCAGCGGTTTGCAGGAATATCGTTTTAAATAATGAACGCATAATTTGAGGAAAGCATTTCGCCAGTTATCGAGACTTGTAACGTTGTTTACAAATTTATACAAAATGTATCAGTTGTTTGGAATAGGTAATTGTTTAGAAATTCTCTTTTCGCACTGACTTGAAGATAAGGCTATCCAAATTTAGAGGTAACTCAGGTTGCCTTGTTACGCAGTCGGTCAGCTGATTTGCTCTCCACTGATTGGTAAAACTTAATTTTATGATTAGGAGTGACAATTAACAACCGTTTAAATCTCTAGGGTGCTCACTTTAAAACCGGCCTTACAGAACATGCTTATAGGTGCCTACCGTACACTGAGAAGAAAAAAAGGTAGGTTAAGATATTTTTACCATGGACTCAGCTGGGGGTGCTGAAGCACCCAAAGCACCCCCCTTAAATCCGCCACTGGCAACACAAATTTGATTGGACTGTTTGGACACACGGTGACACCTCCCGATATTATTGGTTAAACAGGAGCACCTGTCCTATTTATTTATAGATAGCCTGTAAATATGGGAAAGCCCGAATCGTTACGAAATAACTTTGGAATTTGGGATTTAAATGAAAGGCACAACAAACATGTCTGCGTCCAAGCGGACGCAGGTAAGGTGAATTGACGGGTCCTACCTAATGATTTATGCGTATATTGCGTCCTGTAAAACCCTGGTCTGATGCAGGGATAGCTACAAGGTCATATGTGACCTTATACATCATCACGAGTCGGCTATCAATGTGACGTTGGTCTAAGGGGCGCCAGTTTGGGTCCTTCAACATAGCAGTGACACTAGAGGTGTATCTATAATCTCTTGTAGCCCACCTTGCAGCCCTTCTTTGGACTGCCTCCACTTTATTTATATCTGTTGTGGTGTGGGGATACCATACTGTTGAAGCATACTCCAACTAAGGCCTTACAAGAGTTTTGTATGCTACTGATATTAGGTCCTTATTATGGACCCGGATATTTCTTTTAAGTTTGTTTTGTTTGTTTTGTTGCTTTACGTCCCAAGTCAACAGCTATGGTCATTGCGGGACGGTCAGTTCACCTAACCACACTTTTTTCCTGGGCAAGCTTGAACAAGCAGTTAACCAGTAATCGTGCTCATACTTTCGCTTGTAACTGACAACAACCCTTCATGAATGATTCAGCGGAAGGGAGGAGAATGACCGTAGAAATTATTTCATGATCAATTTCCACGAAAGTATGGGACCGGGCCGGGATCGAACTCGCGACCCCTGGATCTGCAGTCAGCTTCGCATTTAAGGAAACCAAGAGTTTGGTTTGCCTTTTTTGTGGTGATGTCAATATGTTTGGACCATGAGAGGTCGTCCGCAATGGTGACCCCTAAGTACTTTGCTGCTGGGACACTTTCCAGCTAGGGAGCGCAGTGGCTCAATGGTAGAGTGCTTGACTTGAGACCGAGGGGCCGCGGGTTAGAGCCTCACCGGCGTCACTGTGTTGTGGTCCTTGAGCAAGACACATTTATCCTAGCTTAGTACTGGTTCAACCCAGGAAGACCCGTCCCTGTTTAACTGAAAGATTGTTGATGGGACGTAAAGAATCAAATCAAACAAACAAACAAACACTTTCCAGCTCTACATTATGTAGAATGTACTTGGTGTTGAGGGGTTTTGCCTTTTTTGTGATTTGAAGGACCTGACATTTAGAGGGGTTAAATTGCATATCCCACATCTTTTCCCATTGTTCGAGACTTGCTAGGTCTGTTTGTAGGACCTCGCTTTCTGTGGTTGAGCTGATTGGGAGGTATAAGGCAGTGTCGTCTGCGAAAAGTCTTACTCTGGATTTGACCTGCTCAGGCAGGTCATTTATGTATGCAAGGAAGAGAATTGGGCCGAGAACAGAGCCCTGTGGGACGCCAGAGGAGATTGGGATTTTTTCTGAGTTAATTCCATTGATTACCACAGCCTGTTTTCGATTATCAAAAAAAGTCCTTACTCCATTTTAGAGTGTCTCCTCTGATGCCATAGTGGTGAAGTTTTAGGAGGAGTTTTTTCATGGGCAGTTTTCTCCGAATTCCTTAAAATTACCTCTTAAGTTGGCTAAAAAGTGTTGTAGTATATTGTCAGTAAAGCAATTTTAAGCGTGGTTTTGAAAGCAAAATTTAAGACTAGAACACATTCGATGGCGCGCCATCGCAAATCCCCACGCTCTCAAAGAAATCTAATGGTAATTGACCCTTTGACCCCATCCCAAGGTCACCAGTTTTATCGTAGGTTAAAATTGTTTAGTGTATCATGGTCTACTGCTCATCCCCTTTAATTTGATATGCCACATGACCATGTTCAGAAAATTTAATTTTTGACCCTCCCCAAGGCCCCAGGGGGCAGGGACCCAAAAAATTGTGCCGGTGCATGTGCCATTCATGTGAGTAACTCACACACAAAATCTGGTTGAATTTCGGAAAAAAATTTTTTTTACCCCCAACCCCCCACGGTACCCCCAAGTCCCATCCCTGGGCTTGACCCAGGCGGCCAAATGAAAATCCCGTCTGATATGTTATATATATTTCATTTGTGAGAAGATACACAAAGTTTGGTTTAAAAACCTTTGAAATCGACTTTGTAATTCAGATTTAATGATATTTGACCTTTTGGCCCCTCCCCAAGGCCCCAGGGGTCGGGGACCCAAAAAATGGCACCGGTGCATGTGCCATTCATGTAAGTAACTCACACACCAAATTTGGTTGAATTTCGAAAAAAAAATAATTTTGACCCCCAAACCCCCCACGGTACCCCTAAGTCCGACCCCTGGGGCATGACCCAGGCGACCAAATGAAAATCCCTTCTGATATGTTTTATATCTTTCATGTGTGAGAAGACACACAAAGTTTGGTTAAAAAATCTTTGAAATTGACTTTGTAATTGAAATTTAATGATATTTAATGATATTTGACCTTTTGGCCCCTCCCCAGGGCCCCAGGGGGCGGGGCCAAAAAAAAATGTGCCGTTGCACACCCTATTCATGTGAGCAACTCACACACCAAATTTGGTTGGATTTCGTCCAATGGTTTAGGAGGAGATAGCGTGACGGACGGACAGACGGACGGACAGACGGACGGACAGAGGCGATTGCAATATCCCCGACGCTTTTTTAAAAAAGCGTGGGGATAAAAATGATAATTGTTCAGTTGCATTTGAAAGGAAACAAGGTGGTTCCAAACTATGTCATGGATATGCCCTATGATATCAGACTTACATATAAAAAATTGACTTCCAGCTACCAGGAAATTAAACAGATGACAGTGTTAACTTGGACACTGTACAGTTGCCAGTAAAGAATCACTTATTTTTGGATGTGTCTTCTGATGACCTATACTGAGTTGGTGGTGACAGAGAATGAAAATATGCATCCTTACATAGAGTTTACTCATCAAATAAAAGTTTGCTACCACCTGAAAGCAAATAAAGCCGATTGTATTGAACCTTGAGCAAAAATATACTTCTGGTGTCAGAACTTATAAATATTTACGAATATTGCAGTTTATAATGAGCACTTATAAATTTTGAACCAAAATTTTGTGTTAAAACTGTACAAGATTGACCTCTACTACTTGAACATGTTCTTTAGGGGTGAAACTTTAGATCACTATATTTTTAATGTGATGCTTAATCCATTTTCACCTTGGGACTGGACTGTTTTCAGGTGATTCTTTACTGGGGAATGTGGTTCTTTACTGGAGACACTTTATAAGGGTTATAAGTTCCCAGTATTCTGTTAATCAAGCTTTTTAATATTAAACTTACATGGGTTGTAAGAGTTATGATGGATGTATTGTATGTGTATTGTTTCAAATCAGTTGGCAGTTACAAACACAAATTGTCAAGAATAGAATCCTTAGTGATTCTTTATTGGGGAATAAACTGTATGAACATTTCCTGTCTTTCTGCCTGTCTTTCTATCTCTTGTTACCAACTCATTCCGTTGGGAGCATTATGCTAGTTGCATAGACTAAAAATATCCAACCTGCAGTGTTTAATCTGAATGTGGGTCAACTCAGCAGTGCCGAACCGGAGGGGGGGCTGGGGGCATGTGCCCCCCATGCCCTCCTGAAGAGGCAGTGAGAACCTCCCCCCGAAAGAATTATAGAAATTTTATGCATTATATGATATTGTGAGTAATGTATAATACTGTAATGCATAATCGACCAAGATTATGCACCAGTCATTTGTATCCACTGCTCACCCACCTACTGGGATGGGAGGGGATAGTGACTTTTCATTTTTCAGAGCCCTGGCATAAGCCCCACCCTGTGGGGACAAGCTGATGGTAACAACACTACACTTATAGCCCCGCCCGACACTACAGAAAATCTCGCCGGTGTAGGTTTCCCAATGTTATAACCCCGCACTTCCCCGGCACTGCGAGGACAATTAAAAGTACTTGCACTGCACCATAGCCTGGCTATTCCACCGCTATCCTGGAAGGTGGGGGCCGTGGATACAAATGACTGGTGCATAACCAAGATGATAGCGGATTACCCAAAATTCTGCTGAAAGAAAAGGGGCCATGGGGGCACAGACAGGGCTGTGAGTGTGACCCGTGTTTGTTGTAAATAATGGGATTTTAAATCTCCTGTAGTCTGGTCGGGGAGGACAAAACACTTTTGTGCCCCCTCCAAGACCGTAGTCCCTAACAAAACTCAGAAATTTAGGGTGGGTGGGGACACTTATCCCCAGTCACAAGGCTGTGGGGTTGGAGTATGTGCCCCCACCATCTTCTATTCTGTTGTTGCTTCCATTGCAAATCCAATGTAGTCTAGTAGTCACAAAGCTAATAATAGCAGTGCCCCCTCCCCTGACCAGACTCAGTAAAATTAAAAAGAGAGCCCCAGTTCCTAGGCTGCTGCCGTGCTTGGCCTAAGTTATTGGGTTGGGGGTGAATGAAAAATTACAATATACAGGGGAACCTATGCCCAATGTCCGTCTGTCTGTCTGTCACAAATCGTGTCTGCTCTATAACTTGAAAACCACTTAAGCTCTATTTACAAAACTTTAAACAAATATCAATCAGCACGAGATGATGTGCAGAGGGCAAGAGTGGTAACTCTGCCTTTTATACTTTTTGAGTTATTTCCCTTTGAACTTTGTGCATCACAAAAATTGTGACCGCTCTATAACTTGAAAACCACTTAAGCTGTATTCACGAAACTTTGTTCAAATATCAATCAGCATGAGATGACCTGCATAGTGCAAGAATAGTAACCCTGCCTTTTATACTTTTTGAGTTATTTCCCTTGAAACTTTGTGCATCACAAAAATCGTGTCAGCTCTATAACTTGAAAACCGCTTAAGCTATATTCACGGAACTTTATACAAATATCAATCAGCATGAGATGACGTACAGAGTGCCAGAATGGTTACTTTTTGAGTTATTTTCCTTGGATCTTTGTCCATCACAAAAATCATGTCCTCTCTATAACTTGAAAACCACTTAAGCTATATTCATGAAACTTTATACAAATATCAATCAGCATGAGATGACGTGCAGACTGCAAGAATGGTAACTCTGCCTTTTATACTTTTTGAGTTATTTTCCTTGGAACTTTGTCCATCACAAAAACTGTGTCCACTCTATAACTTGAAAACCCCAAAAGCTATATTCACGAAACTTTATACAAGTATCAACCAACATGGGTCGAGATGCAGAGTGCAAGAATAGTAACTCTGTCATTTATACTCTTTCCCTTGGAACTTTGTCCATCACAAAAACAATTATCTATGACTATTTTATACCAGGTTATGATTGTGCAATAGTTAACTACATTGACAGATATCTTTACTAGATACGAGCTGATTGTCTGCATGAAATGACTAGAATTTACGATAGAAATTGTATTTAATGTTTCTGTTTGAAATTGTATTTAATGACTCATGCTTTTGACATCAAAATGTTTTTTTTCGTAGAAAAATAATTCTAGTTTTTTCAAATTTTACCCCCCCCCCCCCCCCCCCCCCACACACACACATGGGAACCTTACCAAAGCACCAAGAGAATGAGAAGGAAATGCAAAACTAATAGTAAGGAACAAGATGTTTGAGTTTCTAACTTTACTTAAAATTGAGGTTATAGTATATGAAAAATGGGCTTCAAAATGGCTTGAAATGCATTCTCAGAGATATAGGCTTAAAAAAATCCAGGGGAGGTACCCCGAAACCCCCTCCAAAACCCTCCTCTCATACTCTCCACCCGCTTGCGGCTTACGTTGTTCGGTTCTAGCCTTTGGCTTTCAGTGCCCCCCAGCCATAACTAGGTAACCAATGGATGGAGTAGTGCCATGGTGAGATTATGCATGTGAAGTTTTATTGGGGTGTCATCAGTTATAGCAGAGTTATTGCCCTTTGATTGCCTAAATTTCAATGATTTATTTCCATCCTCAGCCATAACTAGGTAACCTGTTCAGTTGATGGAATTTCATGAAACTTATACTGAATATGTATAACCATAGTGATGCTATGCACGTGAAGTTTTATTGGGGTTCCATTGTTTAAAGCAGAGTTATTGCCCTTTGAGTGCCTAAATTTCAATGATTTTATTCTGTCCTCAGCCATAGCTAGGTAACCAATGGATATAATTTCATGAAACTTATACTGAATACATATGACCATAATGCTGCATTTCATCTGGGTCTTCACTGTTTGCAAAAGCACTCAATTAGTGTTTTACAAATTACAAAGAGTTAATAGAGCAGCCATGGTTCTAGATGGTCTGAGCCTTGTCTGCTCACCGATGCTATAAGTACCAAAATCTCATATGGTAATAGATTTGTCCTGTTTATTTTTAGATATATTGGTGGTGCAGCTGTTGTGTTTGCCTTTTTGTTTTCCTTGATACTTTTGGTGCTGCCCAGAGAAGATTTAGATGAGCCTCAAACAAAGGTAATTAGAAGGGCTTTACCTAATATAACAAAAAGTGTGGCCTCTTATTTAGCCCATCTGTACATGTCAGGACTCAGTCTGTGATGTCACTGATGTGACATCGGGTCAGGTAATGGGAAACAGAAAAATACTTATTTTTGGCTTAATAATTTACTCGAATTTCAGAGAGATATTCCGCAATAATATATAAATATAAATAGAGAGATATAAACTGCAATTTTGAATGTGTCTGGTATCAATCATCTGGACAGATATTGTTTTTGGTCCCCACAAAAGTTTCATACTTTTCTCCCATCAGTAAAAAATACGAGTATGGCCACTTTTCTTACATCAGCATCAGGCCTCAAGATAAGAGTGTGAAATGGAAAATTATTTTTCTTATTTCTCTACCAAAACATATGTTGTGGGTACTCAAAGGAACCGTCCCAATGAGACACCGTCTCAATGAGACACAGTCTCAATGAGACGGTTCTTTTGAGCACCCAAAACACATGTATAAATTAATGGTTAAGAAATAATTACAATTTAATGCTAACAAATCCTTATCTGGACCTATGAGTATTGTTGTGCTTGGGCTTTATGTAGCCTTCAACAGATTTTACATCATTCCTGGGCAGTCTGCTCTTAACCCTTTCCTTCATGAATATTCATGCTAAGCTCCACCTACTATGAATAATTATATAAATAAACTTTCATGTTGGTACAAAGAAAAAAAAAAAATTGTCAGGTCAACTATAAAAGTGTATGATCATATCTGATTATATTTCCATAATCAAACAGAGTAGACCCTGATCAGGCAGCTCTTACAACAGCTACCTGAACTGGGTCTGCTCTGTTTGCAAAAGTGTTAAAAGGGGTCTCTATAAGATAGTGATAAACGGACTGCCAGTACTAATAAAATAGTGTATGCATACTTTCATTCAGCGGAAGGATGAAAGTATGTGGCGATACCAGGGTTCAAACTCACAACCCTTCTATTGCAGTCAGTAGAAGTCAGCCGGTAGAAGTCAGATTATTCAATTTGAATCTCTTCTTATTGCACTTAGGCGGACTGGCAGTTTTGTATCAGTAACCCACACCCAGACACTCTATTACTAAGAGCAATTTTCACTTTGCAACATATTTATGCAAGTATTAACATTCACAAGGGCATAGCCAGTACACACTTCTTTACACACAGCTAACAGAAACTACTGAAATGAGCAGTGTTTGTCTTCAGTTGTGTTCCTTTCATGGGTGAAAAATTTCAGGATTATTCCTGAATTCAGGATTTTGAGGCTGACTTTCCATAGAAAGTCAGCCTCAAAATGCTGAATTTAGCAGATTATAATAGCATCGCTCATTTATATTCAGTTTCATTATAGACAATTGACCATATAAACTGAAAAGCATTGATTTTTTGTAGGCATAATGAAAGTTTTGAGAATTGAATTACTAAAGTTCAGGATTTTCTTAATTCTGAACTTTCAACCATGTCCTTGTTAAAATGGGGAAGGTGCAATTCTGTCCCCTTTGGTATATTTTGTTTGATTTAATTCTTTACGTTCACTCAACAATCTTTCAGTTATGCGGGACGGTCTTCCTGGGTTGAACCAGTACTAAGCTAGGATAAATGTGTCTTGCTCAAGGACCACAACGCAGTGACGCCGGTGAGGCTCGTACCCGCGGCCCTTCGGTCTCGAGTCAAGCACTCTACCACTGAGCCACTGCGCTCCCACCCCCCTTTGGTATAGGAAAACATTAACTCCTCACCAGGTGATATTGAATGTGTACAATTTTCCTTAAGCATGTGCATACTTACGTAATGGACTCTACTTCTATGATTCACTCTTCGATATCTAAATTTTAGAACATGCTCCGTCAATTCTCTTTGGCGTAGCTCCCATTTCGTAGTTAAGCACATGCATAATAAAAATAGTAACATTCAAGGGAGGTCACCTAATGTGGTAAAAGTGATTCTCCATGCCATAAGGAACTGCTCTTAAAGGAAAGAATTTGCTCCCTCTGGGAGCAAATTCTTTCCTTTAAGAGAAGTTCCCATTATGAAAAAGGATGCAATTGAAGAGAATCACTGCTTTATCCAGTAGTTTCCCTTTGATGTGCATAATTTTTTCAGCATTCTTGTTACGCCATTGATTCTCCTCTCTTTCCAGATTTATGATTGGTCAATCATCTACAGATCTTGCCTTATAGCTGGGTGTGCCTTGTTTCTCGTAATAGGAGTTGTACTTTTTCTCGTTCTTCATCTTATGGAACCAGTCTATGCAAAACCATTGAGAAAACTCAGATGATCTGATAGAAGGAACCAGTCGGTAGCCAAAACTTTGATGTGATTGGTTGATTTATTTTAAATAATTATGGCAGCACTGTGATAGACTTGAACTCATATCACAGGGGCCAGTCCAGTATTTACAGTATGCCATGAAATATTAAAAAGTTTTTTTTATATAGAGGATCTAACATGAGTGCTCATGTTTTATTGAATTTATTAAAGGAGTTGGGGAAAAGAGATAAAATGCGAGGCTTGCCGAGCATGAATGTTAGATTCTATTTATCATATGACATTAAGATTATATTGATATTTCATTTCTGCAGTAAAACATTATAATTTATCATTATGTACGCAACGTTGCTATGGACATCGTAACTTTTTCCCGAAAATCTGAAACCACTAAGATGGCATATTGTAAAGGTGGACAGGCCCCTGTGGTAAATTGTATTTATGGCATCTTGACTAGTGTTGGGTATCAGGCCAAAACTTCACTGATTGATTGATTATGGATAGTACAGTTGGAAAAAATGCTATTTGTAGAAAACTCGACTAGGCCAGAACATGACAGCTGTTTACAATGTATCTCATTACCTACTACATTTAGAGGTCACATTTGCCACCTCCTGATAATATTTGCAAACATTTTGTACCCAGATCAGGTCCGACAGAATGTTGGTCCTGATGTGGGTTGAAACTGTTTGACAGTGGTGGTATTCTTAATTTTTTAAGAAAATAAATCAGTGATGACCAAAAAGCATGTAAAATTACCCAGCATGGAAGGAGTTAAGTGGACATTATGTTGATTAAGCCCTTTTATATTGAAAGTGGTGATATTTATCCGTCCTATTGTTTCATGAAAACATTTGTTGGAGTTGCTGATAGGAAATGTCTCGATGAGACACTTCCAATGAGCACACACTAGGAATGCAAAAACAATTGTGGAGATATAAAAGTAGTAAATGACTAGCTTATA
The DNA here is from genome assembly GCA_964019695.1 of Loripinus fragilis. NCBI lineage: Eukaryota > Metazoa > Mollusca > Bivalvia > Lucinida > Lucinidae > Loripinus > Loripinus fragilis. Next base: position 93,703,674 of record OZ026521.1, on the reverse strand, counting down.
ATAGAAATATGATATCTGAATGCGATTAGGCAAAAGAAAAAAATAAGTGTATTTTGGCTAATGGGTCTGAAAATTTTAGGTAGGGTAGGCTCACATATTTTTTTTTTATTTTTTTATTCTGGAAAAAAAATAATTTTATGCATTTTGAAAGGCGAAACATAAAATTATGCATAAAATTATGTTTTTTCCAGAAAACCTGAAAAAACTATAGGTTTCACCAGTAAATTTAGGTATAATGGTGGGATTACCCTAAACACAGGTATTTTTTTTATTTGGCCTTATCAGGATCTTTTGTAAAGAACATTTTTTAAATCCTAGGCAAGTTGTGCTATAAGCTTTCCTGATTTATTTTTAGTTTATAAGCTCACCTGTGCTCAATTTGAGCTATTTTGATTAGTCAATGTCCATTGTGCATCATCCGTTATGTGTTGTCAACAGTTTGCTTTTTCAACTCATTCTATACCACTGGGCCAATTTCAACCAAACTTCACAGGAATGTTTCCTGGTTGACCCTCTACCTAATAGCCTAAACAAATTTGATGCATGTAAAAACATGGCCACCAGGGGACATGGCTTATTGTGGTAAAACACACTCTTCTCTTGAACCATTGATCAGAATTCAAAATAATTTGGCAGAAACGATCACAAGATGATTTCTACGAGTAAAGCTAAAACAAATTTGATCAGTCAAAAGATATTGCTGCCAGGGGGCGTGGCTTATTGTTGCTATGGAAACTGTAAAAATCTTTGTTGAAACAACTGAATCAGATCAGAATTCAAACTAATTGGGCAGAAATGATCATGAGGTGACCCACAAAAATAGCTAAAAAGAATTTAATCCGCCAAAGAACATGGCTGCCAGGGCACAGGTTTAGATTAAAAAAATCAGCGTAAAATTGTAAATATTTCAGAGCTCTACAGTAAGCATGTACCTATAGTACTTGTACTAGTAAAACATGGTCAGGACAAGTAAATTCTGGGTCTTGGTAGCCCGTTCGGCTAGTTCAAAGATTATGAAAATTATACCAAGCTTAGTCTAAACAGTTTACACAAGGATAATGATTTAAATTAATGTTGTTTAGTTGTTTATTTCAATTTGAAAATAATTACAAATGTTTGATTGAAAAGAATCCAAATTATGATTTGGTATGATGCCTTAATGCATACAATGTACATTTGTGAATAACTTGATTGAAATTAACACATTTTAGGCTAGGGCTAGTGCATTTTAGGTCAGTACAGGTACATTTCTCAAGGTCCTTGTCCGACTGCACTAGTGGGTTAAAAAGTTAATGTAGAGCCCTGTATTTTTTTACTCATAATTTTGAGCATTTGTTTTGGGTGCTCATTGAGATTATTCTTTTGAGTACCCATAACATATGTTTTGGTTGCAAAATAAGATAATTATATTCTGTTACGCACTCTTAACTGAAGGCATGGCTTATTGCGGCTATGGAAACTTTAAAAATATCATACTCTGAAACAAATGATCCTAATTCAAAATGATGTGGCAGCAATGGTCTTTGAGTAATCTTTTATAAAAGTAGCTATAATTTAAAAAAAAAATGGATTGGTTAAAACATGGCCATCAAGGGACATGATTGGATTCCCTATCTATAAGTAATTTTAAACAGTTCTCCTCTGAAACCAATGATCAGAATTGAAAACAATTACGCAGGAATGTTAACAAAGAAACCTGCCGCAACAATAGCTTAAATGGACTTGATCCCTCCAAAAACATGGCTGCCAGGGGATGGTTTATCTTTCTTAAGGAAACTGTAAAATCTTCAGCTATGAAACAGCTAAAATGATTTATGTAAACATAATTTTTGAGCTTGAAATTGTAAATATTTTCTTAACCACCAGTTTAAGATATGTTTTGGGTGCTCAAAAGAACCGTCTCATGGAGACGTCTCGGTTCTTTTGAGTTCCCACAACATATGTTTTGGTGAAGAAATAAGAAAAAACAAGTTTCTGTTACACACTCTTAACTAAAAGTGATAAAAGTAACACAAACGAGTTTGATCTGTCAATACCTATAGTGTGATTGGGTGTGGTCAGTTTCCATTAGATACCCATATTGACAAAAATTTAGGCGCATGATTTAGGGTCTATAAGCTCTCTGGTTTGAAGATAAATGACCCATTTAGAAGCGAAATTGTTGATATTTTGTAGACAAACTACAAGTATCAAGATTTGTATTTCTAAAGTTCAGGATTTTAATCATTTGAACTTTCCCTCATGCTAATGACATATTGGAGAAGCGATATTTTATCAGATTATAGACTATAGTGCTCTTTGTTATTTACCCTAGTCAGAGGAAAACTGTCTTTGGAGTTTACTTTAAGGCCTTGAGGTTAGAAAACTGTTCAGCCTCATTATGACAAAACCAGTCTTCAGGGTTTCCAAGAAAGCGATACTCCAACTAGCCTCCTAAGCTGCAGAGAGTAGCTAGAAAATTGGAATTTCTCTTATAGCAGGTTGAGATATAATACTTGACAAAAAGCGAATAAGAGAATAACAATAGCAGACTGATCTGCGCCTTTGTTGTTCGCATACCCTCGAGGAAAGGTTTTCTCGCCTGGAGGCCCAAATAACAAAAGAGCTAATCAGACTGAATGGATGTCCAGGCTGACTTTCGCCCACCTTGTTTGCTTAAAACGCAGGACTTGGCTCATTTTATTTGTGTGTGTGTGTGTTTGTGTTAAATGTCCCACCAACAGCTTAGGTCATATGGAGATCGGGCCATAGCTCAAAGTCTCATTCGACATACTGGCAACCTATCTTTCCAATCAACAATCATATTGCAAATCAATGTCATTATACAAACTCATCATCATCATTCACTTTATATATTACAATTTTTTATTTTTCCACCTAAATCATGTTTAGTTAAATACTGCCTGACATTAATGACCCACAAGGGTTGATGCGTCGTTAAGCACCAAACAAAATAACAAAGAACCTGCAACCCCTGGTTTACAAGGCAAGTGGTTTATCCATCACGCCACAATGGTTCATCACATTTTATTTGTTGTAAATTTTGTATATGTCTTAATATCTGCCATGTATTGTACATAAAGATGTAAATGATGTTGAAAAAATAAATCTCATTTTTATGAATTCAGCTGTTGTCAGCTCTATCCAAATGGTTCTTCTCATATTGGAAGCTGTCTTTTGAGCATTTGCATGTGAAAAGGTCTTAATGTCAGCTTTAAGTCATCATTAGTTAAGTTGACTTTAAATATGTTCTTAAAAGGGTATCCTTTGGAAGCAAAGACTGCATCAAAGAACTGAAACTAGAGTGTGCATATTTCCTGGGCCAGACTAGCTAGTTTCTGCCATTTTGCAGCATAAAGTTAATGCCAACTTAACTAATGGACTGGTAAAAGTTTAATGACAGTTTAAACCTTAATGATAGCTTAACTTTACTGACAGTTTATGCAACAGGCCCCAGATGTCTAGTGTTTAGACTGAACATACATCTACTTCCAAACCTAGTGAATCTGAAAAACAGTTTCTGTCATACTAGTCTGAGCCTTGCTGATGCTATATATGATATGTAGATACAATTCATGAGCTGGTTCATTAAAACGTATTATCAAGGTTATGCTTTTACCAGCACAGTTATATCAGTCTATTGGGAGCGCAGTGGCTCAGTGGTAGAGTGCTTGACTCGAGACCGAGAGGTCGCGGGTTCGAGCCTCTCTGGCGTCACTGTGTTGTGGTCGTTGAGCAAGATACATTTATCCTAGCTTAGTACTGGTTCAACCCAGGAAGACCCTGTTTAACTGAAAGATTGTTGATGGGACGTAAAGAATCAAATCAAACAAACAAACAAAACAAATGTTAGCATAAATATTTTGTTGAGTTGGATCTTGAGTGCAGAACACATACCTATCTAGCTTTGTATGTGTTTGACAGTTAAGATTCCCACATACCTAGCTAGCTTTGTATGTGTTTGACATTTAAGATTCCCATATACCTAGCTAGCTTTGTATGTGTTTGACATTTAAGATTCCAACATACCTAGCTAGCTTTGCATGTGTTTGGCATTTAAGATTTCAACATACCTATCTAGCTTTGTATGGGTTTGACATTTAAGATTTCAACATACCTAGCTAGCTTTGTATGTGTTTGAAATTTAATATTCCAACATACCTAGCTAGCTTTGTATGTGTTTGGCATTTAAGATTCCCACATACCTAGCTAGCTTTGTATGTATTTGACATTTAAGATTCCCACATACCTAGCTAGCTTTTCATGTGTTTGACATTTAAGATTCCAACATACCTATCTAGCTTTGTATGGGTTTGACATTTAAGATTCCCACAATCCTAGCTAGCTTTGTATGTGTCTGACATTTAAGATTCCAACTTCCTAGCTAGCTTTGTATGCGTTTGACATTTAAGATTCCAACATACCTAACTAGCTTTTTATGTCTTTGACATTTAAGATTCCCACATACCTAGGTAGCTTTGTATGTGTTTGGCAGAAAGTGTTGGCACTATTCTGTTGTTGATAAAACATAAGGATTGTGCTACTTATTCACAAACTCGCCTATTACTTTGGCACATTTTATTTAGGCTAAGTACATAAACAAAACCAGACAAAAAAGTTTCCAGCACACACATGCAACTAAGATAATACAATATATACATAATACGCATACAAATATAAGAAAAGTGGTAAAGCACTGGTATAGGTTATAACAGCATTTACCCTGCCAAGTCTCCACAGGAATGATATGTCAGAGCAATGGCATGGCAAAACCAAACACAATATATGTGTGCTGAGCCTAGACTAAGATCAGCCTGGGTATCTGTCCAAAAAACAAGTGAGTATGATCAGGAAATACCACAATAATACACCGCATGCCGACCCACAGCACACTGAGGAGAGCCACAGAACACTGATGGTCACAAGACATCAAGAAGACAGTTAAAGCAAAGCAACCAGCTCTCTCTTCCCCATCAAGATGATTGCAAAACTACATGGACACAAAATACTGAATAACAAAACAAGGGCCAAATACAAAACCCCCACAAACAATTGGAGCAACAATAAACAATAGATCAACAACAACATAACCCTCGCCCCAGAACGGACATTAGCACAAGCCACTGGGGGGCTCAAATGCATTTTACTGGTACCAAGTCTTCGCTCTAGATTCTGTTGTTTTCGAAACAAAAAAAATGATCCGTGACTTTCCTGTGCACTCAGTGGCTGACTAAGTACCCAAGCTTTTTTCATGTGGATAGTGAAGACTAGGATCAGACTGAGCTGATGCCATAACTGATCTGACTCTTCTCGTGTCACACAGGCACCTTTGTGGTTTTCTCATATGTGCTTCATCTATATAGTTCCATAAAGGATGATTGTACACAGAAATCAACAAATGATAAAGTGCATGACATATTATATTCATTACATTATTTTCACACTTGAAAATGCAATTATACATGTAATTAAACCCACTATGTCCATCTAAAATTAACATTTTCTTTCGCCATATAACATTTAATCATCTGTGCATAAAATCAGAGGTGCATGCTTTTAACAGCTATTAATAAGACAATTCATTTGCTGTTAATGCACTTATTTGGTACCTTACATGTACTCATACCAGGCCACTACATCTTATGATAGCTGGTCCATTTATCACTCATATATATATCTCGGCCCTTGAACACAAACATAAAAGAAAATGTCCAACCACTTGTTGACTGAAATGGAGACAAAATATAGTGCCATACAAATGGTGTAGCCAGAACGCTGATAAAGTTACACACATCAAGGTTGACTACCGGAACAAGCAGTGATTCTCTTCAATTGCGTCTCTTTTCAAAATAGGAACTCTTACAGGAAAGAATTTGCTCACAGAGTGAGCGAATTCCTTCTTTTAAGAGAAGTTCCTTTTGGTATAGAAAATCACTTTTACCACATTAGGTGACCTCCCTTGAAGGTTACTATTTTTATTACACATGTGCGTAACTGTTAAATGGGAGCTACGCCAATGCAATTTTTTGTGTAAATGAAGGTGAATATATTGTTGAATTTATGCAACAATAATGATCAAACATTATTTCAACGCATTAGAGTTCCCTTGTCTCCAAAACCTGCATGTGTCACCTCCCTCGTTAATGAATGAAAAAACATGTTTGATCTCATTATTGATATATTGAAGGTGCAAATAAATATCTGTTTGACACAGAAAGAAATACATAAAACATATGAATTTGTGTCCTTTTAGTCACAGAATGAATTGATGTTTTTTGTATCTTCAATATTCTAGTTAGTAGTTTTCATATCATATGTTTATAATTATTGGACTACTTGTGGCTGAAGAAAAAATGAATAAAAAGTGGCTTAAAAGGAAAATAATACATTACAAAATATATATACAGTAATGGGATACACTTATTTACAAAGTACAGTTTCATAATACAAATATTACAATATGCATAAACTCTTTACTCAGTTTTTTAAAGTAAGAAAGGAGGCAAAGATCAGGAAATGAAACAATCAAGTAGCGCACCTGACACAGGGTACCACATGGGAAAGTAACAAAGATACAATAAACATCACCAACAATAGCCAAGAGGTCAACCCTTTCCCCAGCAGTAACCACAAGGCAGCAATGAAAAGACGCAAAAGCATGAAAAACACAAGACACAAAAACACAAATGCTTCACAAAAGAAGAACCGCATTGGAACGGTCAGTAAAAATATTTTACTGGAGGGCATAATCCAGTTTCACGGCGCCAACCTCACCCTTAATTCTGGTATGGACCAGGACACATCACTTTTTCAAAATTTTTTCAGGTAAACAGTTTAAATCTATATCAGGCCTGACATTTAACATTTTGTGTGGTCTGATCTATATTCAAGCAGTTTTCAAAGTGGCGAGAATGGTAACCAGCAGGTAAAGAGTTAAACACAAGTGATGCACTCATTCGTTTTGATGCATATATTTGATTTTTATCTACGAATTCCTGCAAAAATGCTGTATTTTACTATATATAACCGGTGAATATAGATTGCAACGTACCAATTAAATGGTTGAATTCAGATGTTCCACAATTGTATTATAGAAATGGCCAAAAAAAAGATGTAAAATATTTATATTTGTGCAACAATTGTGTGAGCATTTATTTGCTTGTGGGAGATTATCACTTGCAAAAGATATTATTTTTGGGGCTATTGTCATGTGAATATGATGGCCATATATCCGCTGCTATTTGTCTTTTCAGGTGTTTAAGTTTATACTCATGTCCAATGAAAACGCACCACTCTTCCGATGCGCATATTTGTGGCCTATCAAACGCTGTGCAAAACTGTGTTATTTATAATTATTATTTAGGACAAATGCAATGTTTTCGCACAAAAATTTCAACTCTAGTGACTCCGTTAACACATGACGTAACGTCAGCCTCAATATTGCGTTTATTGCATTTTGGGCGTATACAAATAGACCCCAAAATCTCGTTTAAATTTTTTCTGTTTGCCAGTAGATCCCCTGTCATTTCGCCACAACTTTGACAGTTGTGACGCAACACTTAACGCTACACTAACTCGAACAATGTCACTATGTAAGCTTAAATATGGAGTGGTCCGACAAAAACTTGACATAGAATGTTTAATTGCAATTTCTATGGTCCTAGTGTTCTACACAATGCTTATTTCCATCGTACAAACTCACACATATGCAAAACGTCATACAAATCTTCTAAAAATTTGACGATGCATCATTGACGTCAACTTTGAGCGCGTCGCCAGCCACTGTTCGCAACACTAGCGTTTTGGATCTTCTAAAATTTGTGTTCATCTGTTAGTGCGAGTATTATTGAACATTAAGTTCAACACAGATACTCTTAGGTTTGTGTATACGAGCTTTTAGCGATTAACGTTTATCAAAAAAAAAGTTGATACCTACCCTCCGTCGATATAAACGACCCGCTACACGAGCAAGAAATCTTCTTCCTACGACCTTGTTGTAATTTTGCATCAGTAAAAGGAGGATTCCTTGAATGCCTCGATTTTATGCCTACTCAAAAGTATGCTAGTGACGTCACATCGTGACGTAATAGACACTTTCAAGGCAAGATTACTCTTCCTGGCTATCAATTTAGAGACTACAAAGAAAAATGCGGGAATAATGCTTTTGAAAATTCTGAAACACATTCGATGGCTGGTTCTGTGACTTTCTGTTTTGACGGTTGATTTGTTAAATAGTACCAGCACGTGTCATTAGTGATCATTCCGTTTTAAAGACCTATCAGTAACTTACAGAATTGCTACAGTTCAATAATACGCAATTGCAAAAATAAAATAATATTTCGTTAAAAAGATATAGTCATTTTTGTAGGTGGTGCGTTTTCATTGGACAATTAGTATACTTGAATGATAGTTTAGGTGAATATAAGCAGTTTATTGATTAGGTAACAGCACGATTCAGCCATTAATACATGTATGTTAATGGGCACTTAGGGTTTCAACATTAAATATACAGTTCACTGTTTTGTCAATAAGGTTATTGTTGGTGCACTTATTAGTTTTGTAGTGTTGGGTAAGTCGATTGTAGTTCAAATTACCAATTAGTCAAATATTTTGATTAATTGGCGAAGAACTACTTATCATGCTATGAGCCAGTGCATGATATTTCCAACAATATGGTATGTGGGACCAGCAAAGCCTCAGATCAGCCTGCACATACGCGCAGCCTGATCAGAGCCTTTGCTTGTCGCTTGAGTATTCTATGATTAATAAGCTACTGACTGAACACCATTTGGAGTTGCTAAGCTTAAAAGGAGGCTGCAGAGGCGCGTCTGAGTCTACACTTGTCAAAATGCCACATTGTTGGAAATCACATGTCATGGCTCCTATTGTAAGCAATTTCACTCAAAGACAACTTTTCCAGGATCCTTATCTTCTTCTTTACTGCTGTCCAGATCCTCTTTGTTAGCACTGACCATCGTGAGGTCATCAACTTCATGCATAATTTCCTCAATCTGTTCATGTGACATGATGCTCAGCGTTCTTTTCATTGCCGATGTGAGTTTGGGGATATAGTCACGTGGTATTAAGAATGCAGAGAGATTGAAGAGGTCAAGGAATACCTTGTAACGGTCGCTGAAAAGCAATAAAATTCAGTTAAAGTGAAAAAGGATTAACTTCTTTTTAACAAATATGATATTTGCCTGATAATTTAAGGGGGGCACCAATATCGAGAGCACATGATTTTGTGACTGTTATTGTTCTGTGGCTCTTCACAGTGCAATGGGTTGGTCTATAGTGTTTGAGTTTTCATGATTATACTTACTTATTGTATGTGCTAGGAAGCTATAGCAAGGCAGGGTAGTACATGTTAAAGATATTATTATGTGACAAAAATAGCTCTACAGAGCCAATGTTGCCTGTTTAAAATAACCACCCTTACTTACTTTACTTTCTTTATCTTTAATTTATATGAGTACTCTACCATTTAAAAACATATGTGTGGTTATAAGAAATGAAAAGTATGTATCTTTGTAGATTACAAAAGAATAGTGTCACAGTTAACAAATTATACTGTTGTATGAGATGCAGCATAAAAGTTTACTTGAACATCACATTCTTATAAAAACATATCCAATATGACGCACCAATGATAAGTTAGCAAGCAAACAAACAAGTGCATATTTAGTAGCTTTTTGAACTTGGCATAATGATCAAGGTCAACAAAACCTAATCAGTTCTGCATCCAGTGACGATGTGCAAAACAAACCTATTGCTCAATGGTTCTGGAGATAAAATGCACATACGGAAAGGGTCTTTAATGTCTTTTCAATGCCTTTAAGTAGAGAGCAATGCTGGTCTGAGTTAACCATCTATTGATCTTTCTGGACTTAAAGTAAAGCAACCAGCTCTCTTTTCTTGTCAATATTATTGCAAAACTAGAAAGGACACTAAGTACTGTATTACAAAAACAAGGACCAAACAGAGAACAAAAAACAACAACAACAAACAATGAGAGCAACAATAAACAATGAATCAACAACTTTAAAACTGACAGAAGACTAAGCCGAACCCTTGACCTGCATTGAAAGCACACACTCTATCTACTGGGCTATTGAGGTGGTTTAATACAATCCACTTGTGTCTGTAATTGACAGGTGTGTGTGTGGGGGGGGTGCAAATCAAGGACACTGACCTGATAGTAGAGCATAGATAATGAATCATCAACCATAAAACGGACGGCAGCCTAAGCCCTTGGGGGTAGGGGGGCTTAAGTGCATTTTACTGGATTCGAACCCTTGATTTGCATTGAAAGCACACACTCTATCAACTGAGCTATCAGGGTGGTTTAATACAATTCACTTGCGTCTGTAATTGACAGGTGTGTGTGTGTGTGTGTGTGTGTGTGTGTGTGTGCGTAGGGGTGCAAATGAGGGCAAAAACATCAAGGGCACTGACCTGATAGTAGAGCGTAGATATTGATACCCTGAAGAGCCTCCTGTACCAACTTTACTCCCAATCATTCTCTGAACCATCATCACGTGATTTGCTGAAATTAAAATGTTAATAAATAGAGCTTGTATTATTGGGATATTTTCTGATATTTTAGAGATGACAACTTTTACAGTGTACAGTAAATCTCTGAGAGTGAATTTAGAGGCTACCATTGCAAGATGCTTTAAATATGACAAGCATTCCATGGGGGTTCTGTGGTGAAAGCAGTTGAAAATATGAAATATGTAATGGTTGAAAATGTGAAAATAAATGGTAATATGGTGGGATAAAGCCATCTCCTCACCATTGTACTTATATAAAGCAATTTGATAGGTTCAAGAAAAAAGTTGATCTAATGTACGTTAGAACTTGTGACCTTAGTTTTACCCCCAGCATTCATCTATGTCGCTACTTAGTCAGGAAGGTTATGAAGACACTGCATGTTGCGCAGAATCACTGGAGACTTCCTTGCTTACACATGTGAAACAAAAACTCATGAGCTGTCACATTTATTTATGACTGATAAACTGAAAAAAGATCAATGTGATTTAGACGGCCATGCCATAATAGGGAAATACTACATGTTGCAGCATTTCATACCAGTCTTCACTGCTTGCCAGAGTACCCATTTACAGGTTTCCTGCATGTGCAGATTCAGAGGGGGGGGGGGGGCAGGGGGTCCTGACCCCACCCCCCAAAAATTCACAAAAAGATAGGTTTTCTTAGCAATACTGGTCCACATACCCCCAAAAATCACAAACTAGCAACCCAGCATTCAATGTTGGGCCGTCATTGGCATGCCAACGAAACGCCTTTGAAACAGCGTTTCCCTGGCGGGTTAATGATGGCCAGCATATACTGTTAATTGAATCCTCCCTCCCCTCGTCCAATAATAATAATAATAATAATAATAATAATAATTATAATGATAATAATAATAATGATTATTGTCCCCCTCAGACAAAACTTTCTGGATCTACGCATGTCCTGTAAATGGTTGATAATATTTAACGTTTATTTGATTATTTCAGTCATACGACAAATGAGCCTTTTAAATAACCTAGTGTATTTTTTTAAATAATCTAAGAAATAAAACAAATTGCTCAATCAATGTCAAGTGACATTTGTTTAACGTTTGTGCCTCCTGTTAAAGGCACACATGAATTGTTTATAGTTTATAAAGTTTTTTACATCTCCATTTGGTCATCAAGGAGTCCAAGTCTGTCAGCAAGGTAAGAAGGCTAAATGGCTGATGGAAACGAGGCTCATCCCGAAACAAAGAGATCATCAGTGCTCCCTGGGTAGCTTTATGGCTCAGTCGGCGGTCTCCTGTAATATAATATCAATATTATACAATTATTGACGCATGTTGAGGTGAAAATGGATTGTTGTTGAACAGGCTATTTCATATTGCCTGGCGCTAAGCGGAGGTCAATATGATTAAGCTTACTGTTCAATATCACCTCATGTCTACTGAAACAGTCAACAATTGTTTGATGTATTTCCCGCCATTTTGAAACATTGAAACCAATGACTTTACAGTACGATAATACTAAGTAACTTGACGTGCTGACGTCATTTCCTGAAAGCCAACTTCATGTTGTGTGTTTTGTAATGTCACTTTCGGAAAACCATGCAACATGCACTTATATCAGGGGCAGTTGATAAGCGTCTGTGTCATTCAGAAGATGTTTATTTATAGATGATATAATATACAACTCGACCCTATGGTGCTAAGATGAATATAAACACAAACGTAAACAGACAAGATTTTAAATAACAGAATCCAAAGCAGATTAGATGTATATTTTGTGGGCCACCCTATGGGGTAATAAGAATTGTAAATAAAAGACGCTAAAATTCTCTTAACATACATCCACACCTATCCAGTGGATTTAGATTGAGCTTTTATGTACTGTCTCTGTGTATGCCAGTCTTTGTTGGTCGCCTATGGCATAGGTTTCATATAGGCTTGTGTTTAGATTCTTTACAGAAAACCAACCTACTTCTAAAATTAGTAATAATTTTCAAATCCCCAGTAACTTAATGATGACCAGCAGGTTTAATGCAGATATATCTCATGGTCAATTCTATCAGTAAACCAAATGGATCTGGTATTTGTAAAAAGTTTATCCATCGTATTTCAAGTTCATGCCTGTATATATTTCTGTGTCTACACCAAGCAGAAAGAGCACAAAGAACTACATCACAAATCACGGAACAAAAACAAAGCCCCCCACGCACAAAGGGAGCATTAATAAACAATGAATTAACAACAACAGAATCCTCATCTTAGATTTGACACCAACCGAGGCCACATGGGGCTTAAATATATTTAATTGACTGAAGAATCTTTGTCCTATATTCTGCTTTTAAACCATAATAAACTCTTCTCTTAAGTGTCTGTTGTAGAATTTAGAATATGCTTTATGATATTTATGATATTGACTCCTTTGTTTAGTATTGTAGCATTTAAACACTTGTTTCTATTGTTGAAGTCACTAACATTAGTACATTCTCTTGCAAAACAAATAAGCTGCAAAATATAAACAACATAAGAAGGTGAGCATAGAACATCTCCATCAAAACTTTCTGATTTTCATTTATTTTTCGGATATCCCTGGTAGGTATTTTGCAGGCGTTTTTTTCATTTTAAAGTTTCATTCCAAATAGTAAGCCAAACAATTATTTACACTTGAGTTACTCTTACAAACCCCCTGTGACCTTTCAATTGAAAATAAATTCTGGCACTGCTTTCTATCTATCCTCCCCTAAGTTAGTAGCTGGATGGAGTATTTAGTTTTTCAGACAATGCTTTCTATGTTTAGGAATTGTAGGGATATTCCGTTATTGCATAAAGGCTTATCAACTTCTCATTAAATGGCTAATATTTAAATGTTTAGTGATCTAAGGTTCCCAATCCAGACTCCATGTGACATTTCACATTATATTCAATGGCATATGACTTTCTGCATGCTGATGGTTTTCCTGAAAAAAATGTTTTGGAAAAAAAAACAATAATGACAAAAAATGAAAGTAAAATTTATCCACCATTCAAAGAACTACATGGTTTAATACTATGCTATCAGGGTTACTTACCTCTTTCAACATATGTTTTGTGTTTCTCTGGGTCGAAGATTGACTCGAACGTAGCCTAAAATATAAACAATAAATAAGCCAGCAACTGAGATTGTGTTATAGTTGAATTGCTGAGCAACAAAGGTTCATGCGAGCCTGCACAAATCATGTGCAGACTCACCCGAGCCTTTGCTGCTCACATACACAAAGTATACGTTATTACGATGAAATCTTAGCTCATAAGCCATACTAGACATACCTGCATGGGCGTTCAAAGAAGTTTTTTTTACATATGGGATAAGTACCAAACTTTCATTTTACTATAAATGGGCTAGTCCATACAAATTAATAATGACTGAAGATGCATGAAGCATTAAAGTTTGACCTAAGCCATTACCTACTATCAAACATGTCTAGCAGAGAGTAGCAAAGGCACTGGTAAAAATTTCAGGGTGAGCAAGCTTGTCTGAGCCCTTGCCACTCGCATATGCAATCAGTTCCAAACTCTTGTGTATTGCTGAAATCAGTATTACTGCTAACACTTTTGACACAAATTAAGCAATAATGAATGCAGCTTCCTGGTTGTACCATGCAGCTTTCATGGTATAAACGATTCTTATTAGAATCCATCATGAGGATGGGATAGGTAAATCTGTCCTGAGGTCACCGTTTGGCATCACAAGCCTTGCCAAGTGATGACAAACGGTGATCCGGAGGGATATATTTTCTATCCCACCCTCGCTCGACTAATGTATTCTTTTTCTTGCTCCTCATTAATCACCGCATTTTTATGTTTGAAAAGGCTCTCAGAAGTTCCTGAATATGCTGAGATGCGACATGATATGATGACGTCACTTTAACATAACCATGACGCCACTTGACGACAAAGTCAAGTGAGTTCCAATACAACCAATGTACAGCCCTCACGTGACAGCCAGGGTAAAATAACATAGGTAAAATAAGATTTTCTATCTCAGGAAAAATTATTTGATATTCTTATCAGGTGTGCAAGGGAAGGTAAATGTAGTTATGGCAAAGTGTCAATACTTAGACCTGTGCACGAGATGATTGTAATTAATGAATTGATGATTTGAGCCGTGGCATGAGATTTCCAACAATGTGGTATGTGCCACCAGCAAAGCCTCAGATCAGCCTGCGCATACGCGCAGTCTGATCAGAGCCTTTGCTAGCCGCTTGAGTATTCTATGATTGTTAAGCTACTGACTGAACACCATTGGGAGTTTCTACGCTTAAAAGGAGGCTGCAGAGGCTCGTCCGAGTCTTCACATGTCAAAATGCCACATTGTTGAAATCTCATGCACTGGCTCATTTACCTTCTGTTTCTGGTACTCTAGCAACAGGCTTTCTTTGACTTTCTCATCTGTCTCAGTCTATGTACATAAAAAGATAAAAAGAACCTTTCTAAAGGTGTACAACCACAGGAAATGTACTAAATATTAACCTGTGCAATTTTGCACAGGTTCATATTTAGTACACTTCCTGCAATTTTAACACCAAAATAGAACTATCAAACTTACATATTAAGCATACTGTCAGCTACATGCCATTCGTAAAGGTGTTGGACATTGCAGGATATGAAATTGAAATAATCAAACTAATTTAAGTATCTTGGTGTTCTTTTTTACAAAAACAGGGGCGATTCGTTCAGCAGAAAAATACCTATCATCATTGGCCAAAAATCAATGCAGTTATTAAAATTTACACCTGCCAGTAGATTCCCAGTTAAAGCTTTTGTGACAATATTATTGTATGGAAGAAAAACTTTTGGTTTTGAAAATTTACATCCTTTAGAAAATAATCATTTAGATTTCCTAAAGAGCATCCTAAGAATGAAAAGCAGCACCCCATTGATTATGGTCTGTGGTGAATTTGGCCGTTTCTCCCTTGAGATTTAGGTAAAACAAGAATGATAAAATTCTAAGCAAATTTATTAATTGACTAAACACTTAAATGTCTTATAATGTATCAATTATTGCTATAATTGCATAATAATTACTTATATTCATGTAAATGGATTTCGTGTATTCAGAAAACTCTACAAGATGTTTGCTTAAATTATAGTTGGATAAGTAATAATGTAGAAAATATAAAGTCGCTTTGCAGAGAAGTTAAAGGTCGTCTGGAGATGCAGTTCGTACAAAAGTGGAATTAAGCCCAAAATGCACCAACTATAGAATTTTCAAAACAAATTCTAAAATTAAAACTTAAATTACGGAACTTCAAATCCACCCCTTTATCAGTTTGTTTAGATTTAGATCAACAAATAACCGACTTGAAGATGGGAAAATGTTGAACGTTCACATAGATTCTGTAATCTTTGTATGTGAACATGTTGGGGGACGGTGTCCACTATTTGCTCGAATGTAAATACTGAACAGAAGAAATAAATAAATATTAACCAAAATTATAGTTAAGGCATGTGAATACATTAAAAATTCAAAAATTGATGTCTACTGAAAATTTGAAACTGTCAAAACAACTAAGTTGGTTTATTTCTGTAGTGATCAGTAAGTTTTAGTCCCTGATAACTGAGCACACACCATATTATAAATTGAAGAAAAGTCATTTGCTGATTAGAATTTATTTCCTCATATATTATGTTGCAATCTGAGAGAATTAAAGTTATGTTATGTTATGGTATGGTAAAGTACATCTGGATATCCATTGCACAATTATGTATATCCATTGGGCAAAATTCATGCTAGTTTGAATTGTGATGCCATTGCTTTTGTTGATAGTACTACATGCCTTTTTTGGGAAACTTTTAACTTTTAAATTTTATTCATTTTTATATCATGGTGCTTGACATTCTCCTACTCTAGCATTTGATTTGCACTCTCAGATATGAATATTAAAGTTACTGTAAATCGTGTCACACCAAGTACTCTTAGTACGGATACAATATCAATCAATTTCTTGCTCAGCTCTAGCCAAAGTATAAATCACCAGCATTTGCCCAGATATGAATATCAAAGATGCCACTTACGCTAAGGCCTACTTGTGATATTATACCTGAGCAGGAAGAGACCAGGTGTCATCAATCCATCTGTTAACAGCAATCTGGAACTTTGGCCAAAAGTTGAAACCTGTCTCCTCTAGTCCTGGTGTACGCTCTAGCCAGCCCTAAATGGAGAAGAATGCTACATATGACATTCTCTTACTTAAAGTATTAGCAATCAAAGGCCCATACATCATTAACGGATGCCATCCTTGTGTTTAAAATGAACTATAGATGAATATATGGGAAAATTCTAAGCAAATCTTATAAAACAATTTTATAACACACGAAAAATATAATTGCCTTAGTTATAAGTTGCTTTCGCCTTAGTTATTAGTTGCTTTCAGCCTAACTTAGACACAGATGAGATACCTCTGAACTTGTCTTCTTATCAGGGTCTGTACTCTAGGTTATCACAAAACCATACCTAACAACCAAATAGTTTAAAAATAAGTATGCATACAATGTACCTCAACAAGTGCCAACAAAGATGGGCTGGTAACGGAGTCGTTCAGACGAGCCACAGAAATTGGGTCATTGAAGACATTCTTGTAATGTTGCTGATTGTATTTCACTCTGTTATCCTGTTAAAAAGCAAACAAACAGCAATCAGTAATACTAGTGTTACTAATCAGACGGGTGTTCAAGGTGTACAACCATCGAAATGTACATTGTGCAGTTTGCACAGGTTTCATATTTTGAAAATTTCATGCTGTGACAGCAAAAATAGAACATACGTTTAAGCTGTTTAATTTATTAAGATGGTGTAAGCTCACCAATGAATGTATTGATAATGACAATCTAGATTTCATAATTGTATTGAAAAGCAAATCTTAACATGGATCAGTCAAGTTATGTCATAACACACACACACACACACACACACACACACACACACACACACACACACACACACACTGAGAAATCCAAATGAATTTGGAGATATAGCTGTCATGCAAATATAAAGATAAACAATTTGCAGTAGAGTGACAGGAATTTTTAAATTAATTGGCATTTTGGGATGTTTAAAGAGGTAAAGACAATGGATATGATACTTGGAAAATGTGAATTTCCAAATAGTTTTCTTCCATATTTTCTGTAACATATGTTGTAGGTACCTACAACATATGTCTTTTCAATGAATGCGTTTTTCACCATAAGCTTCTGTTAAACAAATACTCAACCACTTTCATTTATTCAAAAGAATGAGCATGTAGAAATGAACATCTTTTCATGTAGTTTGTCATGCACCTGGATGACAATAATAGACTGTCAATTTTATGCTTCTGACAACTTATCTTGAGATATTGCTAAATTTCTAGTTGCCTGGTTGTATCATACCTCTTTCAACCCCAAGCGGTTTTCCAATAATCGAAACTGTAGACTTTGGAATCCAGAGGCAGTGGCAAGATGTTCTCTGTAAGATATTAGATATATCTAAATACAAATATGAACCAGACCATCAGAATTTGGTACCTTATCTTTTATGCTTCAATCAAAACTTGGCACTCAGGCCACATAATAACATAATATATATTTTGAAAACATTGCATTTAAATGTCATGAAAGGATGGGGGTACTTATTGTGATCATTTTTTGCATATGGCCAGGATTTTGTCAGGTATTCATCTAAATACATGGAAATATAATGTTTGCAGCAAAAGCTTGAGAAGAAAGTGTTGTTTTTACATTATTTAAGGCTTGTCTAGAATATTTCAGTGTCTTGGTAAATAATTATTTTGTCTATAGCGTTTGCACATTACCTGTAAATATCTTTTAGGCATAATATACATTTACTTTTTATATATAATTTTATCAGTCTGACCTGATCACTGAGGTGTATCATTACTGCATACATATGTTTAAGCTACAGGTTTAT
The DNA here is from genome assembly GCA_964019695.1 of Loripinus fragilis. Taxonomy (NCBI): domain Eukaryota; kingdom Metazoa; phylum Mollusca; class Bivalvia; order Lucinida; family Lucinidae; genus Loripinus; species Loripinus fragilis. The sequence continues at coordinate 93,685,207 of OZ026521.1, read as the reverse complement.
CCAAAACTGATGGAGATACGTGACTTGGTGAGTTTTCATCAAAATTTGTTTTTGAGCGTTTCGGTTGCCTTCCCCTTTGATCAAGCATATCATTTGTATATATCTGTAATGCAATACTACAACTGAATTGTATGCGACAGAATTTGCTTGATCAAGAGAGAATGCGTCTAAACATGTTTTTCTGTTTTATAAAAGTTAAATAACAGAAGCAGTGATTTCAAACCATATTTTTAATCAGCATTTTTTCCATGTGAAATGCCTTTTTGTGGATAATTGGAGGGCTGAACTAACTACCTTCTTCACGGAAAAAACTAACATTATCTTTGAAACATTTATCTGGCCTATTGTGTAGGCATTCCTTCATTAAGACTGTGTGAGGTCCTTTGACCCTTCGTGGAAGATAGTTAAGGTATCAGGAATAGAATGTAGTAACTTCAGAAACTTATCTGGTAGAATTGAGGCCCTGGAGGGGGGGAGGTCCCAGTATCCCATATCCATTTAACTTTTTTGAAAAATATCCCACATCCTTAAAATAAATGGCAAATTCAGAAAGCAATGTATCCCCAAATCCCTAAAATTGATCCAAGTATCCCGTATCCCTTTAATTTTTGGCCAATATCCCTGTATCCCTAGAAAACCTTCCAGGGCCTCAGAATTAAACGTTGTACAGCAGAATATGCAACCCTAGTTATACCTTTGATGAAATCATATCCTTCTTGAATGCGGCCACATATACATTTGATAGTTAGGAAACGCTGTCACATGATGCGTTTATCTGATTATTAAGACGCCATGCTGACAAGTGTTTAATGGCTTAACACATGGGCGTCAGCTGTAACTATTTAGATATGAATCCTACTTTCTTACCTAAACTCCAGAAAGTCGAGAGGGGTCATGGTCTCAAGGATTTGAAACTGCTCAGTAAGTAGCTGAAAAATGTAATGGAGAACAATAAAGCAAACAGTTTATCTTAAGAAAACAAGTTCTTGAAAATCAAACGTTGTCTTGCCCTGATTAATCAAATTAAATATTTTCAAAAATTAGAACGACAAAACACCGCACTAAATACATATATAAATACTAAGTTTTAGCATTGTGGTAAAACTATAACTCTCAAGCATTTGGACCATTGCGCAAATTTATTCTGTTAACCCTTTGGTACTTTGGCAAACAGTGAAGACCCTGATGAAATGCAGCATAATGCTGCATTTCATCAGGGTCTGTACTGTTTGTTCAGATTAAAACAATCATCAGGAACAGAAATGCATCATAATTTAAAAACTTTCTATCTGTTACCCTTAAAATACAAAATACTTATTGTATCAATAAGTATGGGTATTTCCATCAGAATACAAAGGGTAAATAGCAATGGCAAGTATTGTATATTTTAGATATACGACAGGTAGTCCAAACTTCTAAATATAACATGCATAAAGAAAACCATCGTTTTGTCTCTGAGCTGCTTTATGATTTTATGTCTTCCAAAATAATTCCAAAATATCAACTTCTGTCTTGGTTTTACAAATTTGATTATAATATAATTTTGGTCTTATAGCAAAATCAAAACGGTTTGCACCCTTACTTACTTGGATTGACATTAATATCAGTGATCTCTCATAGCACCTTGGCCTTTTAAATGCTGTCTATCACAAAATTTATCTTTATCGGGTCAACTTGACTCGAGACCGGGGGGGGGGGGGGGGGGGGGGGGGGGGGGGAGGGGGGTCCCGGGTTTGAGCCTCACTGGCCTCACTGCGTTGTGTCCTTGAGCAAGACACATTTATCCTAGCTTAGTACTGGTTCAACCCAGGAAGACCCGTCCCTTTATAACAAAACTGAAAGATTGTTGATGGGACGTTAAGAATCAAACAAACAAACAAAAATTATCAGGCCAACACGACCTTGAGCTTTTTGAATGACGTCGATGACGTTGAATCAACGCAAAAAATCGATAATTATTAAGTAAGGGTGTAAAGATCAGGAATCGATACAATCAAGTACCACACCTGACCCAGGGTACCAATAATAATCGCCATTTTAATAGTAACTAGTGGGTCAACTGATAAATAGAATACCAGGTTCGTGTCTTTTTTAAGCAAATTTGATATCAAGTTTACCAGACTAGGCTACGAGAACGTATGTTGAATCGCTTGGTAGAGCCTCGCAATTCAAAAAGCGTTCTTGAAGCCTTGCCTGGTAAATTTGATGTCAAAAGACACTCACCTATCATTCTCTATATTCTATAGCATACCTTGAGAATAAGGACCACTCTATTAAGCCTGTTGATTATAATCAGGGTCTTGCTTTCATCAAGTGGCTGTAATAAAAGTAAGTAAGGAGGCAAAAATCAGGATAACGGAAAAAACAACAGCGAAAATTTCCAAGTAAATAGGGGCCACCATAAGCCTGCCAGTCTGGCAGACCTATTATGGTCCAACATTGTATTCTGACTGAGCTAAGGCAGTCGCAAAATGAATCAAAAGTAATTATTTTCTTGTTATGTGAATATACCACTAACAGATAATTATTATTATGCTTATTTCATAAAGCAGTTTGATCAGCTGAATAAATGTTTTAGGAAAAATGTCATGTTGACGCACTAAGGAAACTTTTGAGCCAGAATTCCCATTATGGGAGCGACGTGCTCACTAGTGATATAGTTGTGTATTGTACAACACTATTTTTAATAAAACTGAAAATGCTTCATAAAATATAACATGGTCATCACACAGGAAATGAAAATTTTTATCTAAAGCATGAGGGTTAAATATCAAAAGATGAACATACCGGATTCATAAATAGATTTCTGACAGAGTTTATCTCATACAGTATCTGTTTGAACCATAGTTCATAAGCTGAAATAAACAAAAGAGAATAAATTAAAACATTTTGTTCTGCAATAGTGCAGTTTTTAAGGAAAAACCTATATGGCTTCTTTCTATTTATCACATCAGTGATCAGCACAGGAGCAGTCGTTGTTTGCATACAATATAATGAAGCAGAAAAGGACTCAGACCAAAAAGTAGATTTGCAGCCCCATTGAATATCTGCAAATGCATGTTTTAAGGTGATTAGGTCTGCAATATGAACATTTTCTGAAACTTTTTTCGTAATAAATTGTTTGTAAAAATAGAATTAAGTTATGATTTCACAATAAATATGTTCACTATAGCTGAAAACTGCACGGAAAAGTGTATTTTCTTATAAAATTAAGTGTTTTTTCTCTTGCTGGTATTTAATTACGTCCCTCCAAAAATTCTAGACAGTTAATTCTTAACATAAATGCTGTTGTTTTGATAGTGAAACTTTGTTATGGTTTACGAAGCTGCTAAAATGTATACCTGGATTTTAGCTATATTACTGTGTTCTTGAAAATTAGATACATTATTTCTAAAAATATAAGATAAAAGGTTACAGACTTTGCAGCTTTAAGAGTGGCTATATGCATAAGCGATGTGTATCGTTATCCTATGGGCTGTCATGTACTATCATGCAATTAACTCTTTGTATACTGATGGATTTTCTCATAGATATTGATACAATAAATATGAAAATACCCTCTGTGCATTTTTAGGGGTCACAGATAGAATATTTCTAAATTATGATGCATTTCTGTCCATGAAGGTTGTTTTAATCTTATGCCCAGGTCACACATTCACGGATCACCTCGCCGGTTCTACTTCAGATAAAATCTCACATATGACCCAGGAAATGCCAATTTCCGTAGTCCGATACGGATGCACTATATACATAAGATTAAGTACCTCTACATATGATTACAGATGCACTACGGAAAGCTACGAGCCAAATCGGATTGCCACAAATGATGCCAGATTGTATCCGTGACAAATCCGGCGTCCAGTCCGTGAATGTGTGTTCTTGGCATAAGCAAACAGTGCTAACCTGGATGAAATGCAGCATTATGCTGCATTTTATCAGGGTCTTCACTGTTTGCCTAAGTAACCATTTAGGAGTTCCCCTATACACAGGGATAATCGAGTAATTCCATATTGGCACAGTTAGCTGTATTGGTCCAACTCCAAAACTTTGGTATAATACAGCTGACGTCTCATGGGGTGGGGCTTATAAATACCTGGCACTGTGAAACCGGTTAAAGCCCTCCAGTAAAATATTTTACGGACCGTTCCAAGGCGGTACTTCTTTTGTGGATCTTTTATGTTTTTTTCTGTCCTGTGTTTGCTATGCATTGGTGCGCGTCTGTTTATATGTGCATTGTGGTCACCTGCTGGGAAAGGGCTGACCTCTTGGCTCTCGTTTGTGGTGTCGAACTGTGAGTTTGTCACTTTCCCATTGGTATCCTGGGTCAGGTGTGGTACTTGATTGTATCGATTCCTGATCTTTGCACCCTTACTTACTTTTACTATCCATGTTAGGGTCATAGTTATTTTGTGATTGTTAGTGAGGAGTAAGCATAACTTCACATCTGAAGTACCAAGATACTGATAAGCCTAAGTGGGAATGTTTGGAAGGAGAAACATCGTGTCTGATAGATGATCAAATATGGCGTAGCTCTAGGCTTTAAACAGGCGAAATGTATTCTGTGGCTAATTTTATGGTGAATTGTTTCGTAAGTTTGTTAAAACTTGCAATGCCCTTTTTATTAGCATGAACATGAAAACCTGAATCACTGTACACGCAAAATTGTAAAAATATAAGTTAATTTGTATCTGAGAGAATACACAATTCATAATTGTGCTATACACGTGTATGTACGAGTATTTTTTATAAGTACTTATATGCAAAACATGTATAGACTCTTTTTTATATGAGCGCGTGCAATGTATGAAAATCTGAATTTCTCCCTACATGTTGATATCTGTATGTGTGTATACATCCGTGTTTTAAGATAACTTATATACATGAATCAACATATGTATTTTTAGCATATGTTTATTGGAAGCATATTTAATTTTGTATGTTCGTGCATGTGTAAACGTCTTTTTTATTATTAAAACATACATTAATGTTTGAGATTGTATTTATGGATCTGTATTTTTGCAGCATTGGCATCTAGATTTTTACTATGTTTATAATATTTGATTTTGGTATACATATATATATATTGCATCTGTTATTCTATCTATAGGCATCTGTTTGAAATATCGTTGTTTTGCTTAAAAAAAATCTTTAATATACTTTCACGTGTAAACATATCATTTTTTGCACATGGAACCATTCATCTGCTAGCACAATGCAGAGTATTTAAGGTTACTCTCTGTATTTTTTTTACATAGATACATATGTTAACGCTTGTACTTGTACATGCAAGTGTATGCATATGTTGTAGTACACGTTTATATATTATTAAACAAATCAACATTTGATTATTTCAAACCAGAACATCGAAGCGTCTAAGTTTCGTGTAGGAGACGATAAAATAGTGTTCTTGCATACATGTTCATTTAAATACCCGTATGTTTCGATACATATAGGTGGATATGTAAACAACATATTTGGTATATGGGAACAAGCACCTACTGGTAGGATGCAACGTATCTAAGGTTAACATCTGTATTTATGTATGTATAATATATTTGTAAATATTTGTATGTTTATAAATGTGATTTTTCTGTATATGTGAACAAGCATCTGTTAGTAAGATACAGGGCATCCAACGTAACTTTCTGCATATTTGCATATATACACGTATTTGTAAATATTTGCATGTTTGTATTTGCGAATATTTTATATAAAGCACCTGCTGTAGAATGCAGACTATCCAAGGTTAACGTATATGTTTTGTGTTTATACATGTGTATTTGTTAGATTTGATTCTTTACGTCCCAGTCAACATTTTTTCAGTTATGTCGCAAGGGTCTTCCTGGGTTGGACCAGTACTAAGCAGGGGATAAAGTATCTTGCTCAAGAACACAACGTAGTGCCTCCGGCAAGGCTGTTTATACATGTATTTGTACAGTTGTAAATATCTGTATACATGTATTTGTACATGTCAATATTTTGTATATGTGAACAAGCACCTGCTGGGCGGATACAAACTAGTATACAACATGATCTAATTGCAAATATATGTTGCATAAAATCGCCATTTTGGTATACGACTGTATGTTAACACCTCCTATTGTAGACTTTTTTTCTGTATATCAGCATAAAATAACATTGTTTATATTGATTTTGGTGTACGTATATAAGGTGACATCTTTTTTTTGCTGACGTGCATATCATAAATGTTTATTTTTTTTCATACATGTGATAATATATACTTCTCTTTGGTATATTACGTAATAAAAAGTAAATAACGAGTGTTGTTGGCTCATTTACAACATACCCTGGTGTGTAACAATAAACAAATGCTCATCATGCACGTGTTTACCAGCTTCTGTACTGAAAGGTTTCTGGCATTGTAGCAGACTCTCCAACTGAAATTATAAAAAAACATGTATTTAAAAAAATAAGCCAATGGCATAATAGTGCATATATAGCACATGCATATAGTCATTCACACTTTTGTATAAGTACATGCGCAGCTCTCTAGTGAAATTTGGTGCGTAGTCTTGGTCCGAACCACCACCTATTTCCATATACAATCTTAACAAAATAAGGAGGATATAAAATATCAAATGTTTGATTGTTCGGCTTATCCCCGACTGCGGCGCTAAGTGTTGTGCAAAAGAAAAGAAAAAAGAATGAGGTGCTTGGGACAAATTGACATTCTAAAAGCACCGGAACATAGATGACCCTAAAATGTCCTCTGGGTATCGTTATAAATAATAATAGTATGGTGGCAACGGACTACATCCGATTATACAGTATACATGTAGACGCTACATGTATATCAAATTAGTAATTCTAGTTAAAGAATCATGGTCATGGACCAGCAATCGGATGCTTTGGGACCAAACCGTTGTTGAGACGGTAAGACTGGACTACTTTAAGTGCAGATACCCAAAAGGACATAATTCTATGATACTTGTATGTAAAAATGTTACTCTGTTTGTACTTTCTCATGCTATTGTAAATATGTGTATTGCTCTTCATATATTGGAAGAGTAAAATAATATTATTATTATCTAAGATATACAATATGATTACTTTACCTCAGACAGAATAGCAAATGCATCTGTTGATAATGGTGTCAATAAAAAAGCGGGAAAATAGTTATAAGTATTCAAACATTTCCACATATCCAGACGAAAGTGAGATTTTATACCTTTAAATTAGCCTCTCCGCTATGTGGTATATTTGCCCTTTCTGTACATAAATGCAACTGTAATGCAATACGTGACGGTTTTAATTGAAAGAAAAGCACAAAATACGAAACCTGTGCAAAATGTTCTGTTATGATGAGTGAAAAAATTATAGATTGCCTATGTACAGAATATGAGTTGGATATCGCAGAATAAATATGTTGCATATGAGCAGAATAATTATGTGTATGTAGTGTGTATGTGCGAAATGTGGAGTATAGTAGTTTCAAAGATGCATAGTAATGAGGCTATTTTTCTTATAAATAGGTAAAGCATGACTTTTCACTGCTACGCGCATATGCAACAATCTGTGGTAGGCTCAATATAACTGTAAACTGAGACTACCTGAAGGTAAACTTGCCAGTGTTTGTTTACAACGACTCTCATCTATCTTTAAATCTACTATATCAGATCGGACATTAGAATATTTACATTTTTTAAGCAAGACTTTAATGAAAGTAGATGTACGCAAACGTTTTTTATAATCTCATATTAAAATATTGATTGTGTACAAGTATTCGCAGCTTATTGAAATATCAAACGCAAGAAAAAGCGCGATCGTTTGTGTGTTTGCGTGCACATGAAGGTCTGTTTTAATGGATCTATTTTACCTGCAAATACTCCTGGTAGTTGACCGGTGTTCCATTTTCTTTCTCATTGTTCATCTTTTCCTCAGTTCAATGATAATGCCTCTGATGAAGAGCAAGAAAAATAGTATTAGACATGACGACGAAGACAAAATTTACTGATATATATGCAAACAACTGTGGGGAGCACAGTGCCTCAGTGGTTGAGTGCTTGACTCGACACCGAGGGGCCGCGGGTTTGAGACTCACCGGCGTCACTGCGTTGTGTCCTTGAGCAAGAACATTAATCCAGCTTAGTACTGATTCAACCCAGGAAGACCCGTCCCTTCATAACTGAAAGATTGTTGATGGGACGTAAAGAATTAAATCAATCAAACAAACAAACAAACAACAAGAAAACCAATACATTTCGTGTCACCTGTCTTCTTTGTATGCGATTGTGCTGGCAATGCAAAACTACAGGGCCTAGCTAAATACTGAAATATACTCAGGAAAACAATTGAAGATTTAGATTCAATCTTATTCAATAAAAATAAAAATTTAACTAAATATATAGTTTGCCCAAATTGACATGAAACTGATTAATTTTCGCCCAAATCTTCGTGATATTCGTGCGTTTTCGTGAAGTACTTCGACCTTGGTCATGCTTTTAACAGGAATATGAAGATAATGTCGGTTCATGAACGCAAATGGTCTGGTAGCCTAGTGGCTAGGTGGCAACTTACAGATCAAGCCAACCTGGATCGAAACTTGGACTTGGAAAAGCCCTTTTTTATATATAATTGTCAAATTGCATCTTTTTTTTTTAATTAAGATTGTTCTCGTATTTTACGTCATCTCATGGTGAGCTTTACATCTTTCATTTGTATTTAGTCGCTTTTACATTCATATTCCTAGGTTTCCTCACTTTTTTCTTGTCATCGGTGACTTTTGTTGTCTGCTGATAGCCTTTGCAAACAGTTTGCTCCCAGATCAGTACCGACAGAACGTAGGTCCTGATCTGGATACAGACCATTTGACACTCTGATAGTGTTACTGAAAGATGCTTTAAAAAAGTTTGTTTTGAAAAAAAATCAGCAGATGACAGCAAAAGTATTAAACTCACCTAGGCGTGCAAGGAGTTATTACATTTCGGTTTATTGAAATTATTCACATTTTTATGTGTGTATTTGTTGAATAAACGAATTCCAGATTCAAATAGATATATCCATGTTTACACAAAATCAAGATTAAAGACGAACAAACTAGCAAATTAAAAAGAATGAAGAAAAAAAAATGAAATGATCCTGGACTCGAACCCACATATTTTGAGCGCAAAAGACAGCCTCTTATCCATTAGGCTATCGAGGAATTGTGATTTTATTTATTCATAAAAATAATTATGTCAAAATCTGAAGCACACATTTTACGAAGATTCCCAAAGATTGGAAGAAAGGTCATTGAATATTCATATGTCTCAGGTCAATGTAGACAAACAATACAAGCGGTTCATAGTTCCAGATATTTGCAATCAACATTGGTGTTTAGATTAAGCCACGCTTCAATGGTTAAAGTACAGTGGACTTCCAAATGGGTGAACCCTTTAAACCGAAAAGTCACAAACCTTAAAAAATGTTAAAACCCTTTTTTATCGTTTGCATTCCATAGTAATAGGTCCCAAAATCATTGCTGACTCTTAGTCAAAAGTATGACACCTAATTTTGTAGTCGCTGTCAATGTTTTACTGTCAATCTGATGTCATATTGGATTGGGTATGCCATATCTGCTAATTTTTGGCGAAGAAAGTGTTGCGTTATCAGGTGCAATTACTGATAAATGGGCGATAAAACTTTTCTGTTGTCGGAATTAGAAAACAAGCAATGACCAGGTCAAGTTTGCAAGAAAACAAATATAAACCCGAATTTAATTGCTTGTGAACTTTCGGTAAAGAAGGTTGATACATTCGGCGTGGAACTGTATCGGAACCAATGACCGGTAACTTGCTGAATTGCAGATGGGTAGTTCTATCAATTCAAAAAAAACTCTGTTTGGAAATTGTTTTCTGAAATGTAATATTGTCAAAAGAATTTTGATATCATTCAATGGTTTTTCTGAGTATAGATGCTGTACATCTTTACAGGCAATGGATAACATACGCGCTGGTCAGATTAGGTTGTTATTGATTGCACGACCAACAGCTGTGCACTAAAATCACTTTGTGAGTCGCCTGCGCATTCGCGCCGTCTCGCAGGAGCCTTCACTGCTCGCTTCCACATAGTGTGACATAGGGCTCAGCTTGATACATAGAGGATCATATATGAGTCTTCATGTTTTATTGAATTTCTTAAACGAGTTCGGGTAAAGAGATAAAATGCGAGGCTTGCCGAGCAGTTTATCTCTTTTTTGCAACGAGTTTAATACATTCAATAATACACGAGTACGAATGATTCTATTTATCATATGTCGTTAAGATTACTTTGAAATCACATTTCTGCCGTAAAAACGTTATACTTTTTTGTCATTATGTACGCAACGTTATTATGGACTATCTAAATAATAATAATAATAATAATAATAATAATAATAATAACAATAATAATAATAACAATAATAAGTAACAATAATAATAAAATAATGGTATCTACCTACAGATTTGTCTTCAGTAATTTCTCTCTAGATTTTTTCCTCTTGGCATAACAAAATAGTTTGACCTATCGCACATACGTAAGATATATAGACCACTGTGACCTGTTATTTTAGAAGCATTATTTTTTGGCTTCATTTTGGACATTATCACGAAGCCAGTCACTCAACACCTGTTCTCAATACTCATAATCCAATTTGAGCAGGCCTTCAGTAAAGATGTGGTCATTATGGAATCAATTTTATTATTCCTGGATAAAACAAATATTATGGGTACTCAAAAGAACTGTCTCACAGAGGCGGTGCTGTGAGCACCCAAAACATATATTCAGTTGACGGATTGGAAATTAAATAGCAATTTTACGCGAACGAATATTTTCTTATCTGGAACTATCTTATTTCAGTCGTGCCCTGATACTTTGATAACTAGTTAACTTGCGTTTAAAATGTACGGGCTAAAATGTCATCGGTCTTAGACAAGAATCTGAATAAACACCTTCTGTCATACTGGAAATGTGCGCAACGCGAAGGTCTGACGAGGCCTCTTGAATGCGTAGGTTTGTCGGCTGACTGTGCGATACGTTCCTTTTTATACATTCCAGTCTTAATTTGAGATTATAATCTAATTGTTTACGAAGACGTCCAGTATATATTGTTATTATCATTTCTGAATCCGATATGATTACTATTCAAAGATGATTTTTAAGATATGTAATTGGCACGTGTAATTGGCCCAGTGCACGTGAATTTGGTACTTATCAAGACGGCGACCAGTGAAGGCTCAATCGAGACTGCGCATATGCGCATTTTCGATAGAGCCTTCGCTTCTCGCATACACAAAGTAAGAAAGTATATGAAGGCTCGTAAATTTTTTAGACCTCTACCACCGATGTGCGTTTATCGCAAGCTTTTGCGGATATACCATATCGTGAGTTGGCCACATTTTTTGTCAGTATTGCAATGGTCTTAAAACGTATACGGTAAGAAACTGGTAAAACGCTCTTAAAAGAAATGTACTTTTAGCCTTTTAGCAGGTGCCGCAAATGTATGCTAAATTACGAGTACTTGTGCGATCGCGTTTCTTTAAACTGACTTTGTCTTACAGTTATATGCGTTACGCAGAAAAGTGGCCATGTATGAGCAATACTGGTCCGGATTACCTAAATAAATAAGCCAGCATTCAATGTTGGGCCATCATCTGCCCGCCAGCGAAACGCCATTTAAATTTTGCGGTTTTCTGGCGGGCCGATGACAGCCCGATTTGGATCCCCTGTCTCTCCCACCAACTTAAAAAAACAACAACAAAAAACGCTATCTGAGTTGGAACCCCTTTGACAAAACTTTCTGGATCCGCGCATGCTGATCGACTTCGTTTTGAGGGATGGTCCGGCTTTATAGTCTGAGTATCGTTGAAGCGAACGTCTATAGTTCCGCTTTGTCCTAGACCACAGTTTTGAATTCCGCATATAGTACCCCGAAGAGCTATATATTATTACCAATCGCTGTCGCGCCTATATTTTATATAGGCGTGCTGTGACTGTGGATTAAATGCAAATGACAACCAGATTATCACAAGTAAGGCAATTTCAGACCAACAGTTATGGCTACAAGGAATAACCATCACTGAGTCCCATGAGAGATCGAGTCTTTCCGAATAAATCCCATACGAATAGGAATGGATGATGGCATCTACATGACTTTATCACGACAGATTCTCGAATCTTCCACTATCTTTAACCCATATACGAATGGAGTCCTTTTTAAGGGTCGCCGTCAATCAGTGTAGAACTAGATCAGACAAATACCACCCAACAACCCTTAAATGGAGATGAACTGGTCCAATTCATACCAGTGGTAAATTCCATCCGGCGAAAATCACAACGGTTTTAAGGACCGTGATGAATCAGCATGAACGAACATTTTTCGTTCTTTCTCGCCAATTACATGTATACGATTAATACGGTTGTCACGTTGGGTGCGTTTCTTTGGCTTCGCTGGGCGTAAGCCGGTTGTAGTCCATAACCGGCGGGGCACTCGGTTGATTTGGTTCACGTGGCGGCTCACCCGATAGGCGCACTACCGGCGTACGCCAATACCAAGGCATGGAAGCGGCGAGGCCTGTTTCACCTCTTAACGGTTCGTACCACAAAGTAGGTTGTGTTGCGCCGTTTTTGCTCGATTGCAGCGGCTTACTACCCATCCCCTGGTCATGTGATCGGCGTGGGCAAGGCAGCGGCATATGCCGTTTCGGTGCCAAAGAAACACAGCCAATGGTTTATTATGGCGGATGTGTGACTTCTCTGCGGTTTCTCAACGAATCATGACGACACTCGATGGTGCCACGAAAAAAGCAAACCGTTTGCATCCGTTACTCACATTGAATTCGTAGACCGGTATTTTTTTTAAACGGAAAAGCAGGAATGACAATGGTAGCTGAACAAATATCCAAGAATGTGTTACGACTGTACTATGATCGATACTGGAAAGGACAACAGCCCTCCAAACACGCAGCGGTGCCATGGGTGTTATTCGGATCGTCACTGTGATATAGGGACCATTACGAATCACAACGTTCACTAAGAATTTTCACTGCACGCAATGATTTGTTGAATGTGAACAGTAGTCAGATGGTTGCGATACGCCGAATGATGCAAATTCAATCGGATTCACTATACACGACTTCGTCAGTGCTGTGCTGCAACGCCCGAATTACTAAATAAGAACCGTTCTTGGTGAAGTCTGATTTGGCGTCTGCTGAAATGTTATAGAAGCCTCTTCGACAAACTGTAGGAGCAGTCTGATCTGGGTCCACACTGTTTGGCTATGTACTTGCATTGGTCAACAATGTTAGCATACATATGCAGCAGACGACATAAGTAGACAACCGTTACAGATGCAATTTTGCAGCATACTAACGGTATGCTGTGATGTATACCTATATATTCAAAATGCAAACCTTACCAGAACACTCCCTCAGTTCCTTCAAATTTCATTGACCGCTTGACCGTTATATATGAAAACATTCCTTATCTTCGGTTCACACTTGCCCTCTTGAATCAGGCTAAATCACGGGGTGCAAGATATTACGCCCTTCCGAAATTTGGCAAAGATGGTGTGTGGTCATATATGATCTATTGCACGATTTGGAGACCTGTCATACTCGGTAACACCAGACGTGACCCTTTCCGTACCCACTGCATTCAGTGGCACGTATGAGTATCTAACGGTAATACTGATTAAGTAGTTAATTGAGAAAATGTATCTTATACTGGTTAAATTTATATTAGAAGCTCATTGAAATAAAAAGGACTCATATGGTCTTGTGACGCGGGACAACGCCTTACCGACGTCGATGCAACGTTGAGACGGTGTATCGACGTTGGTGGGTACACACCACTTAATATTGACAAAGGTTGGCCCCGCCTTTTGTGGGCAGAGCATTAGGTTTACATTATAAGATGGATGACGTCATCTGTCAATCATGCATGTTCATTATTTTGTAGTATAAAAACAGACCAACCAATGTCAGTTACTAATAGGCATATTTAATTTTGAAATGATTTTATTATAGAGAGATAGGGTTGGTTTCATTAACTGACCCCAAGGTAGAAAATATGCCAAGTTTTCAGGTACAAATTGGTGGTTGTCAGACTCCATCCAATATGGCAGCCCCCTGACCAGGGAAACATATGATTGTTTTTATATGAAATTGATCGGATAGAATGGCTGTTTTAAATAAGACAGGTTTGTTAAGCTTTGTATGTACAGTTTTTTGATAAAGTGGCGAAACGTTAACATTGTCGTCTATGGAAATTTAACAGTGAAGTGCAACCTGGTGCGGCGTTGTGTCGCCACAACCCATGTCGGATATTATTTAGCCCTTGTAAAACGTATAAAAACATAGACAAACGTCGAGTAGGTGACATGATTACGTCTTCATGGCGATCGGGAGCCTACTTGACCTTTTTCATAAACATTTAAGGTTAAACATATACTGCTCAACAAAAGTTTAGCACGGATAAATAAAAATTGATTTTATTTCAGCAAATGATATAAAAATACAAAATATCTGCTGAAACGATGCTTTGATATGTGATGAAGTTGAGGAAAGCATTTGGTGTACTTGAATTGGATTTCTACTGCGTCGTTCATTGCTTTAAACAAGAGAGGGGTCAAAACGTGTTTCAACTGCATTATTGGCAATACAAAAAATGATACAGCATCGGTTTATAAAGTCTTTTGTTCTCCTGCTTTGTCGAATCAGTCATTCTTCAAAAAAATAAAGATCGACTCCATTGAGCATTTGAAGCAAAAGTTGAGTCTTGAAAACAACTAACGTCGTTGTTATAATGACGTTTACAAGTCAAACACAGTACTGTTTTCGTTGTTTATGCATGCTTAATTGAAAGAGTTTTCATGTTCAAGAGGATGCCAAAAGAGAGACAATTCAGGGTAAGGAAAATTTATAAAATGTTGTCCCTAGGTATTTAATTCATAAAAAAGACGTTAATCTGAAGATAAGGCTAAATGTAGGCGCTAACGTTATCTTAAGAAGACGTTTTCAAAGGTCAACTAACAGAAATGTTCCGGGTGCTTGTGCCACTATAGCATCAAAATGATTACTTGACGGGTTGGTTCAGTTCGCTGAAAAGTCAAGAAGTGGGAAAATGCCATTTTAACACCATAACGGAACGGTAAGACGTGGCATAAACTGGAATCAAGCTTTGGCGTTTTTAACGTTTTTCATCATTAAGAACCTTTTGCTTTACGTTACGAGTAGAATCAAACGTTTTAATTTCCGATGTAGTCGCGCATCCTTTACATGCACATGCCATCAAATTTAACGTCAATCCACTGACGCCAAACCAAATTACCTTTTGTCTGGCGGACACGAAAAAACGCAAATTTCAAGATCTTCATACATGTTGATTTCACAAAATATTTTTTTAATGTTCATTCAAAGTGGGGCATCATATTTAGATCCGTGCTAAATTTTTGGTGAGCAGTATATATACACTCAAACTGATTCTGATTAGTATCAATGGAACTTCATTCGCAACGATAGCAAAGCCTTATCGATATAATGAAGATGGTATATGGCACCCTCTTTGCGTTGGTAATGCCTGCCGCTTGGATTTGGCTCAGCCTCCATCAAAGCATCAAATAATAAGCCGAATTCTAACAGTAAGAATTACTTCTCCATGGTAGTCATTTAATAAGTATACGATTATTTGCAATTTAAAATACTCCCCATGCCGTTGCGGCGTCTGATCTGATTTTGCACTGCTTGCCGATGTCCCACAAAAAGGACGCTAGGCTTATCTATGTTGCTTAATGAGTTTGGATTTTATTGCACATTTTGCATTTCACAGTGAAATTTTTACCCATATCAACTTTTTGACAGAAGTATATACAAATGCAGATTTTAAAGAAATGGAAACAAAAGCAAATAAAAACTGGCGCATGTTACTTTGAGACCAAGGTTAAAGTTTTCTTTAAAATAATCCACTCTTTAATAGCTACTTATATTTGTTTGTTGGTAACTGGTATCAAATTTTAACTGTCAGTTTTTGGGATACCTCACTGGAAGGGATTATTTTGAAACACATTTCTCAACAAAAATACAAAACTTTCTTACTTACTTAGCATAGTCAAGGGATTCCTTTTTGAATTTGTGTTTTAAAATTATGAAACCACACTGGTATTTTTTTTGTTAAACATTTTACATCTTAAGTGCACAGGGTTACTGGGTAAGGAAGCATATATGTGACCTTGACCTTTGACTCCAAGATTATAGCACTGATCTGGAACTTTCGTTGTGATCTACATACCAAGGGCAATATGATCATCCTCCACCAAAAATGAAGGATGAACGAATGATCAAGTGATAAAAACAGAATCACTGGCTAAGAACAGACAACGGTAGCAAAATTTCAAGATTCCAGCTTGTGTCTGTACATATCATTGCCATGTGAAAAGGCTCTAAACAGAACAGGCCCAAGGTTATAAAGATTGTTTCATACTCAACTCAGCTAAGTACGAAATTTATCCTGCTGATTAATGTTAAAATGTCATTTATTAGCATGATAATTACATTATCTGAGAGATTTAAAGGAAGACACTTTTTTATTTTTTCGGTATTTTAGTTTTTACGAGCAGTTGAAATTTTGTGCTCAGTTGAGTTGAGCAATAAAATGTTTTATAACCTCGGGGCCAGGTCTGATATGTAGCATCTAGGTCAAAGTTATTGTGAACACATTACAAACATGCAAGTACCAGCTTAGCAAAAGCATAGTTCATGAAATCAAATTTGGTGATATAGCTGTCATATAATTATAAACAATTTACTATATAGAGACAGGTATTGTTTATAAATTCAAACGAATTGTTAGAAAACCTAATTTTAGTGATCAATTTAAAAAGATAGTAAAACGTTATATAAGGGTTGGGTATAACTTCGATATCATGCGACAGTCAGCATGCCTAGTTTTTAACCCTATCGCGGTTTATAGCTATGGTTTCCTCTTTAATTGCACGACGGTGGGTCAAGCCTCAGACTCTATGACGGCTCTGAAGTAAAGCTTTAATCGGTGAGTTGGTGCCTGATGCTTATCTGTAGCTGGACCCACAGTGGCTCAACTTGAGGTTTTCTTTAGCTCTGACTATCTGTGAGTCATGAGCCCTTTTCTTTGTTTCATCACGGTGTGTTAATTTGATTAGAGTGTTTCTCCATGATGATACATTGCATTAGTTAGATGGCTTCCATGCGAGCTGAACATTTCTTGTGCTCCAACAACAGCAGAATCTAGGGCGAAGATTTGGTACCAGTAAAATCCATTTAAGCCCCCCCCCCCCGGTGGCTTAGGCTGCTGTCCGTTCTAAGGCGGTGGTTCTGTTGTTGTTGACTTTTTGTTTATTGTTACTCCCATTGTGGGAGTCTGCAATTGTTCTAAGTTTTGTTGTACGTTACTTTATGTCCATTCTAGTATTGCAATCATCTTGATGGTGAAGAGAGAGCTGGTTGCTTTGCTCAATTTGTCTTCCTGGTGTCTCGTGATGGTTGAGCGGCTCTTCCTCGCGGTGCCATGGTGTTGTCTGCAGTTTGTGATTGTGGTATTTCCTGAACATACTCACTATTATTGGAGTACTGATTGGCAGTTTGAGATGTTTAAAAGAGGCAAAGCCAATGGACATGATACTTGTTTAGTGTATTTCAAAATATGGTTCCTTAATTTCAGTAACATATGTTGTTGGTGCACATTGGAATTGCCTCATTGATTCAAATGTACACCTACTACATATGTCAATTCAATAAATGAGTGTTTGTCACCATAAACCTTTTTCACAAATTTCTCAACTACTTTTTAATGTTTCAGTGTAATGAGCATGTAGAAATGAGCAAGTTATTGTGTACTTTGGCGTGCTCCTGGATAACAATACTAGATAGCCAATTTTATATTATTGACAGTTTATCTTTAGATGTTTCATTGGAATCAAATGCTAAGTTGGATGTTGCCTGGTTGTAAATTCATTGAAAAAAGAAAATTCAACAACATTAATAACACATCTTTTAATTAAAACAGTCCAACAAAACAGAAATAATAATATGTACTGTTCTTACAACTGTATTTTCAAGTTAACTTAAAACATATACCTTTGGTTTACAAGATTTGTTCATCACAATACTATAGAACTATAATATATGAGTAATACTGACCACTTGAATACACGAATGATAAGGGGTATGAAATTAAATTTTTATGCATTTCAAAATATTTTCTTTTATTTACACACTACATACTTCCCTGAGAAAGGCTTTGAAATTCGAAAAAAATAATGTTTATGATATAATGATATGGTGCATTAAAAAGTATAAACAGTGCACATGATTATTGCCAGAATCAAAGTTTTACTGAATTCAGATAGGGGCAATTTTTACCAACCATATTTGTAAGTTAACTACTCTACATGGACAATAATACATATATAAAGACATCTATATAATATAGATGTTATTCCATTCTTTTTTTCATTTTCTCAATCAAAACATAGATTGTCGGTACCCAAAAGCATCGGCTGATCCAGACCGATGTTTCATTTACCCAAACATATGTTTTATCAATGGGTAAGAAATCAATTACAATCTTATTCTTAAAAGTATGTTTATCTGTACTTCATGAACCATTCATTGCCTTACATATATAAATCACATTTCTTTTATTAATATTGATTTGGTGTTTTATCATCCAAAACAAAACAAAATATAGATCCGTCTTATATTGTACTTTCAAAGATAGATGAGAATCGATGTAAACAAACACTGGCCAGTTTACCTTGATTTTGGGCGTGTAGGTAGTCTCAGTTTACAGTTATATTGAACCTACCACAGATTATTGCATATGCGCGTAGCAGTGAAAAATCATGCTTTACCTTTTTATAAGAAAAATAGAATAGCCTCATTACTATGCATCTTTGAAAGCACAATAGACTTAACAGAGCTTTATAAGCTAAACCTATGAGGGGTATTTGGAAAGTACCTAGCATGGTCTTTAATCTCAGTAACCGATTAACAAACCCATTCATGTTTGGTATCATTTTAAACAGGTGTCTGTCGTCTGTGCATTGATTTGGGAAAGTTCGTCACAATTCGAGAATCAAATCATGACTTGGGTGTATATAAGGAGCATAACGCGTAGTACTATGTATCCAAAAAGCTCCATTTTGTTAGCAGGAACTGGCATATAAAAACTGGCGCATGTTACTTTGAGACAAAGGTTAAAGTTTTCTTTAAAATATTCCATTCTTTAATAGATACTTCGGTTTGTTGTTGGTAACTGGTAACAAATTTTAACTGTCATTTTCTGGGATACCTCACTGGAAGGGAAACACATTTCTCAACAAAAATACAAAACTTTCTTACTTACTTAGCAAAGTCAAGGGATTCCTTTTTGAATTTGTGTTTTAAAATTATGAAACCACACTGGTATTTTTTTTGTTAAACATTTTACATCTTAAGTGCACAGGGTTACTGGGTAAGGAAGCATATATGTGACCTTGACCTTTGACTCCAAGATTATAGCACTGATCTGGAACTTTCGTTGTGATCTACATACCAAGGGCAATATGATCATCCTCCACCAAAAATGAAGGATGAACGAATGATCAAGTGATAAAAACAGAATCACTGGCTAAGAACAGACAACGGTAGCAAAATTTCAAGATTCCAGCTTGTGTCTGTACATATCATTGCCATGTGAAAAGGCTCTAAACAGAACAGGCCCAAGGTTATAAAGATTGTTTCATACTCAACTCAGCTAAGTACGAAATTTATCCTGCTGATTAATGTTAAAATGTCATTTATTAGCATGATAAATACATTATCTGAGAGATTTAAAGGAAGACACTTTTTTATTTTTTCGGTATTTTAGTTTTTACGAGCAGTTGAAATTTTGTGCTCAGTTGAGTTGAGCAATAAAATGTTTTATAACCTCGGGGCCAGGTCTGATATGTAGCATCTAGGTCAAAGTTATTGTGAACACATTACAAACATGCAAGTACCAGCTTAGCAAAAGCATAGTTCATGAAATCAAATTTGGTGATATAGCTGTCATATAATTATAAACAATTTACTATATAGAGACAGGTATTGTTTATAAATTCAAACGAATTGTTAGAAAACCTAATTTTAGTGATCAATTTAAAAAGATAGTAAAACGTTATATAAGGGTTGGGTATAACTTCGATATCATGCGACAGTCAGCATGCCTAGTTTTTAACCCTATCGCGGTTTATAGCTATGGTTTCCTCTTTAATTGCACGACGGTGGGTCAAGCCTCAGACTCTATGACGGCTCTGAAGTAAAGCTTTAATCGGTGAGTTGGTGCCTGATGCCTATCTGTAGCTGGACCGACAGTGGCTCAACTTGAGGTTTTCTTTAGCTCTGACTATCTGTGAGTCATGAGCCCTTTTCTTTGTTTCATCACGGTGTGTTAATTTGATAAGAGTGTTTCTCCATGATGATACATTGCATTAGTTAGATGGCTTCCATGCGAGCTGAACATTTCTTGTGCTCCAACAACAGCAGAATCTAGGGCGAAGATTTGGTACCAGTAAAATCCATTTAAGCCCCCCCCCCTCCCCCCCCCCCCCTCCCCCCCCGGTGGCTTAGGCTGCTGTCCGTTCTAAGGCGGTGGTTCTGTTGTTGTTGACTTTTTGTTTATTGTTACTCCCATTGTGGGAGTCTGCAATTGTTCTAAGTTTTGTTGTACGTTACTTTATGTCCATTCTAGTATTGCAATCATCTTGATGGTGAAGAGAGAGCTGGTTGCTTTGCTCAATTTGTCTTCCTGGTGTCTCGTGATGGTTGAGCGGCTCTTCCTCGCGGTGCCATGGTGTTGTCTGCAGTTTGTGATTGTGGTATTTCCTGAACATACTCACTATTATTGGAGTACTGATTGGCAGTTTGAGATGTTTAAAAGAGGCAAAGCCAATGGACATGATACTTGTTTAGTGTATTTCAAAATATGTTTCCTTAATTTCAGTAACATATGTTGTTGGTGCCTCATTGATTCCAATGTACACCTACTACATATGTCAATTCAATAAATGAGTGTTTGTCACCATAAACCTTTTTCACAAATTTCTCAACTACATTTTAATGTTTCAGTGTAATGAGCATGTAGAAATGAGCAAGTTATTGTGTACTTTGGCGTGCTCCTGGATAACAATAATAGATAGCCAATTTTATATTATTGACAGTTTATCTTTAGATGTTTCATTGGAATCAAATGCTAAGTTGGAGGTTGCCTGGTTGTAAATTCATTGAAAAAAGAAAATTCAACAACATTAATAACACATCTTTTAATTAAAACAGTCCAACAAAACAGAAATAATAATATGTACTGTTCTTACAACTGTATTTTCAAGTTAACTTAAAACATATACCTTTGGTTTACAAGATTTGTTCATCACAATACTATAGAACTATAATATATGAGTAATACTGACCACTTGAATACACGAATGATAAGGGGTATGAAATTAAATTTTTATGCATTTCAAAATATTTTCTTTTATTTACACACTACATACTTCCCTGAGAAAGGCTTTGAAATTCGAAAAAAATAATGTTTATGATATAATGATATGGTGCATTAAAAAGTATAAACAGTGCACATGATTATTGCCAGAATCAAAGTTTTACTGTATTCAGATAGGGGCAATTTTTACCAACCATATTTGTAAGTTAACTACTCTACATGGACAATAATACATAAATAAAGACATCTATATAATATAGATGTTATTCCATTCATTTTTTCATTTTCTCAATCAAAACATAGATTGTCAGTACTCAAAAGCATCGGCTGATCCAGACCGATGTTTCATTTACCCAAACATATGTTTTATCAATGGGTAAGAAATCAATTACAATCTTATTCTTAAAAGTATGTTTATCTGTACGTCATGAACCATTCATTGCCTTACATATATAAATCACATTTCTTTTATTAATATTGATTTGGTGTTTTATCATCCAAAACAAAACAAAATATAGATCCGTCTTATAGACTTAACAGAGCTTTATAGGCTAAACCTATGAGGGGTATATGGAAAGTACCTAGCATGGTCTTTAATCTCAGTAACCGATTAACAAACCCATTCATGTTTGGTATCATTTTAAACAGGTGTCTGTCGTCTGTGCATTGATTTGGGAAAGTTCGTCACAATTCGAGAATCGAATCATGACTTGGGTGTATATAAGGAGCATAACGCGTAGTACTATGTATCCAAAAAGCTCCATTTTGTTAGCAGGAACTGGCGTATGGAAAATAAGTTCTGTCGCATGGGTTCAGCTCTATTAAAATCGATTATTACGATTATCAGAAAAGTTTAATCAGCAAAATAAATGAAGCTTATGTATTTTTCAATAAAATATCGCTTCATTTATAACCGTTTGTTTTTCTAAAATCACACTTGTTATTGTGTTAACATGGTTTATGTGACGTCAGCGTCACGTTATATAACGTCAGTGTCACTTTATTGTCCTCACTATTAAAGTAGATACTCAATGTACATTCGTGCTCAGATTACACGGAATTTCCTGGAATTGGCGGAGGCAGTTCCGATTGGTCTTCTGTGCTATAACACAAATTTAATGAGGATGTTGTAATGCAGACACATATATTATTGTGAATACATGTACTGAAAAATAACAAAAATATAGGGTTTCTTAGCAATACTGGTCTGGATCGCCTGAAAAATCAAAAAGCTACTAAGCTAGCATTTAACATTGGGCCAGCATCAGTCCGCCAGCGGCCTTGGTGAATTGTCCCTTTTTTGGGTAGACAAATCCTTATGTCTACCTCATTGAAGTAAATAATTGTATAATATAAAGTATGAACCATCTGCCAGCGATTTTCGAATGAAATATAAAGTCTTATTTGGTTTTTAAAAGGAGGAGCAAATAATTATGAAACATCGTTGGGTACATTTTAAATGGTGCTTTATGGGTAAATATAAAATGATAAACAAATATATATATTTAAATAAATTATAATAGGAGGGATGGCATTAATTGATTAAAGAGTCTTACGCCATTAACCTTTTTCATAACAAGAGAATTTTCTATAAAACTACATATAATAAAGTCAAGATGATCCATTGTTTATATTGAAAGGTCACAGATTATAATTTCCAAAGAAATTTATATTTATTTCTCGGAAGATCTATTTAGTCGTCTTAAACAGTGCAGGTCCTGATGAAATGCTGTGTTATGCGGCATTTCATATGGGTCCTCACTGTTAACAAAAGTACCCATTTATGGGTTTCCAATCTTCAAAGGGTTAATGAGTCTTATGGTATTAATTTTGCAACAAATATAAATCTAAGCTGAAAATATTCCATATCCAGGCTGGAAATTGAACCCAGTTGATATTGGTACAGAATAATGCTCAAACCACTTGCCACAGAGATGTTTGAAAATACCAGCAAACGACACATAGCTAGGTCTTCACTGTTAACAAAAGCACCAATTTAGGGGTTTGCAGACCTTAAAGGGTTAATGAGTCTTATGGTATTAATGTTGCAACAAATATAAAGCTAAGCTGAAAACATTTTATATCCTGGCTGAAAATTAAACCCAGTCAATATTGGTACAGAATAATGCTCGGACCTCTTGCTACAGAGATGTTTGATAGGTCCAGCAAACGACACATAACTAGGTCTTCACTGGTTTTAGGTCTTATGGTATTTATGTTGCAACAAATATAAAGCTAAGCTGAAAATATCAATGTACTGGCTTGGAATTCAACCCAGTTGATATTGGTACAGACTAATGCTCAAACTACTTGCTACAGAGATGTTTTAAAATGACCAGCAGATGACACATCACAGAAACATTTAGCTGTGATTAGCTGCCGAAGAGCTATTGTTCTCTTAGTGGATGGTAATCACTTGTCTTTCATTCCCAGCTTAAAGACTGCTGTTAAACTTGCTCTCCTCATACTGGCTTGCCTCTGAACGCGATGTTTGGCCCCTATCTGGGCATCACGAGACTCTCTTAGGGCCTTCTGTATTAGTTTCCTAAGTTCGGAAATGGTGTCAAGATTCTTGTCATCCTCGTCCAGTTCATCCCGTCTTATTCTGTTCATTGTCTTTCTATACCCTACCTTGTATTCACTGCAAATAAAGTATAATTAGAGAATACTAGGTGAGTGTCTTTTGATATCAAGTTTAGCAGGCAAGGCTTTGAGAACGCTTGTTGACATCGCAAGGCTTGCAGAGCGATTCAACATGCATTCTCAAAGCCGAGCCTGGTAAACTTGATATCAAAAGACGCGACCCTTGTATTCTATTTATCAGTTAACCCATTGTTGAACACTCTTTTAACTAGCAATTAGGACGTTATGTTGGATTTTTGCGTTTATTAAGCATTATTAGCGACGTCTTTCAAAAACTGCAACGTCATCATGACCTGATAAAGGTAGCATGTGTGAGATAGGAAACGTTTATTAGGTTATGTTTAAACAATTCAGTTAATATTAGGTTTGACTGATAAGATCTTTTATCTGTTAACTCTCATATTAACTGCATTGCTGCTCCCTTACCTGATAAACGTTGACTTACCATGGCATGTGCCTTTATCAGGTCATGATGATGTTTCACTTTTTTATCTGACGTCGACAATGACGCCAAATCGTTACAAAAATCGATAATTACATCATAATTGCTAGTTTGAAGAGTGAACTAATGGGTAAACTGATAAATAGAATACCAGGTTTGCGTGTTTTTGATATCAAGTTAAAAGGCTTGGCTTCGAGAATGCATGTAGAATTGCTCGGCAAGCCTCGCAATTGAAGAAGCATTCTCAAAGCCTTGCATGGTAAACTTGATATAATAAGACACTCATCTAGTATTCTCTATATGACTGATCACATATTATTGAATTTATGAAACAAAATTTGAGGAAAAATGATAAGATGCAGAGCTCGAACAATCAATGTATCGCCTATTTTTTCTGAGAGTCAAGATGTATCCCAAATGAAGTCAAGGAAAAAGCTTGTTCTTGTGGAAACTAGCATAGTACCCTCTGTTAAAAGGGAATTGACACCAGGAAAAGTTAAGGTTGGTTTTTAGTTTGATAATGACTATTAAGGACACCAAATTCGATACGGCTGTGCATGCAGCCAGCATATCTTCCCTACACACGTTGACGTCAACCAAAGGAACAAAGTGGGCTTAGTACCCTCGCCTTGCGAAGACGAGTTTAAACATGAAACATTAAAGGTCAATTAAATGGCACATGCAAAATAATTTTTTAATTTCTAAATTGGAACAGTGATGCCTATTCATAATAAATAATTGCTGAAAATAATGCCCTGCTGCAGATAATAAAGCGTATAGAGCAATGCAAAGTTTGCAGGCAAATTACATGCTCAAAGCTAAATATAATAGATTAAGCTGCTGATAGTGGCTGTCTCCATGTTAACAAGGAAGAGAAACAGAGAGTCAGTTTGTCACATAACTTTTGATTCTTTTTCATTTTAAATCACAACTGTCATTAACAGCTTCAAACGAATTTGAAAAAAAGTAAATGGATAGCGTATCTGAGGAATATTTTATATATCACCATAAAAGTGTGACTTTTTGAATTGAGGGTACCTTTAGTTGGACATCGTCAGTGTAAGATGTGTCAATCATTTAAAATGATATAATTTGCAGAGTCTTGACAATGCCCTGGATTTTATTGATACAATTAAAATGATGTAGACCTATTTATACTTTCTGAACAAGCGCAAAAATGTAAGGTGGCCACACATAAGTTTGTTTCAGTGTATTTATCTGGCAATTGCTACAATGCTAGCTTCATTATTTTCCAACAATAAACTGTTCATCATTCCCATGTAAAAGACCAGTTTATTTTTGGTCAATTCTGTTTATCAAAGTGGCTTCTAACTCATTTCATCAGATGAGAACCATGCCAGGGTTCCCACAGAAATTTAAAAAATCCATGATTTTCCCCTGAATTTCCATGGTCATCATTGTAATTTCCATGACTATTTAATGCATGGCCTCCAACTTCCCCTTTTAGTGGCATCCTCACCAAGCTGAGCATAAATGTTGAATGCAGCAACAGTAATGTATTTAAATAAGCATGTTTGTAGACTATGCATGCATTTCGAAATAATTAAATTTTGAAACCATCAGTAGCCAGAAAACTACACAAGTTTTATATGTCTGACAGCTAGCTTTTTGACTACTGTTGGTTTCGTCAAATTATTTCACAAAATTTCATGATTTTTCCATGATTATTCAGGTTTTCAAATTCCATGATTTTTCCACGCATGGAACTTTTTTTGTGATTTTCCAGGTTTTCCATGATTTCCAGAGCTTGTAGGAACCCTGCCATGCGACGTTTGTTATAATCAGGGCTTTAACCCTTTGCAGACTGGATACCCCTAAATGGCTACCTTGGCCAACAGTGAATATCCCAATGAAATGCTGCATAATACAGCATTTCAGCAGCATTTCATCAGGATCTGCACTGTTTTCAAGACTAAATCGATCTTCAGAGAAATGAAAACAATGTATATTTTTTTAATTTTTACATGTGACGTCACAATAAAATGGACATTCTTACTTCTTTGGTCTGAAAAGAGTTAAATGTTAATCTTAACCCTTAAAGCGTCAAGAAAAAATGCATCTGAAAATGTCGTCTGCTGAAGTCATCTGCTGCAAATAATTGCCTAACATTACTGACGAATTAATTATAGAAGCTAACAGCGTGGACCCATAACAGACTGCTCCATTAGGAGCAGTCTGCTCTGGGTCCACACTGTTTGCCATAGAGGCCTCTTAAACATTTCAGCAGACGAGAAAAGCAGACGACTATTGTTGCAATCAGCGCTTTAAGGGTTAACCTGTATTTTCACAATACAATTGACCATTCTGACTTCATTGGTCTAAAAAGAGTTAAATGTTAATCTTAAACTTACTCATATTCTATTTCGTGATTGTCGTTCAGGTCCATCCGATCAAACAATGAGTTGAGATTATTTTCTGCTATTGGTAGATTGATAGACTGAAAATAGACAAGGTACACGTACTGTCGTGCCAACCAAGAGTGACAGTGACGTATGTTTTGTTTACAATTGTTAAGTAAAACATTAACTTGACCTCATCACTTGAGCTAATGCGAATCGATAGATCACTTGTGTATTAATCCTATCCTGCGGACAGAATTAATACACAAGTGATCTATCGATTATAAGTCCCTGATAACTTTGTAAACAAAACACGACCTTACTGTCACTCTTAGCAAGACAACTTCGACTTCCTGGTTTACTACCAGGCTAGAATTAATCACAGGGGTTGGGGTATTTTCAATTGTTCTTGCTACATATGCTTGGCACTAGCATCTACTGTTTACCTTCCAAAATTATCAGGCATACCTTAAAAAGTATAAGATTCTAGCTTACCCCCCCCCCCCCAAAAAAAAAAAACAACAACAAAATATTCACATTCTGTATCTTTACCCTAAAAAGACTCTACAATGATCCAAAACTAGTCCAATTTGGTGGTGATGCCAACAATATCCACAAAAATCTTCATACCCCAACAAAAAATAAATTCTGAATCCCCCAGAAATATAAAAGTTAAAAAAATCGACCAAGCCTATGTATATGAGCCGCGATATGAGATTTCCAGCAATGTAGTATATGCAACCAGCAAAGCCTCATATCAGCCTGAGCATACGCGCGGTCTGAGCAGAGCCTTTGCTAGTCGCTTGCATATTCTATGAGTGCTAAGCTACTGGCTGAACATCATTTGGAGTTACTAAGCTTAAAAGGATGCTGCACAGACTCTTCCGAGTCTACACTTGTCAAAATACCGCATTGCTGGAAATCATATGTTCCAACTCATATATAAAATACCAGAATATTCCCCTGGACGCACAACCTTGTCAGCATACAGTATAAGGCCACCATCAGCCCGCCAGCAAAACACTTTTTGAATGGTGGTTTGCTGGTGGGCCAATGGTTGCCCGCTGTTAAGTATATACTTGGAATATAGCCTGCTCCGCTACAGAGATAAGTTTGACTATGGAAATTTTGCTGGAAGCAACTTAAGCCATACTGTTAATCCGGAAATTTTTGCGAGAATTTTATTTTCAAAACATATTTGTGACGAAACAATTCATGACTAGGTCATGATTTACCTTGATCAGTAAGCAACAGAGTGATATCGCCATTTCGCGAGGATTTATTTTCAAGAAACTTTGCATATGCGAAGTTTTGTGAAAATAAAACCCTCGCAAAAATTTCCAAATTTACAGTCATACCTTTCTCACAGTGCAAGACAGTAAATGAATGCCGGAAGTACTTATCAGGCCTCGCGGAAGTGATGACTGGTTTTTGGAATTTAGCTGTTTAAATAAAGCCAAATCAGAATTTCTTCCAAAAGGTCTTTCTAAAAACACAGCAGAATTGGAAACGCATATATTTAACAATTTACATTAAGAAAGATCAGATTTAGTTTCAAACAGGCCTTTATAAAACACAGCAGAATTGAAAACACATTATATTAAGCAGTTTACATTTCAACAAAATTTCTTCCAACAAGGCCCTGATTTTAACACATCAAAGCTAGAAATCTAATGTACATATTGTTTATCAAAGTATATACTAGGCCAAAAAAGAAACGCCGCATATAAAGATTAAAAATAATGCGCCTTAAAGGAGAGTTATAAAATTTCATCTGCTATCTATGTTTCGCTACTTTTCCTGCCACACATTATTACCATTGTTTTATTGAGCTCAGTCAACCCAAACCAGTGTAGTGGCTGTCTTTTTATTTTCAAGTTTTTCACGTGCACATTCATCTTATTTAGCTTTACACATGTAATAACTACTGAAATCACTAGTCTTATATCCAATTTGCTTGAAAACATTTTAAAAATTTAAAATTAAAAGTTACACATTGCTAATTTACGATGCCAAAACGGACACATGTTGAACGTGAAAAGGCGATAAGAATGTTACAAGCTAACGTGACGCCATCGATGATAGCACACCAATTTCGATGTCATGCAAGGATAATTGAACGTCTTAGGAAACGTTTCTGGCAATTTGGAACAATGTCAGACCGTGCGCATTCATGACGTCGTCGCCTAATGGCGCGACGTCAAGATAGATAAAAACGTAGCTTTAAACTGCTGAATCAATTTCGCCCGGTGACAATGATAGCCAGGACAACCCCAGGAACTCATAATCCAAGAATCAGCGCTCAAACTGTGACAAATCGTTTGCGAGAGATTGATGAAATACACCTCATATAAAATGTATGTTTTATATGCGGCGTTTCTTTTTTGGCCTAGTATATATTAACTTATATTGGTGAAATTAACTGCTAAATTAAAAATCAGTTGATAATCGGCCATTTCAACCTAACATATGTAATAAAAAAAAAAAACAAGAAAAAACACAACCTATATCTTTTCAATATCAATAATTCATATGTATTCAAAGTGTGATTGAAATCGCATTTGCAGTCCTAAGACAGTGTCTGGAAATCAAGTTCATATATTACATAGCTAGACAAGTAGTAATTATTTATTTGAATGTGGTAACAGGAACGTTTATTAAAACATATTAAAATGCTTAGAACTAACCGATTATGTTAAAGTGTACAAACTCCACTAAAAGAGTAAAACTGTTGAAAGTTGCAGTGATTAATTGTCAGCAATATGCATGGGGTATTTTTCATAAGTGTGCATTTTAAGGCAGTAATTCTGTTGGTGTTGGGTTGTTGGTTTTTGTTGCTCCCAGTGTGTATTGATATGGGTGGGCAACATAGGTCCAGTGAAACAAAAATTTGAGTGTAAAATTGCGTAAGTTTTCTAATCTATCAGCTTTCACAGTTATTTAGGGTGCTCAAAAGAAACGTTTCATTCTACGATCAAACACAACACTTTGTTTTATCGCCCAGATAATAGCACATCTGACAAAGCAATGTTTCTACACCTTAAGTTTTCTATACAATAGTGAAATTTTGAATGTAGCAAATTGAGTTAAAGTAAGTAAGGGTGCAAAGATCAGGAATCGATAAAATCCAGTACCACACCTGGCCCAGGATATTAGTAATCACCTTTCCATGGAGCGAATAATAAAAGTGCTGTTTTGCAAAAATATGTTCAAATGCTATTGACCCTTAACAATAGAAACATAATTTGACTGTTTAGTAACTAAACCAAGGTTAGCAATATCAAAATTTAGTAAAAATAGTAAGTGAGCATTTTCTTAATTATACTGTTGTCACTCAGATTTGATCGTTAAATACAATGTCGGCTTGAAAATTCTTCTGCAACATGGCATATCAGAGCCAGTATTTTATTGTGACTCGCTTTATAAACCCAAAATAATGGTAGAAAAGCCTAAATCAGGGTGGGTAGTCACGTTGTTTTTGCTTGGATACACTGTACGGAAGTTCGAATACACTGTACGGACATTCTGATCGATTGTAGGTAGATTTTTCTATGTTTTCTCATCTATACCCAGAAAGTTATACACCATTTTCCAGCCCACATTTTCCTCTATTAAACGCTACCAGGATAGCATCTTTAAGCTTCTTACTTTGAGTACTAACTCCGTCACAAATGTTGTCCGTACAGCTTATTTCCAAATTCAGGCCCGATCTTCGCCGCTAAAAATTTTGTGACAGAGTCTGTACTCAAAGTAAGAAGCTTTATGAGGATATCCTGGCATCGTTAGATCGGGCAAAATGGGGGCTGGAAAATGGTGTATAACTTTCAGTGTAAAGATGAAAAAACACGCAGAAATATCTACTTACTTTTGCTTAAAACATCGGTGTGGAAAGAAGTCCGCCATTTTTTCCGTACAGTGTATCCTAACAGAAACCACGTGACTACCCACCCTGCTAAATGTCAACCTTGACCTAAATAATTCATCAGTGGGTCAGTATCTTATATTTTGGCTGGGCCCACAGTGAGCCAATTAGGGCTTTAGCTATGACTGTATGTGAGTTGAGAGCCCTATTATTTGTTTCATAACAATTGGGAGCTAAACAAATTTATGTTTGACAACAGCAGAATCTAGGGCAAAGGCTTGGCTAGTAAGATGTATTTAAAACTCCCACCAGTAGCTATGGCGCCTTTCTGTTCTAAGGCATTGGTTCTTTTCGTTTATTGATGCTCCAATTGTTTGTTGGGTTTTGTGTTTGGCCCTTGTTTCGTTGTACAGTACTTAGTATCCTTTTTAGTTTTGCAATCATCTCGCTGGGGAAGAGAGAGCTGTTGCCTAACTTTTGTTGCCTTTTAGTGTCACGTGACTGTTAGTATTCTGCGTCCTCTTCAACCACTGTGTCGTGCGTCGGCCTGCAGTGTGTGAGTGTGGCATTTTCTGGTCATACTCACTTACTTTTTGAGTGCCTGGATTCACAGGCTGGTCTACTCTAAAACCAGTTAATCTCGCGAGAAGGTATACTACCATGTAACTAAAAGCTTAGCAAAAGCATAGTTCATGAATTTAAATTTGGTGATATAGCTGTCATGTAAATATAAACAATTTGCCATTTTAGTACTGATTGTCAGTTTGAGATATTTGAAAGAGGAAAGCCAATGGGCATGACACTTGTTTAGTGTATATTTCAAAATAGATTTCTTCCTTGTTTTCGGTAACATATGTTGCAGGTACACATTGGAGTTGCCTCTATTAGGCAACTCCAATCTGTACCTACGACATATGTCTTTTCAATAAATGAGTTTTTTTACCATCAGTTTTTAAAAAAAATAATTCTCAACCACTTTCATTTATTCAAAGAAATGAGCATGTAGAAATGATCAACTTTTCATGTAGTTTGTCATGCACCTGGATAACAATAATAGACTGTCTATTTTATGCTTCTGACAGCTTATCTTGAGATGTTTCATGGGACTATATTGCTAAATTGCTAGTTGCGGGGTTGTAGTATAGCTATAAAACTTACAATAAAGCCTTCTTTGAGCTCAGTTTTCGAGACTGTATGGCTGTCATCTGTATCAAACACTCTAAATAGATCAATAAGTCTAAGATTTTGTTGTTTCATGTACTCGAACAGGATTAAGGCAGGATCAAAATCATTGAGGGTCCTCTCCATTACTATCTGAGTGATTTTCTTTCTGTTTGGGTCTCGGTGATGCACCTTGATATCTTTCTTTTTCTGTAAATCTTCTAAAGCGTCCATAAAGTCAGGGTTGATTGGTATATCCTGTAAATCAGATACATGTAATGCAAATGTTGCACAATAAACCCATTATACGTCAAATGTTTAGATAAATAAAAATTTTCAGTGTAAAATTGTAAATATTTTCTTACCCCTCATTTGGCTGCTCAAAAGAACCGTCTTAATGAGACGGTTCTTTTGAGTACCCACAACACATGCTTTGGTTGAGAAAAAAGAAGTAAATTTTCGTTATGCACTCTTAACAAAAGTCTTGGTACGTTTTTCCTAACAGATTGCTACAATATGTATAAGATGTCTATTATATGTACATTCTAGAAACGCTAAACACAACAAAAGTCATCTGGATTTGTCATCTGGTGAAATGCTTTAGAAGCATTTTGACAAAAACTGTAGACCCAGATCGGACTGTCGTTTAAGGAGCAGTCTAAACCGGTCCGCATTGTTTACCCTATACTTACATTTGTCAAATAATGTCAGCAAAATATGCATCAGACAATTCAAGCAGATGGTATTTTCAGATATATTTTTTGTAGATGATCCATCTTAATTAATACAATACGTTTTAAGATGATTTATTGTACAAATCAATGTTAGAATTTCCAAGCTAAAATGTATTTTAATCCCTGAAGATATCTTAATCTAAACAAACCATACAATACAGATCCTGATAAAATACAGCATTTTGCATTTTTATTGATCAGTTTCACAGAATTTGCAATAAATATAATATCAAAATAATGTCTCCTACGAGTATATATAATTGATTGTACTTCCTCAAAAAGTATATTGTATAAAGAAAGTGAATATAATTGTTCTTCTTCAAAGGACACTTATTGATAAAATGCATTAATGATGTGGCATTAAAGTACTATGAAACACGTTCTATCTAAGACGGCTATATTCTGTTGCTGTTGATTCGCTGTTTGTTGCTGCTCTCATTGTGTGTGGGGTTTAGTGTTGAGATCCTTGTGATGGATGTGGTTCTTAATCCTTTTATTCTGATGAATTTTCCCATACACATTGATGCAATATATATGGGATTGCCCATTGTGCACTTTGAGGGGTCACAGGCAGATTTTTCTTGATTATGATGAATTTCTGACCCTGAAGGTTGTTTAATCTTATCAAACAGCGCAGACCCTGATGAAATCCAGCATTATGCTGCATTTCATTTGAGTATTCGGTGTTTGCCAATGTTTCCCTTTAGGGGTTTCCAGATGCAATAAGTATAGGACTGCCCATTGTGCACTTTAATCTTAACAAACCATACAGATCATGATAAAATATAGCATTGTATTTTTTCACAGGCAGATTTTTTTTCTAAATTATGATGTATTTCTGACCCTGAAGGTTGTTTTAATCTTAGTAAAAAGTGCAGACCTTGATGAAATGCAGCATTATGCTGCATTTCATGTGGGTCTTCACTGTTTGCCAAAGTACCAATTAAGGGGTTTCCAGAATACAAAGGGTTTATGTCTCCTAAATTTGCAATCTTGTTGTGGAGGAGGAGATAGCTGTTTGCTGTGCTTTGAGTGGGTTCTGCTGATGGGTGGTTGTCTATGTACTGTATCTCTTTCTTCTGTCAGTCTGCATGCGCGGATCCAGAAAGTTTTTCAGAGGGTGTCCAACTCTGACAACGTTTTTTTTTCATTTAGACGGGAGAGGTATCCAAACCAAACAAATATCACTATAAGCGGGCCATCATCAACCCGCGGATGATGGCCTAACATTGAATGCTGGCTTAGCTGCTTTGTAATTTTCAGGGGATCCGGACCAGTATTGCTAAGAAACCCTTTATTTTTGTGATTTTTCAGGGGGGTTGGGGGGTCTGGACCCCCTGCCCCCCCCCTCTGATTCCGCACGTGATTCTGTTATCTGTTCGCACTCACTTATTTTCATTTAAAATCAGACAAACACTTACCGCTAAATGAACATCTGTCATGGCCGATACATCTGATTTATCAAGAACTTTCATTAACAGAATAGCGCCATCTGTGGTTATTGGGTTTTTATCTATCTGTTGATATGTAAAGAAAGTATAACAATTAGAAACGGCAACCTTAGAGGCACGTATACACAAGGCTAATCTCTTATGGTCTCATATAAAACTACTTTTTGAAATCAAGTCAAATACATTGAACTATAAGGTCAGAAAACTCAGTGCACTTTTTGCCAACCCTAAATAGTACCTGTTGTTCAAATAAAAATGATTCTTTAAAGAAAACAACAACACAATGTTCTTCATAGTGTGTTAATTTGATAAAATCGTTTCTCTGTGCTGATGTATGGCATTAGTTAGGAAGCCTCCGTGCGAGCTAAACAATTTATGTGCTTTAACAACAACAGAAACTAGGGCAAAGATTTGGCGCTAGTAAAATGCATATAAACTGCTATCTGTTCTAAGGCGGTCATTCTGTTGTTGTTAGCTCATTATTTTATGTACCTGCAATTGTTTGTGGAGGTTTGTGTTGGGTCTTTGTTTTGTTATGCATTACTTTGTGTCCTTTCTGGGTTTGCAATCATCTTAACGAGTAAGAAAACGCTGGTTGCTTTGCTTAACATATCTCCCTGATGTCTTGTGACTGTTAGCGTTCTGTGGCTCTTCCTCGTGGTGTCAGGAGTTGGCCTGTAGTGTGTGATTGTGGTATTTCCTGATCATACTCACTTTCTCCTAGATTTCGACCTCTAGCCCCACCCTGGGTCATGTGCACTTATGTCCAAAGTCACAATGAGAAAATCAACCACAAATAATACCTTAACACATAAATAGTACCTGTTGTTCAAATAACATTATTGTATAAAAAGCCATGTACACATAAAAAGTACACATAAATAGTACCTATTGTTCAAATAACATTATTGTATAAAAAGCCATGTACACATAAAAAGTACATATAAATAGTACCTATTGTTCAAATAACATTATTGTATAAAAAGTCATGTACACATAAAAAGTACTCATAAATAGTACCTATTGTTCAAATAACATTATTGTATAAAAAGGCATGTAATACGCTATTAACAACCATAGTTTAAAAGGCAAAAACACATGTATTAATCAGGCGCATTTTCGAAACCGACGAATCCTTCATGTTTTTGCCCGCCATTATAGTAATACAAAAATGAACTTTTCGAAGGGTTTTTCCAAAGTTTTCATGTGACAAAATGATGCAATACTAACGATCAAACATGGTTTTCTGCTACCCCTTTGGGCCATTTAAAGCCTCGCCTTTTAGGCTCAGGTATCAACACCACCCTAGGGGTCCAGCAAATAGTAATGCAATGAAAAATATGTTCGATTCCTATAATGATTCTACAAGAAACAGAAAACAATCTTAAATGTCATAGATTTTGACTTCTCGCCTCATCATGGAGTATGGACTCGATTGTATGAAACCATCGAGAGGAAGCAAACCATGGATGGCACCAATTTTCCAAATATGAATGTTTTCTTTTAATGTTGGTAAAATATCTGCATCTAAAATATCTAAAGGTATCCTAGATATTAAGCTCTAGCCCTACCCTGGGTTATGAACAGAGATAATGTCAGCCCTAAATAGAACCCTTTGTTTAATAGTAATATTTATATACAAGAGAGAAAAATATATTAAGATGTCATAGATTTTAGCCTCTAGCTGCCACACAGGGATATCGATACAAAG
The DNA here is from genome assembly GCA_964019695.1 of Loripinus fragilis. NCBI lineage: Eukaryota > Metazoa > Mollusca > Bivalvia > Lucinida > Lucinidae > Loripinus > Loripinus fragilis. The sequence continues at coordinate 93,649,369 of OZ026521.1, read as the reverse complement.
GTCTGACGCTGTAGAGAGGACGCCAGTCATGAATGGTACCAATTCTCCAAATATGAATGCTTGCTTAAAAACGTTTGGTAAGATATCTGTATATGTAAGAAGTATTGAACACCACTTTTTGAAGGTATCCTGGAATAATTCTATAAACGAAAAACAACAAAACAATATGAAGATGTCCTTCATAGTGTGTTATTGTGATAAGATTGTGGGCGCCAGTCATGAATGGTACCAATTTTGCAAATATGAATGCTTTCTTATAAACGTTTGGTAAGATAAATGTAAAAAGTATTTAACAGCACCTTTTGAAGGTGTCCTAGATTTGATCTCCACCTCCACCAAACGCAGGGATCTTGAAGTCTGGAGTCATGATGTGAATGTGGACTCGCCAGGGTAATTATGGTTTAGTTGTGATTGCTTACCTTAACTAAAATGTTGTCGTAAACTTAACGAATGTGATGGAAAGAAATACAAATGAATCAAGATATGATTGGACAAATAGGCAAACAGACAAATCGAGAGACGAAAACTATATACCCCTCAGCATGAATGCCGGAGTATATATAAACAACAATTTTCTGAGCAAGCTCATTAGTGCATAAGAAAAAAGCTAATGATTAGGCTCATACATCCTGACAAAAACTCACAGTCTTGCCAGATCTTTTTGTTCCCATAATCGAAGCTCTGCAGTAGCTTCAAGCTCTGACCAGATAAATCACCTCTATCCCTACTGAACAGCATTGATAGAGATTGTCGTATCCCTGGTCTTTCTCATCTACTCTTGAAACAAAGGGAATTTTCTGTACTTACTAGTCATTGATACATTTAATGCCAACTGAAAATTATATTACTAATGTAGTAATTATTACTTGGGCCTCGACGCAAGAAAACCTGTCTTCGGTGGTTTGCGAACAACAAAGGCGCAGACAAGCCTGCGCATTCGCGCAGTCTGATCAGCACCTTTGTTATTAGCTTATTGGAAAGTATCGTATCTAAACTTGCTAAAAACGAAATTCCAATTTTCTAGCTAGTCTCTGTAGCTGAGGAGAATGGTTTGAATCTCGCTTTCTTGGAAACCCTGAAGACAGGTTTTCTCGCGAGGAGTCCCACTTACAAACAATGTCTGAAGAGTGTCATTTATTTCCAATCCATCGAGCAGATATCTCAGTGAAAACACATTTATTCTGTTACAAGTTAAGTCTAATTCTTTGAGGGTGTGATTTGGTGGAAGTGATTTCTGTAAGGCTCTACAGCCTTCTTCTGCAAGTCCGTTCCATGAGAGGTCAAGGTCTTCAATCGTCTGATTGAACTGGAATGCAAGAAAAATCGTGTTTGCTTTTATTTCTGATGAGCATGTTAATAACGTTTGAAGCAGTTTGGACCCAAAGCAGGAGGACAAAAGTTGGCGCGATCTAGATCCAAACTGTATAATATGTGGATGGTATACACGAAAGACAATCTTAAAAGGATTAATTTAAAAAAATCAGTCAGCAGTAAAAAAAACCATACAGAATTACCCAGCATGCAAAGAATTAAATTGTCAACAACATTTACATGTCATGGAAGTGTTTTTAGAGGTTGTTCCTTTAGATCTGCGTCTGTGTGAAATACCTATCAGGGATACAGCAAAAATTGCAGTATTAAGACAAGATTACCCGCTGAAATGTTATCTAAACAGATAAAGAGATGGGGATGTATAGACCAGCACAGAAACTCCTTTAGAAAAAGCTAAGAGCCAAGTAATTAAGCTAAAGTCAAGCACGGGAAATTGAAAATAATCCGTCGAATTATGACTAGACTATACTCATAATTCATTTTTCTAGAACTAGTAAAATAATGAACAACAAAAAGAAAGGAAATCTTTAGCGCAGGATATGGTAAATGGTGTCTATACATCTGCATTTGTGTGCTTTACACATGATATATGCCTATCAAATCCTGAACCATGTAATGGTTGCAGTGGGGTAGACAATCACTATCTTTAAGAGACATTCTCTACATATAGTGTTCTTCTTTTTGGAGAGTTAGTGGGCATTGTTTCAGCAAAAGAGCATCTGATTTTAAAAAATACTCAGATTTAACAGGTTACCAAGTAGTTATGGCTTCTGTCCCCTGAGTAAGATAACAATACTAACCAATTACAAATTCCTTGTAACAAAGTTGTAACATCACCCAGTACGTACCCTTAATGCATTACACACAACAATTGCACCTTCCCGTCGGATATGGTTCCAGCTTAGATTCAGCCGTCGTATACCAACATTACTACCTAAACATAAATTGTACACTCATGTAAACATAAGTACTTATAAATACTGTGCCATCCTAATGTTCTTTTAAATTACAATTGGCTTTAAACATGTTTAAGCCTTCCAGTATTCTTTTGCTGACCATTCCAAGGCATTGCTTCTTTTGTGGATCATTTTTTTTTATTAATGTCATCACCTGCTGGGAAAGAGCTGGCCACTTGAGTGTTGTGTTTTCTTGTGTTTTGTCACTTTCCCATATGGTGTTCAGGGTCAGATGTGGTACTTGATTGTATTGATTCCTGATCTTTGCCTTCCTATCTATTTTTAAAAAAGCCAATTTTACTATCTTTCTGTAGTTTTCTCTAATTTATTTGCAGTTCAAGTCACATGTAGTTATGTCACATAGCTAAATCCGTCAACCAAAATTAATGTCCGATGCAAGAGGCTAGCATTTAAATACCAGTTGTCTTTCAATTTTGCCAGCATGTGTCTTGCATACGAAGCAATCAGTTGTCAAGGATCACAGTTGTGTAGTGTTGTCTCTTCGAAGACTAATCTTTAAGCATTTTTGACAGCGGTTGTGATTGCTTTCATTCTGACATCAGCATCAAATGCATTGATATATGGCATTGCCCATAGCAACTGTGATCTAGTAAATATTTCATCATTAGATGAGTAGCTTAGAACCTCCACAAAAACACCAGCATCTCACTATCAAAAAGTGAGTGTGACCCCAAATATGTCACAATCACAGACTCAGACCATCCCAAGTCACCTGGACCCGAGGATATAAAACTTTTTCATACTCAATTTTACTAAGCATTAAATTTCAACTGCTTATAAACGCTAAAATACTAAAAATCAAAGACTTTCCTGGCTTTTAACCTCTCAGATTTTGTCTTTATCATGCTAATAAATGTTACAATTGTTTGCATTTCAACAATTATCAGCATGATAAATTTCGTACTCAGTCGAGTTGAGCATGAAAACTGTTTTATAACCTCGAGATCTGAGCTAAAAAAGGTACAAACGTATACAACACCCACAAATTCGTACTTCTACACTTGTCACCTATTAAGTATTTTAAATATTTATTCTAATAAATGCCACGTTATTGCGGTGCATTTAGACTGATTAAACAATTCATCGGAACTATGGTTGGAATAGGTCGGTCTGTGGCCAGAGACTGTGGCATTTACTGCCCAAAGTTACTTGTTGTCTGTAGTAGACATTCATTATAACGTTATATACAGAGCGATGGATCGAACCTAGTGCTTAACTAGCTTCAACAGAATGCTGTCTTCACATCCTGACATAATTTCACCGCAAGCGTTCAACGTGTTTGCATCATGGAATGCGGAGGAAGAAAAAAGATCAGAAGCGCCAAACAAACAGTAGAAATGACTACAGAAGTCTAGACGCCTTCTTCTTCCGCCTATATCTCATGTATAATATAATCATAGCTTTAACTGTGGCATTCAGGTTGATTTGCTTATTTTGTTCTTGCTTGTGTGTGTGTTTCTTTGGCTGTGTTCTTGTGTCGCTTCCTCGGGTCTGTAAGCTAAGATTGTAACATTTACTGGCCATGTTTTACTTTCAATAGTAAAATAATAGTGTTACGTCATAAAGAGAGATACGTACCTAGCGCTTTACCTATCAACACGCCACCTTCTTCACTGAATTCGTTTCCTGCGAGATCCAAGTCTTCAATATAATCGTTTTTCTAAAGAGACGAAAAAAATTAGTTGTAACTTCTTATTTTGAATCAATCAATGAAAAAGACATGCAGACGCTTAACTGGAACATAAGAAAACAGTGTAAGTAAGGGTGCGAAGATCAGGAATCGGTACAATCAAGTACCACACCCATCCCAGGATACCGATGGGAAAGTGACAAACTCACAGTTAGACACTACAAACGAGAGCAAAGAGGTCAGCCCTTTCCCAGCAGGTGACCACCAGGCACACATAAACAGGCGCGCCCAAAGGCATAGCAAACACAAGACAGAAAAAACATAACGATCCACAAAAGAAGTACCGCCTTGAAACGGTCATTAAAATATTTTACTGGAGGGCTAAAACCAGTTTCACCGCGCCAACCTCACCCTTGATTCTGATGTGGACCAGGACACATATGCGAAAGTGACAAAACACAACACACACGACAGCCAAGAGGTCAGCCCTTTCCCAGCAGGTGACCACATGGCTACAAAGAACAAACACGACGTAACAACACACGCCAACATGAAGCATGACTAACAAAAACGATCCACAAAAGAAGCTTCGCCTTGGAACGGTCAGTAAAAATACTTTTACTGGAAGGCTTAAACAGGTTTCATAGCGCCAACCTCACCCTTAATTCAGATGTGGATCAAGACACACAGATATTTGGTTTGCATGAAATACCCCTAACTTATCAATGCATCATCTCCTAGAACATAGTGCAGAGGAAGATCAGATGCCGCAGAACGAGGCGTCTGATCACGTTCTGCACTGTTTGTTCACCGAATGTTCTAAATAATTTGAATGAAATTGAAAAATACTACCTTTGAAATTGATTCGTCCAAGTAAATGAAATTAGGTATACTGCACAAAGTTATTTAGGTCAGCATTTGAAATTACAGTATTGACCATATTTGCATAAACTCACTCTTTAAACATGCATAAAAAGATTCCTAGATGAGTCACATGATATTTAGTGTGAATTTTTTTTTATCTACATTCATAGTTTATGTATATGAGCAGTAAAATTTCTGACAAGACTATTCGGAAATGCAGGCTTGTCTAAGCCTTCTCTGGTCGCCTATGCAATTAGTACCAAATCCACTCATGTGCTAGCTAAGGATACATACATTATCCAAAAAACATCACTGTTTTGCTATATCTTAGTAAATTAATTTTCATGACTAATACATTTGGACAACAAAATCATTTTACATAAAATTGAATATGAAACATCTTTTTAACGTATATTTGTGCTTTTGTTTGTTTTAATTCAGGCTTATTTAATGCGAGCTGAACATTTCTTGTACTTCAAAAACAGCAGAATCTAGGGCGAAGATTTGGTACCAGTAAAATGCATTTAAGCCTCCGGTGGCTTAGGCTGCTGTCCGTTCTAAGGCGGTGGTTCTGTTGTTGTTGACTTTTTGTTTATTGTTACTCCCGTTGTGGGAGTCTGTAATTGTTTTATGTTTTGACTTTTTGTTTATTGTTACTCCCATTGTGGGAGTCTGTAATTGTTTAATGTTTTCCTTGTACGTTACTTTATGTCCATTCTAGTATTGCAATCATCTTTATGGGGAAGAGAGAGCTGGTTGCTTTGCTTAATTTGTCTTCCTGGTGTCTCGTGATGGTTGAGCGGCTCTTCCTCGCGGTTCCACGGGGTTGTCTGCGGTTTGTGATTGTGGTATTTCCTGATCATACTCAATACTTTTTTGTTGTACGTTACTTTATGTCTATTCTAGTATTGCAATCATCTTGATGGGGAAGAGAGAGCTGGTTGCTTTGCTTAATTTGTCTTCCTGGTATCTCGTGATGGTTGAGCGGCTCTTCCTCGCGGTACTAAAGGGTTGTCTGCGGTTTGTGATTGTGGTATTTCCTGACCAAACTCGCTTACTATTTTTGGTTCTTATATAAAACATCTTACATCTTGGAGTTAATTTTCACGAAACTGTTCATGTGCACCATCGAAAAAATTATAATATTTGCAAGTGTTTTGAAAGTTTGGTTATGGTGCACTCTCAGATAATAGGATAGAATTAAGCTCAACTGTGCCTTACACGCGGCAGCTTTTATGCCATCCATTTTAAGCTTTAAATTAAGCATACCTTTATAACTTCACCAATAATCTTCGCATGCTTCTTGTCAAACTTATTTCCTGTAAAAGAAATATAAATGGAAAGTTTATAAGAACATTAGCACCCTTAATCCGAATGGAATTTAACACTCTTATCAATTGGACCAGTCAGTTTCCGTTTTTAATAGAACATACTGTAAGCAAACAGTATTGATGCGGTTCTTTTGAGTATCCACAAAATATGTTTTGGTTGAGAAATAAGAAAAGTATTTTTTCTGTTACCCAGTCTTAGCTAAAGGTCTTGGTGGGCTGGACCTTATTTTCATGGAAGGTTTTAATTCAAATTTTATGCTTTTCCTACGAAATGAAAACGTGTATCGGCTTTGGGTAGAGCTTGTAACTTAGTTATTTAGCCATGTATGTGTTTTTTGTTTTGCTTTTGAATGCTACCAAAGTTATAGACAGTTTCTGCCCCTCATGTTGTTTATGGCATTGGTTTGATACTTTGCATATGTTTTCCTGGATACTTATTATATATGGTTTGCAAGTGATTTAGCTATAATCCTTGTTTTACATTTTCAGATTTATGAATTTATTATTTTGTTTCATTTAGCTCTTATCTTATCTTATTTTCGTTTAGAACACCAAACTACCCAGCTGCCCTTAACCCTTTGTATACTGAAAACCCCTAAATGCGTGCTTTATCAAACAGTGAAGACCCAGACGAAATGCAGCATGACCCCTTACAATAAAAATGGGCAGTCTCGTACTTATTGTATTAATATGTGTGGGAAAATCCATCATAATACAAAGGGTTAAGTTTATGATACATACTTACTTGCCATACTAAGTCTTTTCATTGGCTTCATCTCCATGAGTAGGGAACAGATAGACTCGAGTCCATCATAAGATATATTGCACTCAGATATATTCTAGAATGAAATAGAAATAAAATTGCATTATTAATTAGATAAATATACCTTGGGAATAAAGAAACGCAACAGATAATGTATATTTTGGCGTTACGATAGTTAAATGGTGTTTTGATTGTTTCCTGATCTTTGCCGTCTTTCTTACTTTTTATAAATTCGCTTTTGTCAAAGAATAAGCTTTTAACGTCACTTAAAGCCGTCGGGTTTGAGCGTTGGTACGCATACGGGGTAAAACGAACGTAGAGACAGCAGGGCATGCCATCTCAACAACAATTGCTTTTCAGATACCCTAGCAATATGTTGGCAGAGCGTTTATATTCGCGTTAGTCAAAAAAAAAGCACAGCATAATGCACATGGATACAACTGATTATATATATAGGAAGTAAACACTTAACTTGCTAACTATAACCAATACTTTTAGTGGTGATAATCAAGGCAACAGAAATGATGAGGTGGTAACAAACGTATAACAAAGGTTGTAATATACCAAAATGTCAGGCTTGGTCTGAAAGTCCAAAGACAGCAGGCATAAATTTTCTTAAGTGGGGGCGAGCTGAAAGGCATCAGGGGACAGTTTTGAAATTTGGGATGGACAAATTTTAATATATTCTAGTATAGGGGTCCAAAATAGCATATTTTGATTTAAAAAAGATGATATATGAGCCATATTTCAGCTAAAAAGCCTTTATGGTTGTGTATTTATACAAGTTTGAATAAAATACGAAACTTAAACTTCCTAGCTTACAGCCCTGCTTGTGGTGAAGGACATCGCGTCAGCTGCAGTCGACAGATGTTTCCAGTGAGCATTTAAATTGTGCTGGATTCCGAGAGATTTTGCCAAAAAGTTAATTGGTTAGTAAAGTTTCCCCTTGTGATTTTGGATATTGTGTAATATTGATCTACAGACTGAAAGTGAGTGATAGGGCTGGTAGCATGCAGGTAACTTTCAGTTTCCTTATAAGCTGTGTTGGGGTCAGTGTATTTTATCTATTGAAAAAGTGTTAATGGGGATATAACAAATACTCCACTGGTACCTAGGTTTGGGCCATAGGTTTTTTATTTTCAATTTTCCAGACTTTGACTCTTGTGGGGAGTAGGACAAGGTAGGACGTGAGTTGATGTGCTTATTTGTTGAGAAGATATTAAGTTTTTGAAAAAGTATGCGTTAGCTGGCCAAAAGGTCCTCAAAAGAACCGTCCCTTGATGCCTGAGAAATTCGAGATGGCATCCAAGATGACTGCCAAAAGTTTTAATTTCAATACTTGCACATATTCAGCTGTGTGATCATATATTTTGATGTTCAAACTATTCAAATCGATTGCCACATGCTAACTACCTGAAATATTGTCTCAAATGCTCATTAACCCTTAAAGTGCCAATCACAACTGCAGCAGACGCCAAAGTTTTCTTAACCTTTCCCAATTTTCAAAAAAAATAAGGTATGATATTTCATGAGAATCGTCTGTCAGGAGACGATTCTCATGAAATAGCATGCCTTATTTGTTATTTTTTGAAAAATTGGCAAAATTTGAAATTGTTGTCTGTTGCAAATTATAGGTGGCGCCTTAAGGGTTAAAAAAGTAGATGACCAGTATTATACACGTTATTAGAAAATCAAAATGTCAGTGCAGAAAGTTCAAAATGTTATCTTTAAACACACCCAGATTCAAGCACATGGTCTATGAGACTGTCACAACCTGGGTAGTAGAGATAGATGGTAGCCATCTATATACCAATGGGTTGGCATTCTAGCGATCCCTTAAAAACTTCATTCACAAAGTAATTATGGCAATCTAAAAAAATGATGCTATGTTAGGCGATGCTGGCAGACAATAGATTTATATCGGTGGCGTCTCCCAATTGATCCGCTGCTAGATGGGAGGGTGGTGGCAGTATCCGTCCATTGCGGCGAATCCAGCACCCATCAGAGATATTCAGGGTGGGTACTTTCTATGTAAACACCCTGAAAGGGAGGGCCTGCGAGGTTGTGACAAAATATCTCGTAGAAAAAGTAGACCTATTGTTGTGCCCAGGTGACCAGATACCATGGTGATCATTGTCGCACAATTAAGGGCAAAGACGCCAGATACAAACTATATTGATCTGAAAACAATACTGTGGTGGTCAGTGTCATATTATTAAGGGAAAAGACTCCAGTTACTAACCATAACTGGTCTGGAAACTGCTACGGTACTGCTGGTATTGGAGGGTTTGTGACTGAGAAGTGGATAGAGAAGGTATTTGTGATAAAGTAAGTCTCTGACAGGATCATCTTGGTAAAGATCATAGTCAGTCAGCTAATGCTTTGCATCCTGTTTCACAGTCTATGTCTCATAGTGTAGTCTCAGCGATGCTGTAATGGAACTATTCTACGACGTGACGTGACTCGCGTTAGTGTAGTTTTAGGTGTTGCGTCACAACTGTCAATGTTGTGGCGAAATGACAGTGGATCTACTGGCAAACAGAAAACGATTAAACGAGATTTCTGTTGTTTTTTTAATATGACCAAATGCGATTAACGCAATTTGGAAGCTGACGTAACGTCATATGTTAACGGAGTCATTGAAATTGAATTTTTTGTGTAAAACATTGCATATGTCCTAAATAATAAATATGAACAACACAGTTTTGCACAGCTTATGGTAGGCCACAGTGCATCTGAAGAGTGGTGCGTTTTCATTGGACATGAGTATATTATAAGGACTTACATTGTGAGACTATGACTGCCCCAACTAGCTTACTATCAAGCAATCGGCGAAACGAACGTTGTTTCGCTTCGCTTTTACATGCTTATGGGGATGTAGACCTTGTTTGCAGGGCTTTTCAGAACCTAAATTTCCGCATATCTTCAAGGGGTGTTATCTCTAATAATAACACAATTTATACATGTACCTTAATTACTTACCAAATCATCTACGGATATGTTTTCTTTCAAGCCTTGTGCCAGGTATGACGCACCCTTGCCACTGAGGTCGTTACCAGACAAGTCGAGGTCTTTTATGTTGATATTATGCTGCAAATACAGATAGCTTGTGTGTGAAGAATAACTGAACTAACTATAATGCGATTTGCTTGCTTAATGCATATGCGCAACATGCATGCTCAGCTATCTAGTGGGGCTAGAAACCAAATTTTTGGCTTAGAACCTTCACCTACTTCCATTTTTGTGTGTGTAAGCATTGAAGGTTATGATGAGACTGCTCATATGAGCCAGTTCATTATACATGTATCTCATACTAATCCCAGTGAATGATGTCCATATTGTACATTGTCGATGTTTTTTTCTAAAATAATATGCATGTACAGTAAAACCTGACTTAAGCGGCCACTCAAAAAAGACCAAACATTGGCTTTCAAGAGCGAATATCGCTAAATGCAGGTCAAACGTATTGTAGAATGCTCTACAATACTTTCGATCTTCATTAAGCTACCATTTGTCATTAAGAATTTGTCTTGTCTATTTTTATGTGGCCGTTTTATACAGGTTTTACTGTAGTTGCACGACATGACACATCCCTAGCAAATATGACCGAATAGTATAATTCTGTTCTGATGGCAACTTGATATTAGTAGGTACCATTTTTCAATGCTAAAAGGTGTCAGTGCATACCAGATTGGGCATACCATTATTAGTTTCTGACTCGTGGGCAGGGATAAAAACCAGTTTCAATATAGGTGTTGTCTCAAAATAGATAATATTGGTAGTCAGGTACAGGGTAGCTAAGTGAGGCAATAGTAATGCAAAAATGACTTCAACAGCGTAATAAAGATTAAGAAAATGAAATTGCCAAATGTAAGAATAGAAAATTAATCTATCATATTAGCAAGAACATTTGAAAACCCCGTGCCAAGGATCACTGCTTTTCCTCACCCCTTAAGCAAGACACTTTATCCTCTGTTTAGTACTGGTTCAACTCAGGGAGACAGGAAACGACCCGGTATGATTAAAAAATGGTTGACTATGACATATAGCATAAATAAAAACAAACACACATTGGAAATAATGTTTTCCAACAGAGCTCAGTTAGTAGTAATTGTAGTGCCTATGACGGTCGGTCAGGAAGCCAGAGTCTTAAAAAACAAAACACAACAACAAACAACCAAACAAAAAACAACCCTATGCATCATAGTGTGTAGGCTAATTTGTGCTTTTTTATGTATGTTATAGCGTTAAAATATTCAAACCTAACTTACCGTTAATGCTACTGATATGGATTTGATATCTTTAGTTCCAAGAAGGCTATACGACATGTCGGCCACAGGACAGCTAATCTGTCTTTTAAATTTCCCAGATGGCAACGCTCCCATATTTTTGCATATCCTTCCATATTCGTCGTCGACTGGCTCTGGCGTCCACTCTGGCTTTTGTGACGAGGAGAGATCATCTGCAAAGCATATAAATGGAAAATTGAGGAAAGGCTGATTTAAGTCGTGCATGCGTTTGCAGTCTCGTCTGAGAGAGAGAGAGAGAGAGAGAGAGAGAGAGAGAGAGACGTCTGGGCAAGAGAGAGAGAGAGAGAGAGAGAGAGAGACAGACAGACAGACAGACAGACAGACAGAGAGAGAGAGAAAGAGAGAGAGAGAGAGAGAGAGAGAGAGAGAGAGAGAGAGAAATAGACCGAGAGAGTGGCACACACTGGTTTGAGTTCAATAGAAAATCTGACATGAAGTCGATGAACGCATTTATGAACTTGCAAATGAGTTTGTGGCAATCAAACGAGCCGTTTCTAATACTTAAAGATCCGCGTTTGTCGCCTCATGTTTAGATCTTCTATCTGGTTATCTCCTACCTGGAAATGTATTTGGACGTGCATGCTTATAAGTACATTTGTTGTGTATATGCTGTATAAACAGGGTGTACTCATTAGCTGGCTAAATGCGGGTAACCCTCTCTGTATATACTGTCCTGCCAGCCAAGAGTGACAGTGACGTCATGTTTAGTTCACGCTATTATCAAGAACTTACAATCGATATATCACTTGGGTAATATACAAGTGATCTACCGATTCATGTTAAATCAAGTGGGTGTACAATTTAACTTTTTTACTATAGCAATTATATACACAATATTACGTCATTGTCATTCTTGGTTGGCACGACAGTACAAATGAATTATTTCATCTAGTTTTGAAACAATGTCATTGGAAGGTTCATTGTACATACCCAGGGGCCACAGACAGATAAGAATTTCATAAACGAATTGCTCGTTTCGAATATTTAGGGGTTACCAGTATAGAAAGCAGGGGTATAGCTTGCCTAAATCTCAACGTACATGTACGTATTTATGAAGAAGTGGTCAATGCATTTATGCAAATAATTAAACAAGGAAGAATTTTCAAATAGCAATGACCCAGAGGAGACGCCGCATACAAGGTATGTGCTGTTTGCCATGTTAAGCATATTCTTGGTAATGGTGGTCAATTTTAAAACAAGAAAAAATGGCAAAGATCAGGAAGCTATATACCAGGATACACATGGGAAAGTGACAAAAACACAATTAGACATCACAGACGAGAAACAAGAAGTCAGCTCTTTCCCAGCAGGTGGCCACAAGGCATCAATAACTGGACGGGTGCGAAAGCATAACAAACACAAGACAGAAATAACATAAATGGTCCACAAAAGAAGCAACGCCTTGGAACGGTCAGTAAAAGTATTTTACTGGAGGGCTTAAACCGGTTGCACGGCGTGTCAACCCCATCCTTAGTTCAGATGTGGATCAAGACACATAAATGCTTCGTTTGCATGAAATACCTCTAACTTATCCATGCATCATCTCCTAGAACATATAAATCAAGATATAAAAAGGAGATAACGCAAAAATAAGGACTCAACAATACATAAAGCTGAATACCGGAGCAAAAAAAAAATCCAACAGGTAAACCCCGGTGGGCCTGGAAACAGCCAAAGCGTCTTATCTGAATCAGGCCCTCTTCCGTTTTGCTAATATGTGTTAAACTCCTAAAGGGGATCTTAGAGCAGATAAAGTCCTACCAAAATTGGAATTAGACAGATTAGAATTGCTGCTCCGCATGCATTTTGTAAACCTTCAGAACTGGGATATGAATAGAAAAATGCCATATTTTCCATTCAAATATGTACGCAAATGCTTTTTGCGTATATGGAAAAGGTTTAAAGTTATGTAATTTTTGAATTTGAAATACAATATAAAAGGCATAATGTGCCAAATGGAGTGAGCCTACAATGAAAGAAAGAAATGATAAAATTGATGGCTGTTATTACTTCCGATTCGACCGGTCAAAGAACAAAACTCATTTTAAAATGAGCGGGTTTGCGGCCTATTGAGGTATACTTCCACAAAGTGACGTAAGGTAAATCCCAAACCCGTTATAACTTTCAATACCTGTTTACGATCTGCTGATAGCTTAAATTTAGTACAAAAACATATACAGTAATAACCACACTGTTGGAATATCCGTGTTTATAACCTAGTTTTTGACACGTATTATTTGAAACTTTGTCCATTTAAGCTTAAGAGGACCGAGGCCAAATAGTGGGTCAAGGCAACATTGGCTGGAGTGGCTTAAAATTAGTGTTCAGATTTAGACCATTTTCTTAACTTTTTAAAAGCGCCGCCCACAATAAGCAAAGCAGCACGTGATATTACCAAAATTAAAAACAAAACAAAACACAAATGCATGTAATAATGTTTAATATCTCCTGTGAATAAACCGAAGACAACGAGCCATATGAATTGTCTAGCTTTAAATTCCCGAAAATCAAAGCGGATGTGCCATTGTCACAAGTTTTGCTTTGTCACTTTAAAAGTTAAAGCTGTGACGATTTGTAAAAGTTTGAAAATACAATTAAAACCCACTCAAATAACATTAACAGTCTTTATTCAGCATAAATGGCTAATGTCCAAAAAGTATTTTGCTTTCATTTGTTGGGTCCGTGAAATCGAACAACAACAAAAGCAACATCTACAGCAAGATTATATATTATTGTTCATTATGAAAAAATGAATTCAGTGTCAACAAACGGGAACCCCCGAGGGTATGCCGCACTCCCTCTAGTTCACTTAAAGAAACCATTCAGATCCAACTCCTTAGCCAAAAGTTTTATTGTTGATTATGATAAGACGCATTCAGTGCAACTGACTAGGGGTTAGTCACTCTGGGGCATGTCACCCTAAACCTTATAAATCGTTGTTTATTGTTATAAGGGACATTCAGAGACTTAGAGTCTACTAACAGACCGTTGTCGCCAGCCAGTTCCTTCTTAAATGCTAAAGAAAGGGGTTTCACTGTTAGGGGATCATTTACGATATTAATTATCAATATGATACACTTGTATTATCTTTGTGACACTGGCACTTGAGTCCCTTACCTCAATTAATAAGTTGAAAGCACCATCGGCATATCAACGGAGCTCAAAATGCATGAAAATATCGAAAAAAATCAATTTATAAAGACGTGTTCGTTTTTATAAGTATACATTTATACTTATAGAAACGAACACAAATTTATACAATTGATTTTTTCGACGTTTTCAAATTTATACTGTCATTGTTATTCGCATGTAGCAAAATCAGATTTTCTCCCGAAGAGGCTATTCAAGATTGTCTTTTTCAAACTGTCATTAAACATTTATTTCTATCAAATTTGACTAAATTCGACCATGCCATTTAATACAAATCAGTGTTGAACTAAGCATTGAAATTTCTGCTTATGATCATTTCTAACTAGAATATTAATTCAAACCCCCTGTTACTAAAACTTAACTTTGGTAAACATCTCTGTTTAGGGCTCAATGCACTGAGCCTACTCCTTTGGAACTTAATAAATTTTGCTGACTTTTTTTCTTCAAATTCAATGAAAATTTCAGTTGTAGTTGAAAATGCAGTGGGCTACAGCTTTTTACTCCCTCGGCGGTTCCATTGGTGCCCGTTGGTTGGAAAATGCAAAAGGCTGCATTTTTGAAAATTAACCCCAAAAATTCAGGTTTATTTCTCCCTCATTTCAAAAGATCAGAAACATGCAATGTGTTTGAGGAACACATTTTCAAT
Organism: Loripinus fragilis; assembly: GCA_964019695.1. Lineage (NCBI taxonomy): Eukaryota > Metazoa > Mollusca > Bivalvia > Lucinida > Lucinidae > Loripinus > Loripinus fragilis. The sequence goes on along the minus strand of OZ026521.1, from coordinate 93,634,366 downwards.
CTTTCAATATTCATTTGATACCCCTTTGTTATGTCTAGCAAATATGATATTCCCTACAGAAAAGATAGAACAAATCATGGTTTTGGTTTATTAATGTACTTGTCCTGTGAACTTGCTCACATACTCACTTACTATTTTTGCACATACAAGCATTATAGGTTTGGAGACATTCTTGAATGAGTCACTATGGGTAGAAATTATGGTAAATAGAGATACATATCTTATCGGTTTGTCTTACAGTCCACGGACAGCAGACGCAATTTTCTTTGATTCTCTCAACAAAAACATAGAAAAGGCTTAAAGACTTATCTATTGATAAGATGGTAGGGGCCTGATGCTTTGGCTGTTTGTCGGGCCCACCAGGGTTTACCTATGGATTTCCTTTGCTCCGGTATTCAGTTTTATTTACTGTTGAGTCCTTATCTTTGCTTTATCTTCTTGTTATATCTTGATTTATATGTTCTAGGAGATGATGCATTGATAAAGTTGGGGTCTTTCATGCAAACCAAATATCTATGTGTCTTGATCCACATCTGAATTAAGGGTGAGGTTGGCGTGCCGTGAAACCGGTTTAAGCCCTCCAGTAAAATATTCTACTGACCGATCCAAGGTGGTACTTCTTTTGTGGATCTTTTAGTTTTTGTTCTGTCTTGTGTTTGCTATGTCTTTGTGCACGTCTGTTTATATGTGCTTTGTGGTCACCTGCTGGGAAAGGGCTGACCTCTTGGCTCTCGTTTGTGGTGTCTAACTGTGAGTTTGACTCTTTCCCATTGGTATCCTGGGTCAAGAGTGGTACTTGATTGTACCAATTCCTGATCTTTGCACCCTTACTTATTTAGATATTACTAATAATATAATAATTTTGGGAGATATGAATACAGATTTACTTAATCCCAATATGCACAAGTTGAAAGATGTTTTGCTTTTAAACTCTCTCCACAATATCATTTCTGAACCAACACGCCAACACTGATCATATTCACTTACTATTTTTGCCTTTTTAGACCCTTTAATAATTCATGAAGACATGTCACCTCTGAGTAAAGGTATTATTCAAGTGCCAAATGAAATGTGACCACTGAGCTACTAACGCACATATACCATTTGAATACCCATTACATGGTACTTTTACAAGAAATGTATGAATATATAAAGATGCAAATTATGAATTGTTCAATAAACATATCTGATTTTGATTGGTCAAGTCTTCATTAAGGTACTGTCAATGAAGCAAGCTCATTATTTACAAATATTTTCATTGAATTTGCTAAGTTGTGCATACCTAGTAAAACTATTGTAGTTCGAGAAGACGACAAACCATGGTATGATTGGAATTCAAAGAAAAGAGACAGACTTAAGAAAACTGCATTAAAATCAGGTATTCAAAAAGACTGGAAAAAGTACAAATATTACAGAAATTAGGTAAACAATAAAAAAAAAGCATGCTAAGGAATATTTTTATCATAATTTTGATATAATTGTTTCAGATTTTCAGAATAATGATGAGTGAAAATTTTGGAAAGTAGTTCGTCATTTTGTCAAAAATAATTATTCTACTTCTTCTATTTTTTCTTTATGCTCAGCACTTCCATCCAGTGACAACCAATGGCATTTGATGATAAGGAAAAGGCCAATCGTTTAATTGATTATTTCGCTTCTATCGCAACTGTCAATCATAAAAATACCCATTTACCTCATTTTACTAAGCTTACTGATAACTCTCTATCTCAAATGATTTGCTGAACAAGAAATAGAAGAAAAAAATTTCTCAATCCTAACAAAGCAAGTGGTGATGATGGTATAAAATGCTCAGGGGTGTCTCCAAATCTGTTTCAAAGCCCTTATGTATTTTAATGAATAGATCTTTTGAAGAGAGAACATTCCCTGATATTTGGAAGATTGCTAATGTTATTCCAATATTTAAAAAGGGAGATAAATGCTCTCACCAGATGTATATTTCCTTTTATTTAACCAGTTGTAGAATATGCCTCAGTTGTATGGGATGGATGCTCTGAACAGGACTCACAAACTTCACAAAATATCCAGAATGAAGCCGCCCGCCTTGTTACAGGATTAACTAGATATGTGCCATTAGAAAACTTGTTCAAAGAATGTGGATGGACAACTTTATCAAAAAGAAGGCAGCAACATAAACTCACTTTCATTTATAAGGTAAAAATGGTATTGTACATTCATATATACAAGATTTAAGTCCTCCTTTAGTTAGTAAAATTTCAAATTACCCTCTGAGAAATAATAGAAATATATCAGTGCCCTTCAATAGAACTAGTATCTCACAAAACTCATGTATTATCTCTTCCATTAGACTATGGAACTCCCTTGAAGATAATTTTAAAAAAATATTTCAACATTCGAATCCTTTAAAAACATATAACCTCAAGATTCAATAAATCATGTGTTCCTTCTCACTTAACCATAGGAAATAGACATATTTCTATTGTGCATGCACGGCATCGAAATAATTGCAGCAGCCTTGATAATGACCTTATTAGAATTCTTATCCTTGATAACCCTTTATGTGATTTGTGTGGCATGCTAGAGGACGCCATCCACTATTTCTTTCATTGTAGAAAGTTATAATCGAAAGGCAGGTTTTTTTAATGACACAGTTAGAGTTTTCCAACCGTTAAGTATTGATAGAATTCTATGTGGTAATTGTAATTTGAATATGGAAAACAATATAGTCTTAATATAGTGCTGGGAAAGGGCTGACCTCTTGGCTCTCGTTTGTGGTGTCTAACTGTGAGTTTGTAACTTTCCCATTGGTATCCTGGGTCGGGTGTGTTACTTGATTGTATCGACTCCTGATCTTTGCACCCTTACTTACTTTGTTAAGAGCAGTCCACACACATATACATGCTATTAAGCGTTTTAATACCAGTTGACTCTTTGTTTGAAGTTTTTCTTGAAACATAATTTGCATATTAATACGTATACTTATGACCAAATTTGTTCTATTCCCAAGTTGAAGGGGATGCTGGAAATAGTACTATTTTTTGCTTTCTTAATTTTCTAATATTGATTATTTACCTATTTATTTATCTACTATTCTCATGTTTGCTTTTTCCCTTTCATATAATTTTATAGTCATTTATTTATTTATTATTTATTTATTTATTTATTTGTTTATTTATTAATCCATTTATTTTTTATCTATTTGATTATTTTTGTATATATTTAATATTTATTTATTTATTTATTCATTGATTCGGACATAGTCTTGTTTATGATAATATCTGCTTTGCTTTGATCAGAACTTGTTTAGTTAACATATGCGTTTGTTTATATAGCCATGTTTATACGCTATTGTGTATATATAGAATGTAGGGGAAGGGTCGAAACTTATGTTGTGAGAACTTGTGACCCAACCCCATTGATGTACATATTTTGGCAATAAAATATGCTTAAACTTAAACCCGTTTGTAACTGATATTGTAAGTTCTGGGCACAATTATCGCCATTAGAAAATGATGCATTTTCTTTAAAAAAAATACACAATATTTTGCAACAGTTGTTCTTGCTCACGCTTCGAGGAAGAGCCACAGAACACTATCAGTCACAAGGCAACAGGAAGACAATTAAAGAAAAGTAACCAGCCCCCTATCGTCCTCATCAAGATGTACTGCATTAAAAACCAAGGAACAAATATAGACCCCCACACACAATGGGAGCAACAATGAGCAATGCATCAGCAATAACAGAACCACCGCCTTAGTATGGACAGCAGCCTAAGCCATCGGGACTTAAATGTATTTAACTGGTGCTAAGCCATCGTCCTAGATTGTGTTATTGATAAAACACAAAAGTTGCTTATCTCGCATTTCTTTCTATATGCAATGTATCATCACAGAGAAACAGTCTAATAAAAAATATTAACTCACCATGATAAAACAAAGAAAAGGACTCACGATTCACAGATAGGCAATGATATAATGAATGAATTGATTCGGTGAATCGATCATTTGGCTCTTTATTTATTTCTATTCATTTATACAATATTTCAAGAGGGTTGCCCTTTTAGCTAAATTTGCCAGTCTACCAAGTGGCCCTCTATAAAACAAAACATACGAATAATTCTAAATATAAATACAACATACAATATGCACATTAGTGAATAAAACGGGTAAAGGATGCGATAAAACATGTAACCGACGTGTTTAGTAAGATCATAAGACATCAAAACTGAAGTACTTTAATATGTAAATTTTAAATTAACTTAGGTACTCTGCGGTTAGAGCATTTGATTTACAGCTAGGCGACGCATGTTTATATAACATTACATGGGGTAATGTTTTATTTCATTTCCCGACAACATTCATTTGCTTGCCTTGTGTCCTTGAGTAGGTCACTTTATACCACCCTTACCAACTTTAGCACGAAATATCTCGTCATGTGCAAGGTCTACACAGATGTAGGTGGCATAAAATAGCTATACCATGTTTGTCCACCTGTACGTAAAATAATCCACTCGTTAAAACTCGTGGATTATCTCCACGTACAGGCGGACAACCCATGGTATAACTATTACGTATCCTCTTCTTAGTACTGGTTCAACCCAGGAAAACAGTAGAGCGTCTCGACATGACTGAAAAGACGTTAACTGGGACGTAAAGTGTCAACACATGCTGTCGGTTTCTATGTATATATAAAGCATATGTAATTATGTATACTTGGTTGTTAAGACGATGCTTTACCTTTGTCTGGCAGTACCATTTAATGGTTAGCTGCCTTTGTCCATACAGTAATCTACAGTCGATTCTCGTATGGACTAGATATTTAATTTCGAAGTGTCAAAGGTTCGAATTTTAGGGGGGGGGGGTGGGGGTAGACATAAGAATATATAGCCCCCCAAAATGATTATTATCAGTTGTTTTCCGCATTAAACATGTTTTGTATGTGTAAAAGAAACACGGAGATGTTTCTTTTATCCACTTTTTATAGAAAATGTTTAAGAAAGTTCATAAAATAGTTCAAAGATGGATGCATTGTATCCAAAATGTATTTCGGATAAGCGAGCACAGGCGGTATTCGCTCTTGTCCTAATAGTTGCGACGTGCCTGCAAAATTACATCTTCACGTCAGAGCATTCGCTGCTCTTATATAGAGAAAGTTCGTAAGTAGATATAGGCTAATAATTGTTCTAGGCATAACGCCCTTTTTGTAGGACGTAGGCAAACAGTTAAAACCCAGATCAGACGCCGCGGAACGCTCTATTAAAAATCTGAAAAAAAAAAAATGTACCTCCCAACGACCCTTAAAACGGAAATGGGCTGGTCACATTGATAAGAGACGGACATTCCATTAGGCATAAATGGTTTAAAGAAAATTTAAAAGTACCGTTTATCTTATGGAACGTCCCATGTTGTAGATATAGATTGAAAACACCCAATGGAATAATGCTATTGAGACGTAACGATTTTTTTCTGTTTATTTATACTCAACGTCAGTGAAAAGTTACCAGTAAATCACATACACTTAACATAGGACAATATTTAGTTCTTTCTGAACGAAGAACTGCGGATACTTCAACCCTCAATTTTATGGCATAGGGTGACATGCATCACCACTATGGAAAACGATATCTATCACACCGAATGCATTATAACCATTCCTTGACGGACCCCTGTAGTTTTCATTGCATTGTATGGGAAAATGCAAAGTTTCGGTGTTACCTTAAAGTTTAATCCTCATTTTTCGTGTTTAATGCGATAACCTAAACCATGTTGGTGGCGTTTTCAAAGAAAACATCTAGGGCATGTTCTGGCATGTTGTCTTCTGAAAATGATGATTTCAAATTCTTAAAAACTGCAAAAACATAAAATGCACGTGCATCACGTGCACCATAGTTCAAGGGCTCGTGTAACTGTTTTATCTCTCCGAACCAGCTTGTCGTTGACCAGAAACATGAACGTAACAGTAGCCAAAGAGCTGTATTATATATTTTCCGGAATATCGAAATTTCGAAACTGGTAACTTTTCACTGACGCTGAGTATATATTGATTATGTTGATAGCTTTCACATGTTTCAAAGTCTGAGAGTCCTATAGTGACCAATTCATTGATACTAGAACACATGGGCATTGTCGCAAGAAAACCTACCTAACCAAGTATGTATTTTTATTTGAAATATCAATTTCTTGGTTCTCCAGGAAACATCAGTTTAGATGTTGATTGGAGCCGTTTTACTACCTTATCAAACTGTCTTTGTACACACTGGTAAATGTATACGTCGATTTGGTGGTATTTACGCGTATTGCCGGTACTTCATAGACCGAATGTGATAGATATTGATGTTAATACTATATAGAAAAACATGTCATATGCCTAAAGGACTATAGAATTAGATCATGTTAAGTATTCGGCATGCACATGGCGATTTATGTAAACATTTAGGAATAGATTCGAGTACCGATCATCCAGATCGGTACTCGAATCTATTCCTAAATAAATCGCCATGCACATACTGAATACTTAAAATTATCTAATTCTATAGTCCTTGTGGCATATGGCATGTTTTCTATATAGTATTAACATCAATATCTACCACTTCCGGTCTATGAAGTACCGGCAATACGCGTAAATACCACCAAATCGACGTATACATTTACCAGTGTGTTGTAAAATCATAAAAAAAAAACAATCTTGCAAAATGATTGTGTACGACTTTTCACGGGCTGAACGTTTTCTTAAAGGCGAGGGTGTTTCTCTGAAAAAAAAAGTAAGTGAGTATGATCAGGAAATACCAATATGATACATTGCAGACTAACCCATGGCACCGTGAGGAAGAGCCACAGAACACAAACCGTACTCACAAAATTCAAACGGTTCAAACAGCATTATAATATTGTTAATATTGTCGACCCAGGATATCAATAAACAAATATTATAAAAAAAACTTTTTTTATTAAGTATACTGCTTGAGTTTTGTTTACTGTCGTCGCCCTGGGCCTGGTCACCTTTTTAACTACCGGTACCGGGAACCAACTCACAACAGTAACCAAAAAGCGAATTATAAACTGTGTGCATTTAGAACTAGAAAAAAGAGCCCTGTCATGAGATGATGGCGCATATTGTCACCACTTAGGTTTTCTATTCAATATCTTGATTTATATGTTTTTGGAGATAATGCATTGATTAGCTAGGGATCTTTCATGCAAACCAAACATCTATGTGTCTTGATCCACATCTGAACTAAGGGTGAGGTTGGCGCCGTGAAACCGGTGTAAGCCCTCCAGTAAACGTTCCTAGGCGGTGCTTCTTTAGTGGATCGTTTGTGTTTTTTATGTCTTGTGTTTCTCATGCTTTTGGATCTATTCATTGCTGCCTTGTGGTCACCTGCTGGGAAAGGGCTTACCTCATGGCTCCTATCGGTGATGTTTATTGTATTTTTGCTACTTTCCCATGTGGTATCCTGGGCCAGGTGTGGTACTTGATTGTATCGATTCCTCCTCTTTCTCACTTTTATTAGAAGTTACCAAATGGGGCTAGACATTTAGTGATTGGTCCGATTCTTCACCTGTGTCCACGCACTGTCCATGCGAACAATGGAGGCTCTGGCGAGTCTGCGCGATTGCGCAGGCTCGCCTGAGCCTTTGCTGGTCGCGTTAAAGGTCAACACAATTTTCTCAAGGACATGCTCAAATACATGGGTTGGCTTACCTTCGGCATCATAATCAAAGTCTTCTTCTGGATCAAATGTATTTCCAACGATGTCTTCAATTGATTTATGGGAATCATGACTTTTTTGGTACAAATATGATTCGCTGAGTAAGCGTTTTTTGTCTGAATTTTCGCCGAGTGAGCGTTTTTTGTCTGAATTAAAAGACGATGTCCTTGTCGCTTTGCTTAAATGCGGATTGCTGGTATAAAAGTTTGAAAGTGACTCCTTTCTGGTCAGTTTAGCATCTCCTGCGTCGCTTAGATTTGACTCAGGATGTTTAACCAGCATGGCACTTTTAAGTCGCCGACCTTCGAGGTCTTCCGATTCACGCCGCTGTGTGGCGCTTCTGATCATCCGGTGGTGGCCATATTGCATTTTCAGTAGCGTGGAATTTCCTTCCGTCTTTACATTCTTGTTTCGCATCATCTTGGTATGAAAGGTTTCTCTCAATAATTATGCATAACGGGATGGCTTAGTACATCTATATCCTCTTCTTTAATTAGCATTTGCGCTTCAGTTTAAGTCCCAATTTGCAAGCCACATTTTAAACTGGCATCTTGTAATCGGAACACTTCAGCAACCGAGCTATTATTAATGGATTAGCACATGATATTTTGGTACTTAATATATAAGTGTGTAACGAAGGCTCAGACGAGACTGTGCATCCGCACAGTCTCGTCAGAATCTTCACTGCTCACATACTAAAAAGCATGTTTGATGTTAAAGACACAGGCTAAATTTTAGATCCCCTTCACCACTGGATACATCAACACGGGCGATCGACTCTACTGCACTCAGGACCGCAAAAACTCCAGAGTTTTGGCGGTCCTGAGTGCATTAGTTTTAAAGGAGACCTTTGTGCATATATGCAATAAGTACCAAAATCTCACGTAACGGCTCCAGATTTTTACTGAAGACACCGACGCTTAGAATGAATGTTTTTATCTTTTGTTTTTCCCTCACACATTCAGGCCTTCTTTTCTCAGCTAGAAGTCTGAAAAATAACAATAATTAAAACAAAATAATATAAATTAAATAAACATACCTGAATACATTTAGTACAATTCGAATGCAGTATTATCTGTATTGAAAGATAGAAGCAAAATATAAAGAATATATATGAGTTAAGCCATACTAAGAGTAGTAACAGTTTACACAATTACGAAAACAACAGGGAATTAACGTCTGAATTTTTGAATTAGATGAGGCAATATTATCTAGCACACCCTGGATAATAGCATTAATTATATAAGGCAAACACAATGAATTAATATACAATAGTCCTTGTCTAAGTTTTACATTTTACCAAAAGTATTGAATTAGTTTTCCGTATAATTTATCATATGACGTTGGGTTTAGAGTATGAAAACGCCATGTATTAAATAGAGAATCTTACATGAGTGCTCATGTTTTATTGAATTTATTAAACGAGTTGAGGAAAAGAGATAAAATGCGAGGCTTGCCGAGCATTTTATCTCTTTTTCGCAACGAGTTAAATAAATTCAATAATACAAGAGCACGAATGTTAGATTCTATTTATCATATGACATTAATATTACTTTGAAATCTCATTTCTGACGTAAAAACGTTATAATTATGTCATTATGTACACAATGTTGTTATGGACGTTATAACGTTTCCCGGAAATCGATAAACCACTAGTGGTTTACAGATTTTATTGCATGGCGTTATTTCACTCCCAGACGCGACGTCATATGATAAATAGAGAATCTTACATGAGTGTACATGTAATATTGAACTTATTAAATGAATTGAGGAAAAGCGATAAAATTCGAGGCTTGCCAAGCATTTTATCGCTTTTTTGCAACTCGTTTACGAAATCCAATAATAAAGAAGCCAGAAATGTTAGATTCTATTTATCACAGGACATTAAGATTACTTAAAAATCAAATTTTTGGAAAGAAAACGTCAAGATACTGTCATCTTTTACGAAACGCTATAAGGGGCGTCATTACGTAACGTCATTTATCTGTAAACTATTAACTAGTGTTTCATCGTTTTTATTTTATTGCCTGGCGCTATATCTCTCCCAGACCCGCCATTTGATAAAAAAAAACAATACTACTCCAGTTTAAAACGTTCAAATAATTATTAACACTTACAACAGACCCTCTTTGTCTCAACGAAATACCAATAGTATGCACTGTAAAACGAAAATGTAAGTTAAGAAGAGCAAAAGAGGTTGCAACTGAGCTGCCATCCATTTTGTATTGGACATACACTTACTTTCTAACTAAAACACTTGAGGCTAACATTTCGCCAGTGAGAATGTATGTTTTTACGAAATTGAAAGGTTACTCCAAGAACAGTTGCAGTTAAAGTGCCACCATAAATATGGTCTAAAGTTATATTAATTTTTACAGTGTGATACCCATTAGTAGTGTCTCGGTTCTTCCACTGACTACTCATTGAAAATTGTATATGCGTACTATGAAATATTCAGATTAACGTTACATTTGACATAAAATCTGGGATTAATTCGCTTGTAGGCTTTAAAATCTGTCTACTTTAAGTCTTAAACATATTTGTTCCAGAAATAGTACACTGCACCTTTTGACATATTTGGTAGTGTTGAAAGTCAATAATATAATACTGCCATATCTTAATCCATTAAATGGACATTTTCAAATTGAATGTTTCGTTTCAGGAACCAGTTGGCCAGGTGCCGATGGCTTTACCGATACGTATAAGTTTGGTATACTAATACGACATGAAATACGCAAGTCAGCATTCGCTGTCGTCATACAGCCACTAGTACACTGGTCGATTAGTGAAATTTCGCTGACGTCTTGGGTTGTAATAGTTATGAACTCAAATAAATGAGCTACGTGTGGGATTGGAGCTAACTGTGTGTTTGTATAATCAATAACAGCTTGTGATTTAAAATATGTATTTAACATTAACATATTGGCTTTTTGGAGATCTCTCTCTGCATAAATGCAGAACTTTATGGCGAAGAGTTGGTATACTAGTGGACGCCCGTCCTAAATCTAAGATTTGTTTTGATGTTTTCAAAACGTTTTTGAAATGCATTAATCAGTTAATCAGAGGATAAAAGCTTATCAAGATTGTCATGATAAATCTGTTTTGATTTTCTCAACTCACTGATTACTTATTTTCGCAGGGTTTGCATTTGCTCCAATAGTGAATGTTATTTGTTTTCTTGTGCTGCCTAAATGCTAGTTTACGTTTCCTTATAAGACTTTTTTTTTATGTAACATGTTATCCATGGATGATCATTTGGTCTAAGAGTGATTATTTTGTTTGAGTCCAATTGCTACTCGAATGTGTGTGTGAGGCAGGGAGGGGGGCAAGCATTTCTAAGGAAGCCTGTGCACCAAATTCAAAAATATGCAAATCGAAATTTTGATTCAGACTTAATTTTTCCTCGTTCAAACCCTTATACCATTATTTCCAACCGCTCATTTGAACAAGGATACTTCCTTCGTCATGGAAAAACGCCAATGTTACCCTTATTTACAATAAAGAAGACAAATCACTACCTAGCATTCACCAACCTATATCTCTTTTGTGTATTGTTGGTAAAACGATGGGACGCTGTGTGCATAAACATACCTACAATTATATGGTTATAAACCATCTCTTAACAGCCCTACAGTCTGGATTCAGGGAAGATGACTCCACCACCAATCAATTACTTCATTGGAGTGCAGTGGCTCAGTGGTAGAGTGCTTGACTCGAGACCGAGAGGCCGCGGGTTCGAGTCTCACCGTCGTCACTGCGTTGTGTCCTTGAGCAAGAACATTAATCCTAGCTTAGTACTGGTTCAACCCAGGAAGACCCTTCCTTATATAATTGAAAGATTGTTGATGGGACGTAAAGAATCAAAACAAACAAACAAATCAATTACTTCATACATATCATACAATTTGTGAAGATGTAGACAAAGGCAAGGAAGTAAGAGCAGTGTTTTGCGATATTAGTGAGGCTTTCGAGTCTAGCACAAGAGACTACTTTACAAATTGCGCTGCATGGGATGTTCAAATCGTATTGTTAAGTGGTTTGCAAGTAATTTATCTGAGTGTAGACAACGTGTTGTTATTAATGGTCAGTCCTCAGATTGGGTCCATATTTTGGCTGGTGTCTCACAAGGATCTTTTCTTGGCCCACTATTATTTCTCATTTACCCCAAACACATTGACTGTTCTATCCGCTTGTTTACTGGCGATACCAGCTTGGCTTGTCACTTTTAATCTCCAGAAAATATTGTCAATGATAATCTCGCGCAAGCGCAATCCTGTATTCCACCGTCCTCTCTTTATGAATGTTACAATGATCAAGAACACTACTTCCCATAATCACCTGGGTTTTACTTTTTCTAATTCTGGTAGTTGGGATGAACATGTCAAATTTATCTCAGAAAAACTCTAGTCAAGGCTAAACTTGTAAAGAGCTCACTAATTTGGGGGAAAATTGTACTTTGCATACATACGTATAGCAATGTTGTTTGAGACAGTTGTTTTTTTATAATAAAAGAAGCTACTAGACGCTGTTCATGTAGAAGCAGTACGAATTGTCGCAGGAGTGTCAAGTTTTTATTTTTGTTCAGTATACCATAATACACGAATAAAATAGTGTTTATACCAATTGGACCCAAGGGCCATTGCGTAATACGCTGATGACTGTTGTCAGGACTTCATCCCCTGCCGAAATTTTCTGGATCCGACCATGCTTCTATATATTCTGTCGTAGGTACCAGTGGTTCTTTTGTATTAATGTCGTGGTTTTTAATAGTTTGTTTGAAAAGTATCTATTAATGCCCGTGAATAGGACAAGAAATTAAGCACGTAATAAGTCCATGCATATAAAAACCATTTATTTACATAAACCGTTATTGAAGAGAATGATATTTTTATAAAGTTTCAATTTGCAACACTCTTTGCATTTATTGAGTAAAATAAATAAAATAATTAAAACCATGCAATAGTATTGAAAGGGGCCGAGTAGTTCAGTGAATATCAATAGCACTTGTCTTACATAAAAATTCTTAACACTTCTATCATCAAACAACTGTTCAATAAAAGCATACATGAAATGGAATCATAAAATTAACGTTTCTGGTAATATTTAGGTTATATTTCTCCGAGAAACGTTTATTAACTGTTGTGGTCTGCTGATAATCTTTGCAAACAGTTTGGAACCAGATCAGGACCGACACTACGTCGGTCCTGATCTGGATCTGAACACTATGACACTCTGATGGTGTTCCTGAAAGACATTTTTGAAAAAGTTTAAATCTGTATATAAACAAAGTTAGTAAGGGTGCAAAGATCAGGAATCGATACAATCAAGTACCACACCTGACCCATGGATACCAATGGGAAAGTGACAAACTCACAGTAAGACACCACAAACGAGAGCCAAGAGGTTAGCCCTTCCCAGCAAGTGACCACAAGGCACATATAAACAGACGCGTACAAGGGCATAGCAAACACAAGACAGAAAAAACATAAAAGATCCACAAAAGAAGTACCGCCTTGGAACGGTCAGTAAAATATTTTACTGGAGGGCTTAAACCGGTTGAACGGTGCACCAACTTCACCCTTAGTTCAGATGTGAATCAAGGCACATAGATGTTTGGTTTGCATGAAAGACCCCTATCTTTTTAGATTATACATGTATTTAAATGTGACCCCTGGGGGCTGGTCCATTTTTGACCCTAGAGCTATCTGTAGAGGTCCACTAGATTAAAGCTACATACCAAAATATCAAGGCTTTATGCCTTTCGGGTTCAGGCAAGAAGATTTGTTTCATGTGTTCCCTATATAAGCATATGTAAAACATGTGACACCGTAGGCGGGGTCATTTTTGACTCTAGGGGCATTATTTGAACTAACTTGGTAGAGGTCCACTAGGTGATGCTACATGCCAGATATCAAGGCCCTATGCCACGTGGTTTCAGACTAGAAGATTTTCCCTATATAAGCCTATGTAAAACATGTAACCCTGGGGGCGGGGTTCATTTTTGGCCCCAGCGATATAATTTGATCAAACAAGGTAAACCAAATATCAAGGCTCTAGGCCTTGTGGTTTCAGGCAAGAAGATTATTTTTCATGTTTTCCCTATAAAAGCCTATGTAAATCATGTGACCCCGGATGCGGGCCCATTTATATCCCCAGGGCTATAACATGAACAAACTAGGGCTATAACTTGAACAATCTTGGTAGAGGTCCACTAGATGATGCTACATACCAAATATCAGGGCTCTAGGCCTTGTGGTTTCAGACAAGCAGATTTTATCATGTTTTACCTATATAAGCCTATATAAAACATATGACCACTGGGGGCTGGTCTATTTTTGGCCCTAGAGCTATAATTTAAACAAACTCTGTAGAGGTCCACTAGATTATACTACATACCAATTATCAAGGCTTTAGGCCTTTCGGTTTCAGGCAAGAAGATTTTTTCTTGTTTTCCTTATATAAGCCTATGTAAAACATGTGACCCCGGGGCGGGGCCATTTTTGACCCCAGGGGCATTATTTGAACAAACTTGGTAGAGGCCCACTAGGTGATGCTACATACCAGATATCAAGGCTCTATGCCTCGTGGTTTCAGACAAGAAGATTTTTCACGTTTTCCCTATATAAGCCTATGTAAAACATGCAACCCCGGGGTTGGGTTCCATTTTTGGCCCCAGGGATATAATTTGAACAAACAATATAAAAGTCTACTAGATGATTCAACATTCCAAATATCAAGGCTCTAAGCCCTGTGGTTTCAGGCAAGAAGATTTTTTCATGTTTTCCCTAAAAAAGCCTATGTAACATATGAGACCCCGGGTGCGGGATGCATTTTTGGTCCAATGGCTATAATTTGAACACACTTCGTAGAGGTCCACTAGATGATGCTACATACCAAATATAAAGGCTCTAGACCTTGTGGTTTCAGGCAAGAAGATAGTTTCATGTTTCCCTATATAAGCCTATGCAAAACATGTGACCCCGGGACGGGGCCTTTTTTGAACCCAGGGGCATTGTTTGAACAAATTTGGTAGATGTTTACTAGATGATGCTACACACCAAATATCTAGGCTCTAGGCATCGTGGTTTCAGCTTAAACGTATTTTATTCAATAAATACAAATGATATAGAACATACGTACATTGTAAACATACAAAGGATTAGAACGAAAGACTACATGCTTATAGAGTTCTTTTTCTGTGGAGAGTGACTATATGGTGTACATGCATATGGCAGTATTTTATCTATATATAGCTATATATGGTTTCAGGCAAGAAGAATTGTTCATGTTTTAAGCCTATGCAAAATATGTGACCCCCGGGTACGGTGCCCATTTTGACTCTAGGGCTTCTAGTTTCAGACAAGAAGATTTATAATAAATTGTTCACCTCGAAAATCTATTTTAGCCTCTGTGACCTAGATATGCAACGGACCAGAACCATTCGAACAATTTTGGTAGAGGGCCGCCCAAGGGTCATTTGTGTGAAATTATTTTAAAATCGGACAATGGGTGTAAGAGGAGTTGTCATTTAAGTCAATTGTTAACAGACGGACGGGCGACGGACGACGGACCTCGGACGAAGACCGATCACAAAAGCTCACCATGTCACTACGTGACAGGTGAGTTAAAAAATGAGATAAAATCAGCAAAGCGAACTCCACACCTTTACACGTATGAACCCCCTTACCAGAGACCCTGAATCTACCCCTGAACATGAGCATAATATCCATCCAAATTTGAAGATAAAACGCCCATTGTGAGTTCCATGATAATTAAGTTACTAACATACAAACTTAAAACAACGTAGGATCAACGTCGATACGACGTTGATACGACGTTGTTTTGACGTCGTGTAGCTAAAGATCTACTTACATTTTAACGCATATATCCGAGAAGTTGGAAAAACATAAACTGAATAAAATGGATGTGTTTACAATAAGATATTAATGTCCATAACCTTTTTTAATAAAGTTAATATGCTACCGTCCAATCAATGTTACCTTAACTAAACATATCTTGAGAAAAGGTACTGTAGCCCAATTGTTTAGTATGTGCAAAACCGGGCAGTCTGGCCAGTATTCAGCTATATTGTTGTTCGTGAGGTCTGCTAAATCCATACGGGTTAGAAGCTAGAGGATCCCAGCTGGTCTCTGAAGCTAAACAGGCTAGTTTGTGTGTCAATGGACAATAAACGACAAATTAAGAGAGGTTTTCTCGCAGTGTGGCTCAATTTATATTAGCCTGTTCCTTGAGTTCCTTGAAGTACTTGAAGGAAGCGTTTTCGTTCGGATAATTATTGCGCATGCGTTGTTCGGTACTTATCGCGCATGCGTTGTTCGACGGTACTTATCGCGCATGCGTTTATTTATTCTTCAAACAATCATGCTCAGCTATCAGGTGGTGCTAGATGCCCAGATTTTAGCCCGAGCTTTAAATTTATCTACGTCCCTACATTGGGTGTGAGAGCAGTGAAGGCTCTGACGAGATTGTGCAATGATGCACAGGCTTGTTTGAGCTTTCGCTGCTCGCATATGCGATAAGTACCAAAATCGCTTTAACTGATTCACATAAAGCAACATATACACGTTTGCAGATGTTCTTTATGCAAAATGGCCTAATAATACTTAAGTCCCATTAATATGCCATCAGTAAATAGTGAAGACCAAGAATAAATTGCAGCATTTCACCAGGGTCTTAATCATTTACTATCGTAAAAGTGGGAATGGTTTGGACTTGCCAACCCTCGGTCCCGCATGATGGATAAATGAGCATTCTAACTTTTCTAACTCCATAAAAGCATTCAACAATGGAGGGTTCTATCCACAGGGGCTTAAAGTGATTTCGGGCCTAGGGAAGCGTACTATCTGCTTTGAAATGACGAAAGTTCGACCATTTAAAGATTTGAAAAAAAAAATGAATATGACAAGGGAGGACACAGAAATCTGTAAGATTACTTTGAATCTGGTTTACTGCTGTAACCTATGTAACAGGTCGGGATCTCTTGTTTGTCCGCCAGCCCAGCATCATGCTTTTTCTATGGATCAGTTTGGTCAAAATTTTAATTTTTTCATTGTCTGTTATTTTCTCGAAAAGTTTGATCAAATTGAAGAGAAGACCCCTAAGCACCAGACAAGTAGCAAATATTCATAAATTCAAACATCTGTGGTTCTATTTGGCATAAATGAGTTTATGGGGAACTTGGTCAGATGACGAACACTGAAAAACTAAACATTTTCCCATAACATTACTACTGTTCTACTGACTACTGTCCTTATGCATGGCGCATTACATGTTTAGGATAATGAAATCTTCCAATCATCACATGAATATTAAAGCTGATTTTTTCGCCGTATTTCAAAAATATCACGGCATAATACAATGTGCTTCCTATTTTACTGCCTTCAGTAAAAAGAGACTCTTCCTGACAGAAATAAAAATCAAACTAGAAATTGTGTTTATGAAACACTATGCCCCCAATCATTAGCTTGTCGATAAAGAGGATCTTACCACCACCCTTTTCACCAGGTAATTTACTCACCATCCTCTATCAGCTGATAAATCTGAGGCTACCAGCTGTAATAGTTTTTGAGATATCTTTATTACAAATGTTTTATGTCAAAATTTGGAAAGTGCAATTACTTGAAAAATGAAAAGAGCAATAACTCTAAAAATTAAATAACTTTTATTGTTATTTTCACCAGGTAATCTACTCATTATCCTCTATTAGCTGTCCAACTTTGAAGCTCTTAGCTGTAATAATTTTTGAGATATCAAGTTTTCTATGTCGAAATTTGCAAAGGGCAATAACTCAAAAAAATATAATAACTTTTTTTTTTATTTTCAACAGGTAATATACTCATTATCCTCTATCAGCTGACCAAGTTTGAAGCTTCTAGCTGTTATAGTTTTTTTAGATATCTTTATTACAAAATAACATTATAACCATTTAAAAGGGGCATAACTCCAAAAAGGGAGATGATTCCGGAAATTTAAAGTGCCCAACAAGGGTCCGTTCGTGAGTACAGACGGAATGGACAAGCCCAAAACAATATGCCCCTTCAACTTTTCCAAAGTTAGGGGCATAATTACTGCATGTAGTACGTCTGTTGATTTTTCAGATGACCACGCAAAACAGATAGGTTATTACAGGGATAAAATGGAACGAACCAGGTCGTGTATACATTATACTAATCGTATATGAGGTCAGGGACTATTCCGGTGAGCCTGCGCGCCTGTGCAGTCTCACCAGAGCTTACGCTGGTCGCACAAAGTATGAGAGGTAATAGTTATATCATGGGTCGTCCGCCTGTACGTTTAGATAATCTACGAGCTTTAGCGAGTGGGTTATCTTACGTACAGGTGGACAAACATGGTATAACTATTTTACACCACCTACATCAGTGTAGACCTTGCACATCACGAGGTATTTCATGCTTAAGTTGGTAAAGGTGGTATAATGAACGTTAATTCGGACCAAAACAACATATCCAGCCCAACTGAAATACCATGCATGCAAGTTTAAGTTTTTCTTATGAAGCGTATCAGTAAAGTGTTATGAATACCTATTTAATTTCACCAAAGCGAAAAACGTCTATTGTAAAATCCAAATACGTTATTCGCACAATAATAGAAATAGATTTAATCCTATAAAATAGCATTAAAAGAATCCAGCACCGGCTTTGCGGCTTTTGAGTCAATATTTTGTGATAATCTTTTCCACATATGACATGACCCACGTTTCACCTGAAAGTCATAATCAATTCAATGTATACATTTTATGCATACACAAATATATCATTTAAAGATTCTGTTTGTTCTATGGTTTAGACTATATGCCTCATTATTGACATAGTCTTCGTTAAAATGGTTTTCATTCACAGCGTCAAGCTTCCGTGGACAATTAACTGGTCAACAGCCTGACAGGCGACCGAAATTAATATAGTTTAAGTAGACATTTTCTTCAAAAAAGATGTTAAGGACATATGCTACTATATATTCCCATGTTGAAATCTGTTCAATACTTTGCATACAGTTTGTTTTATGCATGGGCTATCCATTTTTGAAATAAAAAGGATATGTCACCGTGCTTATTTGTTCGAAATCTCATCTGGAAGTTTTCAACATTAGACCAATTTTCTAAACAGATGAAAGAATAACACTAGTCCTATATGTCGAGCTAAAATTGTTGTAATCTTCAGCCAGCTTCTTTCTATTACCTTACATTATTGCCAATGACCTCAAACCTTTTAGAAAATGTAAAAGTTTATTTGTTATCCCAAGTTTTGACAAGATACTGTATTATATATTTTGGCAATTCATCGAAAAGTGGAATTTGTTTTTAGAATAAATCGTATATTAAAAAATCTGATGTTGAAAATCTTTAGAATTTATTTTTATTTCATGGACTATTATAATGCCTTTCAGAAACAAGAATAAAAATCGGGGGTCACCGATCTAATTCTCTTTCAGGAGGGCCAAATTTAACCCCACCCCCCATATATGTCATGCATAATTCAATATAAAAAGTTCCGGAATTAACATTCCGGTCGTTTTGATGATGCCATTTTACTAGTTTGAAGCAGTTTAACATTAAAATGCTAAAAAAAAAAGAAAAGAAAAAGTACACTGAAAATAAGTTCGCACCAGGAAATCGATCCAGGTTCTCTGGTTTCTTAGCCAGACATGCTAACCACTAGGCCACGAGGACAGGTCGGGCGCCGCTTTAAATAACCGTAAAAATAGAAGAGACTCGGCCATTTTTCGTATTTGTAACCAGGGTAATTGTGTACATCTTTTGATTTCGTCTGAGCTACATTTATCTATCTTTGGTACTGAGACAATCAGTTCTGATAAAAGGACAATAGATATTTCGGACACACTTTGATTACTTTATTTTGTCAAGAAAATGTCGGAAGATCGAAATGACATAAGCGTTTCTGAAAGCTGTGGTGATCCGAATCCGTAAAAGGTCGAAAGACAGGACCCAGACAGCTTTACCGGTTTCCTGACGCGAGAATATTTGCGCATAAAAATTAGCCGCATATGTCTTTACAGGGTCGTAGGAATAGGGGGCACGGGGGGGGGGGAGGGGCGTGCCCCCCCCCCCCCCCCAATAATTTGCACAAATATGCCTCCCCCCCACCCAAAAAAAAAAAAAAAAATATATATATATTTTTTTAAAAATTTTAAAAAAATTTATGTGTGCCCCCCAATCTGTAATTGCTTCCTACGGGCCTGCTTTAACATGGCGTCTAGTTTTTAAAACACAGTTCAAAGAAATGAGCCCTCAATGAGATTTTTATTCTTATTCACATATAATTGATTCACGAGCAGCTAAGGCATCCGCGCAGTCTCAGCCTGAATATATTGTATTCTGTATAAAAAATGATTCAGATTCGGAGCACAAATCAGGCATCTAGCCTAACTATACTGAGCCAAAGTTTTTATGCAACGCGTAAAGATGACTAATTGCTTTAGGGCAGTTTATGCTGGGTACATTTCTCAACTAACCTTGAAAAATCTTTATCACACAGAGAATACGTTGTCTAGAGCATGGTTCTGTTTAGTTAAAAAAGATTTTTGGGTCTCAGGACCCTGTGAGTGTTCATAAAATTAAAAAGTCTGTATTAATTCACACTCCAACGCCAGTAAGATGAGGGGTATTGCTTGAAAATTGTTCTGTTGAATTTCACAAAATTAAGAGTCGAGTTTCATTTGAGCGTTTGCTGCCAGAACGTCCATGCATCAATATCGCGCAAAAACCAAAACAAAACAAGGTGGAAATCATTGAAAGAATGATAAACATGTGTGTTACTTCTGCTGCTTAGAAATTGTAAGAAGCAAAAAAGGATAAAACTTTGCCGACGCGACTTCATATTCAATTTCAATATGGAGTATTCTTTGAGTCAGATAGCAACGAGCTTATGTACGGACAACACTAAAAAAGTAAGTGAGTATGATCAGGAAATACCACAATCACAAACTGCAGACAAACCCATGGCATCATGGGGAAGAGCCAAACAACAATTAAAAGACACCAGCAAGACAAAACAAAGCAAAGCAACCAGCTCTCCCTTCCCCAACGAGATGATAGCTAAACTAGAATGGACACAAAAAAAAACGCACAACAATATATAGAACAATTACAGAATCCCACAATGAGAGTAACAATCAACAACGAATCAACAACAACAGAGCCACCGCCTTAGAAGAGACATCAGCCAAAGCCATTGGGTGGGGGGAGGCGTAAATGCATTTTACTGGTACCAAATCTTCGCCCTAGATTCTGCTGCTGTTGAACTCACATGGAGGATTCCTAACTATTGGATTGCATCATCATAGAGAAACAATATAATCAAATTAACGCACTATGATGAAACAGAGAAAAGGGCCCACGACTCACGGATAGTCAGAGCTGAAGAAAACTTCAAGTAGGCCCAGCTACAGTCAAGTGGCAGGCACCAACCCACCGATTATAGCTTTACGTCAGAGCCGTCGTTGAGTCTGAGGCATGACCCATCGTCGTGCATTTAAAGAGGAAACCATAGCTATAAACTGTGATTGGGCTTACAACCAGGCATGCAGACTGTTGGATGATATCCAAGTTATATCCAACTTTTTTATAACGTTTGGTAATCTTTTTTAATTGATCCTTAAAGTTAGGTTTTCCAACACTTCTTTTGAATTTATTAACTAAATCACCATAAAATAGACATATTGGTTCTGATATGCCCTGTTGCAGTAGAGTTTTTAAACCAATATCGTATTTACAAAATAGTAAGTGAGTATGATCAGGAAATACCACAATCACAAACTGCAGACAAACCCATGGTTTCGCGAGGAAGAGCCACATATCAACCTGTATCATCGTCATTATGGCTATAGCACTACTGAGGCTGATGGTGCTGCTCAACCTGAAGGCAAACAGATACCCATTCATTTTTCCTACAGGGGCTGGTCCAAATGTGAGATTGAAGCAGCAAAGCTGCAGCGAAGTGACGGATAAGGAAGACTCAGAAGGTCAGACGGGGCTGAATATGATTATTCTAGACCAATCCCCAACACTCACACCCGAGAGAAACCTCAAACATCAAAAGAAAGTGAAAAGTCTGCCCAGACTGAATTTGATTCACAAGGAGAAATCTTTTCTCCAATCAAGTCCACACTCATTAGCCCAATGCCCAGGCAGGAGACCATTGAGATAACAAAACATACAACTAAAATCCCAATGCTAACCTGGGGTGACACAGGCTTGCCAGACGATAGAACGCACCAAAGAAACGCGATTAAGGCATCACCCAAACCACTTTGTGTTGTAAATGTCTGTATGCCCTCTACGGGATCTGCAGAGGTGAATACGGAGTATTCGGAAACATTTGATAAACTCCACAAGATTCTGACCAAGAGGTAGTTCGATCATTCAACTGAACTTTAGTCCGGGTAAGTCTGGTTCCCGTCACGTGTTAAACATTTAATCGGCAGCCAATCACTGCCATCGAAACACAATACTGGTTTCTTAATTTTTGAGAGTTTGGCAAATGCGGAGAACCAGTATCGACCAAAGTAAAAGGTATGGTTGACCAGCAGGAACTGGACATGCGCAGACAAGGGCTAAACAGGAACAGGAAGATAGATAAGTGATCACGTGACACTAAACCAGACTGAGTTTGATCAACTTTAGTCTAACCGCAGTACCTGCAGTTGAATGATCGAACTACCTCCAAGTATTGTGGTACACACGATGTATTGTTTGTTGAAGACCTGAATGCATATCTACACAGACCCAAATGCTGCCCACGTGACTCTTTGCTTATGATTTTTCTTGCAGAGCACAACCTGTCCCTCCCAAAAGATTGCGCTATAGGGGATACATTTTTCCATGCAACTGACTACTCCTCCTCCCTAATTGACTACGTTTTTCACGGGTGGTAAACCTAGGAACTACCACGAAATTGTGTTAACGTAATTTTGTTCCCAAGCCACATCCGGGACACGTCGTGGTAGTTTCCAGGCCGAAAATTGGATAAAGAAAGGTTGGTGTCACTTTCATTTTTGTTTTATTCTACAACTTAGAACAAACAATGGTGAAATCCGACAATGTGGTTCCGTGTAAGTATGTCTAAGCGTCCCCTCTAGCCCAAAATTTTGTTTGAAAAGTTATTTTCTTTCTTTTGGTACGTGTTTCCCCACTGAGCATCGGACCAACTTTCCCCAAAGTTCGAAGAATTTTAGCCCATATCTGTCAAATTGAATGGAATTTGATATCATTTGACGATGGAAATGATAAAAAGACCCTGAATAAACATTTCTACACAGAAAAAAAAATCTGAGCATTTACTCGTAAACGATTCATGCTCCATTCGTCCTGTGTGGTAGTTTCCAGCTCATCGTGGTAGTTAAAATGCTATCGTGGTAGTTTCCAAGACTTTGTAGGAATTTAGTAGTAGTTCGCATCAGCAGATTTCCACTATTCAGGGGCTACTTCATTTTTATAAAGACAGGGTGTGCGGGCCGAACCTTGAATACTCCTCTTAGTCATACGAAGACCTTTTCAAATAACCTTTTGTCAGATAACAAATGACGACTGCCTGAATTTTAATTTTAGTTGGCTATTGAAATGATGAGAGGAATGAAAAGAAGGGGTTTACCTGTTGGATTTCTTTTGCTCCGGTATTCAGTTTAATTTACTGTTGAGTCCTTATCCTTGCTTTATCTCCTTGTTATATCTTGATTTATATGTTTTAGGAGATGATGCATTGATAAGTTAGGGGTCTTTCATGCAAACCAAATATCTATGTGTCTTGATCCACATCTGAATTAAGGGTGAGGTTGGCGCCGTTAAACCGGTTTAAGCCCTCCAGTAAAATATTTTACTGACCGTTCCAAGGCGGTACTTCTTTTGTGGATCTTTTATAATTTTGTTCTGTCTTGTGTTTGCTATGTTTTGTGCGCGTCTGTTTATATGTGCTTTGTGGTCACCTGCTGGGAAAGGGCTGACCTCTTGGCTCTCGTTTGTGGTGTCTTCTGTGAGTTTGTCACTTTCCCATTGGTATCCTGGGTCAGGTGTGGTACTTGATTGTATCGATTCCTGATCTTTGTACCATTACTTACTTATATTCACATTGTTTGTTTTTGAATAAACATGCTTTTTAATTATCAAATAACATGCCCGTTCATCGTCACACTCGCATGTATATAAAAAGTGTCCCAACCAGAGGATATTTCCCTTTTTTCCGAAGCGCAAGTACTAACAATACTTTTGGCCAGTAGTCTTAGCCTGCCATTTTATCTTAAAGCTGATTGAACATGGAACAACGTAGCGAGTGACGCAATTTTTTATATCATTTTTTTTGTCTGTTGCTTGGTCCACCACGGCTCAACTGATGACCTTCTTTTGCTTTAGATTTCCAGAGGTGTTGTTTGGCAGTCCAGGGCATGGTCTCCACCTGTCAAGCATCACAATTAATCTCGAGTCCTCAGCTTAGCTTCCTCATGGTAATGAAATGTGGTTTATTTGTTTACCGTGGTAATTAATTGACGAGTTCGAGGGTTATCATGCGAAACAAACAACCACTATAATGTTTTGTAACACTTCAGAAACGTATCCTATAAAGTCTTGGAAACTACCACGATAGCATTTTAACTACCACGATGAGCTGGAAACTACCACACAGGACGAATGGGGCATGAATCGTTTACGAGTAAATGCTCAGATTTTTTTCTGTGCAGGAATGTTTATTCAGGGTCTTTTTATCATTTCCATCGTCAAATGATATCAAATTCCATTCAATTTGACAGATATGGGCTAAAATCCTTCGAACTTTGGGGAAAGTTGGTCCGATGCTCAGTGGGGAAACACGTACCAAAAGAAAGAAAATAACTTTTCAAACAAAATTTTGGGCTAGAGGGGACGCTGAGACATATTTACACGGAACCACATTGTCGGATTACACCATTGTTTGTTCTAAGTTGTAAAATAAAACAAAAATAAAAGTGACACCAACCTTTCTTTATCCAATTTTCGGCCTGGAAACTACCACGACGTGTCCCGGATGTGGCTTGGGAATAAAATTACGTTAACACAATTTCGTGGTAGTTCCTAGGTTTACCACCCGTGTTTTTATCGTAACATTCTGAATTGAATGAAGCTGCCTTCATAGAAGACATGCGCCATCTGCATATGTCTAAAAAGTGAGTATGATCAGGAAATACCACAATCACAAACTGCAGAACAACCCACAGCACCGTGAGGAAGAGCCACAGAACATATACAGCAACAAGACATCCGAAAGACAATAAAATCTAAGCAAGTAGATATTTCGTCCTCGTCAAGATGATAACACTGAGTTTCAATGTATACCTTGATTATTTTACAAAAGCCAATTCCAAACCGGAGATCCAACAAGCAAAAAAATCAAAAAAACAAATGGAACAAATGTGATTTAAATGAATACCACTTCCCTGTTGACAACTCTCTGCGAGGACCCTCCTCGAGTCTAATACGGATGTGAACGTTGCTCTTCTGAAAAAAACAACAACAAATACACTCTTTAATGCAATCAGTAGCGCAACAAAACAGGGAATACCAAAAAGCCAATCAAAAATGGCCTTCTTATTTGGAATGATAAAATACAGTTGACAACTAGAAACCCTCCTTTGGTGTTAGAAAGATTCAAATGTCAGTAAATGCAATTTCAAACTGAAATAATGGTGATTTTTTCGCGAAAAAATCAATTTCATATCCAGCAAATGACATCTAGCTAAAAGTTAGTGAGTAATGCAGTAAACTATTGCACAACCAGTCCATCATTTGGTAAAAAGTTAATAATCATAATATCAGGTTCATTATACATAAAATATACTTCAGGAATAAAGAAACGCAACAATCCCTTCAGTTCATTGTAGACATAAAATGTAATGCAGTTCGGTTGTGTATATGATGTTATTTCATAACGTCACATTACAGTAGATTAAGCAACCACGCCGATTAAGTATGCCGGCTAGCATGCGTCCTGACCCCCAGTTGAAAATTGTGAAACATGGTCAAGAAAGGTATTTTTTATATCAAATCCCGGTTTGTTGTATACAAAACCTTTAGAATAAATGTGGGGGTCTAGATAATGATCAGCTTGCAACCTTACGTTATGATTTCAAACGCTTAACGCCATTAACGTCAAGACCAAATATTGCGTTAAATGCGGTAAAATTCTATTCCTCTTGAGTTTTATTCAATAAAAGCACAATTACTGCACGAATTGTGGCTTAAGAGTGTTAGACGTCAATAAAATGTGTATTATGACGTCAAATTCATTGTTCTGCACTTAAAAGGTGCCATGATATTTACGCATTTTTCTGATGGGAGAATGGCCAAGCGGCAAAGTTTGGGTTTCAGTTAGCAGGTTTAATGCTTACTTTTCGCATACAACAGGTTGTTTTTATTTGCAAATTGTGCTGTGTTCAGTTTGACTAACGTCAATGTAACGTCCGCTGACACAATTCTACGGGTTCTGTAAGGTAACTTTTGCAGGCAAAGCATGTCCTGTTATCTTTAGGTTCGATACATTCCGTAATGCACCAACGACCCCATCTCGACGGCATTTAGTGACGGTAAATGCTTATTCTTTATCATTGTGTATACTTGCAATTTCAGTGGCTGGTTTCGAAGCAATATTTGACTGACATTTCAGCATGTTACGATGCTTTCTTTGTTCGCACATTGTGGAGCCGACGCCATCTAACAAATCGTGAAGAAGATTGGGTTTCATGATCTTTGTTATGACGTCCACGTCACATTTTTATGTTTTTAAGTGTTTTCATGTCGTTGCGTTAATTCTACCATTAAAATGACGCATTCGCATATCATCACATGCCATTAATAGTCAGTGAGTACATTCTAAAATAAATTTAATCAAAGGATCATATAACGATGCAAAAAATATTTGTTCACCTGTTGCATATCTTTTTTCCTTAAGTATAGAAAAAATCACATGCACATCTTCAGACCTAGACAAAATACAGCTGCAAAGTTGCAAAAAGATCCAGGTAAAATTGTATGAGGAGTTGCGTTCGCAAGATACCCAGTGCCTATATGCTTTAGTAGAAACTGATTAAGTTTAACCTGCGAAAAATGTAACAAAATTTCATTTGGGGATTACACCCAAATGTCATGCACATCTTAAGACCTTGACAGAAACGCGTGCAAAGTTTCAAAAAGATCCAGGTAAAATTGTAGAAATAGTGGGATTCATAAGATGGCCAATGTATATATTTGGTTTGAGCCCAAAAATGACTAAGTTCAAACTGGTAAAAATGACAAAAACATCATGCACATCTTCAGACGTTGATAAAAACATGCAAAGTTTTTTAAAAAAAAAATCCGGCTAAAAGGAAGGAGACCCAGGAATCGATACAAATAAGTACCACACCTGACCCAGGATACCAATGGGAAAATGACAAACTCACAGTTATACACCACAAACGTGAGCCATGAGGTCAGCCCTTTCCCAGCAGGTGACCACAAGGCACAAATAAACAGACGCGCACAAAGGCATAACAAACACAAGACAGAAAAGACATAAAAGATCCACAAAAGAAGTACCACCTTGGAACGGTCAGTAAAATAGTTTACTGGAGGGCTTAAGCCGGCTTCACAGTGCCAACCTCACCCTTAATTCAGATGTGGATCAAGACACATAGATATTTGGTTTGCATGAAATACCCCTAACTTAGCAATGCAGCATCTCGCAGAACATATAAATCAAGATATAAAAAGGAGATATCGTACCAAAGATAAGGACTCAACAGTTAATAAAACTGAATACCGGAGTAAAAGAAATCCAACAGATAAGCCCCCATGGGCCAGACAAACAGCCAAAGCATCAGGCCCTTACCATCTCATCAATAGATAAGTCTTTAAGTAGGAACCATCATAGAGTCTAAAGTCCGACCCACCGGCGTGCAATTAACGAGGAAAGCAAAGTTGCCAACCGTGATTGGGTTGACCACCAAGCATGCAGTCTGTTGCAATACATTAATGTTATAGCCAATCTTTTTATAATGGGAAATTATTTTAACGAACTGCGCTAAAAAATTATTAGAACCAACAATCTTCTTCAATTTATACACCAAGTCACCATAGAATCCAGGTTCCGAAAGTCCTTGGCACAAAATGACTTAGTCCAAACTGTGAAAAGGCAACAAAAAAATCTGAGGATTACAACCAAACATCATGCACATCTTCAGACCTTGACGAAAACACCTGCACTATTTCAAAAAGATCTGGCTGAAACTGTATGAGTTGCATTCACAAGATACCCGATGTCTAAATGCTTTATGCTCCAAAATGGCTTAGACCAAACTGTGAAAAAAGTGAGAAAAATCTATCTAAGGATTACAGCGAAACATCATGCACATCTTCAGACCTTGACAAAACACCTGCAAAGTTTTAGAAAGATCTGACTTAAAGTCTATGAAGAGTTGCGTTCACAAGATACCCAGTGCATATATGCTTTAAGCTCCAAAATGATTAAGTCTGAACTGCGAACAAAAGTGGCAAAAATTAATCTAAGGATTATAGCAAAACGTCATGCACATCTTCAGACCTTGACAAAAACACCTGCAAAGTTTAAAAAAGATCCAGCCAAAACTACAGGAGGAATTGCGTTCACAAGATTTCTAGACAGACAGTCAGACGAACGAACAGACAGACGGACGCATGGGGAAACACAATAAGTGAGAGTAAACAAGCTCATTGGCTTTGGAAGTGGCTAGTGACCCGAATAATATTTACTCCAAGAGTCAGAAAACTCCAAGACATCAGCTGCGAGTTACTATCAGAGCTGAGAAAGGTCTAAAAATAAAGCTAAGTAAGGAAGAAGTCAAAGATCAGGAATCGATACAATCAAGTACCACACCTGACCCAGGACACAACATGGGAAAGTGACCAAAACACAAGAAAACACCACACACAAGAGAGCCAATAGGCCAGCCCTTTCCCAGCAGGTTACCACAAGGTTGCAATGAACAGACAAGACAGCATGACAGACACGAAACATAAATAATAAAAAAGGATCCACAAAAGAAGCACTCCCTCGGAACGGTCAGTAATGTTTTTACTAGAGGGTTAAAACTAATTTTATGGTACCAACATCATCCTTATTTCTGATGAGGATTAAGACCCGCTATTGCTATCACTGTCCTTAATTGCCATTTGTCTCTTTGTCGTATCACGTCGAATGCTAAGCTTGACCTCATTATTGAGACACAGGAATTCTGACTCTAAAATCTTCTATAATATCATAAAAAGACGAAGAATAACCAGGACCAATCAAACACAAGTACTAACCATCAATGGTAATCTTCTCTCAAATCCTGAGCATGTGGCACATGATTTTGCAGGTCATTTTGAGAAACTTGCGACTCCCTCTTCGGATAATAAGTATGGTAGTCAATACGAAGAGCTAGTTTCTTTGGACCGACTGCTAATCAAGGATGTCTGTATTATACAGACACTTTTAAAAACTGGTGTCACGCCAGCGGAGGTCATGAAGACAATAAATTCCTTCAAAAACAACAAAGCACAGGTCTGTCGAAGACTTGCCGCTGAGCTTCTTAAGTTCATTCCTGATTATGTCTCTTATTACTTGGCAGCTACATTAAATTATATAATGCACACAGGCTGTGTAGCGAAAAGCTGAAGGAAGTGGTCCTCACACCAGTATTTAAAAAGGACAAAGATTCGTCCCGTCATACTTATTACCGAGGAATTATAGTCTTGTCCATACTGGGGAAACTACTGGAGAAAGTTATCTTAAAGAGAACTGACCCCACACAGTGACGTATCTTTGTAGGCAACTGTCCCACATTAAGTCCAAATCAGTCTCCGCTTCAGAAAGGATTTACAAAAAAAAATCCTCTTCGACAAATGCTGCCCTCATTGTTTCGGAGGCACAGAATGAGGCTACTTATCTCAAAGAGGATCTTCATCTAGTTACGCTGGATGCCGCAAAAGCATATGGCAAAGAGACAAATGTGATAGTAATAGCTGGTTTATTCACTGTAATCAACTGCTTCATAAAATAATTAAATACAATCTCCCGAATATACACACAAATTCAAAAGAAACACTAAAAGAAGAGATCAACTGATGCCCACCAGTTCTGGATTGAAGAAGGCAGCAGCAAATATGCATATCTTAATCTACATGACTGCTCTATCGGTAGGGTCCACTGGTGTTGGAAATCGACTGACCGCAATTTTCATGACGTCTATCGTGCTCTTGTTAAATTCCATTTTGTTGGCCAGAACTGGTGTAATGAAAATTAGTTCTTTAGCATGGGGGTATAGCCCTATTAAAATCCATTTTTCTGATTACTCGAAAAGTTTAATCAGCAGAATAAATGAAGTTTATGTATTTTTCAATAAGATATGAAGGTTTGTTTTGCTGCAATCACACTTGTTATTGTGTTGGCATGGTTTCTGTGACGTCAGCGTCACGTTATGTAAGGTCAACATCACGTTATCGAAATAGATCCTCGATGTACATCCGAGGCCTGATTCCACGGAAATCCACGGAATTGGCCGACGCAGTTCAGTTTGTGTAACAGAGCCATATTTAACCAACCTGCTGTCAGCCCAATCTGCTGTCTTTGTAAAACAGCTGTAGTTGGATAGGATACACTTTGTACTGGAGTGCTCATGACCGGATCCTGTCAGGCAGAAATATCTAATGA